>OX155901.1:62289462-62793962 GCA_944588485.1 Phosphuga atrata | reverse complement strand
AAACTTTTGACGACTGCTAGTTTCTAAATTAGATTTAGACGTCAACAATTGAGTTCTTTCAGTAACAATTACTCACAGAAAATTCCTATTGAGGATTTATCAGCTCGAAAAACAGGAAGTCTGATAGATAAAACGAAATGTGTAAGTTATCGTGCGGTCTATACACTAACACTTATTATATTCGAAGCGAATCCATTATCAACTAGTTGCATACACACACACTAAAAATAATCCCAAAGATAATCCAAATGCAAGACGCAGATAATCCCAATAGACTTACGTAAACGTTAAACTCTTATCTACTTTACTAACTGGCGTTATTAGTTAACTGCTTTTATAAAATTGGTTGCAACTCGTTATGTAGAGTAGATAAGAACGTGATAATTAGTGCATATAGAGTGGATTCAATTATGTAGATAAAAATCCAAACTAGAACTTTGAGTCTAGTCTATGTTTTGAGTTATAGTGAGTTAAAGTTTAAGACTTTATATAATTGATATAACTTGTTATATAGAGTGGGTATAGTAGTGCAAATTGGTGAGTAAGTAGCAAGCTAGTTAGTTGACTAGATAATGTGATTATCTAGTGACTAGATGATGTGATTATCTAGTGACTAATGACTAGATTGAGTAGATAATGTTCGCTATTATCTAGATAATAGCGAAAATTAAAAGTTGCTATGCAGAATAGATTTTGAGTTTTCGTGCAGTGTAAGTGTAGTTTAAGTGAATTAATTTGATGTAATTGCTTGTAACTCGGTGAGTAAACTGAAAATTCGCACAGTTTTAGTTAAACAGATTTAAAACGTTCAAATTTCTATTGAAATAAAAATTTGTAATTGGGTTTTGTCCGAGTTGCCACTCGACATCGTTAATAATAATAAAATTTTATTTTCTATTTAAATGTACGTTATTACCTCAAAATGTTCATCTTCGTGTCCGATTTTAAGGCCGTGAGGCTCGGAGGATCGCCTCAACCAACTCATTATCCTCACTGGACAATTGCCACTCACGAGAACAAAACACTAACGCACATCGCGCACGGAAGCTCGGCAACCTCGCGACGCTTATACTTTGAACTTTGCCTCACGACTGAGCTTAGTAAACAGCGTGTGCACTATAGACTGTCTGCCAGTGAGTGTCTCTGACGCCATGTGTTCTTTCTCCGTCGAACAGGACCGTGTTCGGAATTTACTCACCGAGTTTTGAAAAATATTGGATATTCGAGGAAATAAAAATATTCGTGACGTTTTTATTAAATTGTGATCGACACAAAAATTGTGATTGCGTTTACTAAATGGAGCAATTTATAAGGTTTTAATTGGGTTTTGTCCGAGTTGCCACTCGACATCGTTAATAAAGATTAATTAAGTTTCAAGGAGACGTTTTCCTATTTCTTATCTACACTTAAATATTTAGTACACTAGTTAATTTTACTAGTCTTAATCTACACCTTAATCCTCAATTTACCAACCTAATCTAACTCAAAAATTGCTAGAAA
Organism: Phosphuga atrata; assembly: GCA_944588485.1. Taxonomy (NCBI): domain Eukaryota; kingdom Metazoa; phylum Arthropoda; class Insecta; order Coleoptera; family Silphidae; genus Phosphuga; species Phosphuga atrata. The sequence continues at coordinate 62,792,462 of OX155901.1, read as the reverse complement.
ACTAAAACTAGCTTTATAGACTAAATAACAGCTTCAAAAAAGTAGTTAGACTATTCTAGTTTTCTAAGCTGACTGATTCTATTTCCTAACTGTATATTAAATTTCGTTAGTCTAACTAGTCCCTAATCTAAGCTACAGACCAAAACTTAATGGTCTTATTAGCGCCAAAAATAGCATAAAGTTTGAAGCCACATAACTAGAGTTATGGACTAGATATTAATCTCAAGTTTTCAAATCTGACTGATTCCATTTCCTAACCGTATATTAAATTTAGTTAGTCTAACTAGTCCCTAATCTAAGCTACAGACCAAAACTTAATGGTCTTATTAGCGCCAAAAATAGCATAAAGTTTGAAGCTACATAACTTGAGTTATGGACTAGATATTAATATCTAGTTTTCAAAGCTAACTAACTGATTCCATTTCCTAACTGTATACCAAATTTCGTTAGTGTAACTAGTCCTTAATCTAAGCGACAGACCAAAACTTAATGGTCTTATTAGCGCCAAAAATAGCATAAAGTTTGAAGCTACATAACTAGACTTGCGGACTAGACTAGTTTCAAGGAGACGTTTTCCTATTTCCTATCTACAATTAAATATTTAGTACTCTACATCATCGACTACATATTTTGACTAGTATTAATCTACTACACCTTAATCCTCAATTTACCACTCTAATCTAAGTCCGAAATTACTACAAAACTAAAACTAGCTTGTAGACTAAATAACTACTTCAAAAAACTAGTTAGACTAGTCTGGTTTCCTAACCTGACTAACTGATTCTATTTCCTAACTGCATATTAAATTTAGTTAGTCTAACTAGTCCCTAATCTAAGCGACAGACCAAAACTTAATGGTCTTTTTAGCGCCAAAAATAGCATACAGTTTGAAGCTACATAACTTGAGTTATGGACTAGATATTAATCTCTAGTTTACAAAGCTGACTAACTGATTCCATTTCCTAACCGTATATTAAATTTAGTTAGTCTAACTAGTCCTTAATCTAAGCGACAGACCAAAACTTAATGGTCTTTTTAGTGCCAAAAATAGCATTAAGTTTGAAGCTGCATAACTAGAGTTATGGACTAGATATTAATATCTAGTTTCAAACTTTGACTAACTGATTCCATTTCCTAACCGTATATTAAATTTAGTTAGTCCAACTAGTCTTTAATCTAAGTAACAGACCAAAACTTAATGGTCTTATTAGAGCCCAAAATAGCTTTAAGTTTGAAGCTACATAAATAGAGTTAGGGACTAGATATTAATCTATAGTTTTCAAAGCTAACTAACTGATTCCATTTCCTAACTGTATACTAAATTTCGTTAGTGTAACTAGTCGTTAATCTAAGCGACAGACCAAAACTTAATGGTCTTCTTAGCGCCAAAAATAGCAATAAGTTTGAAGCTACATAACTAGAGTTATGGACTAGATATTAATCTCTAGATCTCAAAGCTAACTAACTGATTCCATTTCCTAACTGTATTCTAAATTTCGTTAGTGTAACTAGTCCTTAATCTAAGCGATAGACCAAAACTTAATGCTCTTATTAGCGCCAAAAATAGCATTAAGTTTGAAGCTACATAACTAGAACTGTGGACTAGATATTAATCTCTAATATTCAATGTTGACTAACTGACTTTGTTCTCCATCTCAATATCAAATTTAGTTAGAGTAGATAGTCTGTAGCCTAAGCTGGAAACTAAATCCCAACCAAAAAAAAATCAAATTTATTCCAAAAATAACATCAAGTTAGCATCTACATAACTAAATTTGTGGACTAGTTATTAACCTCTAGTATCCATAGTTGACTAGCTGAGTATATTTCCTAACTGCATATTAAATTTAGTTAGTCTAACTAGTCCGAAATCTAAGCGACAGACCAAAACTTAATGGTCTTAATAGCGCCAAAAATAGCTTTAAGTTTGAAGCTACATAACTAGAGTTAAGGACTAGATATTAATCTCTAGTTTTCAAAGCTGACTAACTGATTCTATTTCCTAACCGTATATTAAATTTAGTTAGCCTAACTAGTCCCTAATCTAAGCGACAGACCAAAACTTAATGGTCTTATTAGCGCCAAAAATAGCAAAAAGTTTGAAGCTACATAACTAGACTTTTGGACTAGATATCAATCTCTAGTTTTCAATATTGACTAACTAACTTTGGTCTATATCTCTATATGAAATTTAGTTAGTGTAGATAGTCTGTAGCCTAAGCTGGAAACTAAAACTTAACGATCAAATTTGTTAAAAAAATAACAACAAGATTGTATCTATATAACTAAATTTGTGGACTAGTTATCAACCTTCTCTTTCCAAAGAAGTTTGTCTGTAAGATCATGGTGGTCACTGGTGACCGGCAAAGCCACGTATTATTACAATTTTATATCAAGCAAAATTAATTTCATATTTTGCACTAACTTTTCTTTAATTTCTGTATTATTGACCGACACTATGTTTGTTTGTAGCGCTGCGGTGGTCACTGGTGACCGGCAAAGCCATGTATTATTGCAATTATCTATCAAGAAAAATGAGTTTCATACTCAGAAATATACAGAGATCAACAACATGTTGAATATCAAGGAGGTAATCGGTGATCGACACTAAGTTTGTCTGAAAGGACATGGTGGTCACTGGTGACCGGCGAAGCCATATATTATTACAATTTTATATCAAGAAAAATTAATTTTATATTTTGCACGAACTTTTGTATAATTACTGTATTATTGACCGACACTAAGTTTGTTTGTAGCGCTGCGGTGGTCACTGGTGACCGGCAAAGCCATGTATTATTGCAATTATGAATCAAGAAAAATGAGTTTCATTCTCAGAAATATACAGAGATCAACAACATGTTGAATATCATGGAGGCAACCGGTGATCGGCACTAAGTTTGTCTGTAGGGATATGGTGGTCACTGGTGACCGGCAAAGCCATGTATTGTTACAATTTTATATCAAGAAAAATGAATTTCATATTTTGCACTAACTTTTGTTTAATTACTGTATTATTGACCGACACTAAGTTTGTTTGTAGCGCTGCGGTGGTCACTGGTGACCGGCAAAGCTATGTATTATTACAATTATGTATCAAGAAAAATGAGTTTCATACTCGGAAATATACAGAGATCAACAACATGTTGAATATCATGGAGGCAACCGGTGATCGGCACAAAGCTTGTCTGTAAAGTCATGGTGGTGACTGGTGACCGGCAAAGCCATGTTTATTACAATTTTATATCAAGAAAAAATAATTTAATATTTTGCACCAACTTTTGTTTAATTACTGTATTATTGACCGACACTAAGTTTGTTTGTAGCGCTGCGGTGGTCACTGGTGACCGGCAAAACCAAGTATTTTTGCAATTATGTATCAAGAAAAATGAGTTTCATACTCAGAAATATACAGAGATCAACAACATGTTGAATATCAAGGAGGTAATCGGTGATCGGCACTAAGTTTGTCTGTAGGGACATGGTGGTCACTGGTGACCGGCGAAGCCATGTATTATTACAATTTTATATCAAGAAAAATTAATTTGATATTTTGCACCAACTTTTGTTTAATTACTATATCATTCACCGACACTAAGTTTGTTTGTAGCGCTGCGTTGGTCACTGGTGACCGGCAAAGCCATGTATTATTGCAATTATGTATCAAGAAAAATGAGTTTCATACTCAGAAATATACAGAGATCAACAACATGTTGAATATCATGGAGGTAATCGGTGATCGACAGTAAGTTTGTCTGTAGAGACATGATGGTCACTGGTGACCGGCAAATAATTTCATATTTTGCAGTAACTTTTTTTTTTGCAGCGACAGATCAAAACTTAATGGTCTTATTAGTGCCAAAAGTAGCATAAACTTTGAAGCTACATAACTAGACTTGTGGACTAGATATCAATCTCTAGTTTTCAATGTTGACTAACTGAGTTTGTTCTTTATCTTTATATAAAATTTAGTTAGTGTAGATAGTCTGTAGCATAAGATGGACACTAAAACTTAACGATCAAATTTGTTAAAAAAATAACATCAAGATTGTATCTATATAACAAAATTTGTGGACTAGTTATCAAGCTCTAGTTTACAAAGTTGACTAACTGATTCTATTTTCTAACTGCATATTAAATGTAGTTAGCCTAACTACTCTTTAGTCTAAGCGACAGGCCAAAACTTAATGGTCCTTTTAGCGCCAAAAGTAGCCTAAAATTTGAACCTAGATAACTAGACTTATGGACTAGATATCAATCTCTAGTTTCCAATGTTGGCCAACTGGCTTAATTCTTTAGCTCCATACTAAATTTGGTTAGTGTAGATAGTCGGTACTCTAAGCTACAAACTAAAACTCAATGACCAAATTTTTTCTAAACATATCTTCAAGTTTGTATCTGTGTTACTAAATTTGTGAACAAGCTATCAAGCTCTAGTTTACTAAGTTCACTAACTGATTCTATCTTCTAGCTGTATATTAAATTTAGTTAGCCTAACTACTCTTTGGTCTAAGTAACAGACCAAAACTTAATGGTCTTTTTAGCGCCAAAAATAGCCTAAAATTTGAACCTAGATAACTAGACTTGTGGACTAGATATCAATCTCTAGTTTTCAGTGTTAACTAACTGACTTCATTCTCTAACGCTATATTAAATTTAGTTAGTGTAGATAGTCTAAAAAGCTAGTTTTGAAGCTACAGACTAATTCAAAGTCAGCGAGATATTAAATGAGTCGTCTAGACTAAATGTCTAAATCTAAGGGAACAAAAGGTTTGAGAATAACAGAAGGAGTTTTGTGTCCGTCCCCCGTCGACAGTTACAAAACCTCTTGGAACGAAATTCTTGAGACTCCTACGTAGTTTTAGTGTGTAGTGTCCATAATTTATTAAGCGAGTTTATAAAACGAGTAATTATCTATATAAACTTTGTCTTGGTCTATTTGGGACAAGGCTGGAGCAACAATCTAAACTAGAGGCGATCAGACTTCAACAGCGATGGAGTAGAAATGTATTAAGCAGCGAGCGATCGACTAGATTATTTACGTTTAGAAACGATTTTCGGTCTGTCTGTGGCATTTAGTGTGCACGCCCTCGCACCCTTCTCGATTTCGGGTGACTCAAAATATCCCAGAAGAAAGAGACAGCCAGTTTTCCTTCACTAAAGCTCTCAACGCAGGACCGAACTCACAAATTCAAACCCCAAATCTAAATATATAATAAGTTTAACACGTTGACGCAGACGCTCACATATACGCGACACTCAGCTACGCGACGTCGTGCGACATCGCCTGTCAAATAATGATTACATTGTTTTAAATGGGTACGTCGCGTAGCAATCCTGGAACGTAACGTGCCCATTTAAACGTGCCCATTATAGTTTTGATCTGTAGCTGCAAAAAAAAGTTACTGCTAAATATGAAATTAATTTTTCTTGATATAAAATTGTAATATTACATGGCTTTGCCGGTCACCAGTGACCACCATGTCCCTACAGACAAACTAACTGCCGATCACCGATTTCCTCCTTGATATTCAACATGTTGTTGATCTCTGTATATTTCTGAGTATAAAACTCATTTTTCTTGATACATAATTGCAATAATACATGGCTTTGCCGGTCACCAGTGACCACCGCAGCGCTACAAACAAACTTAGTGTCGGTCAATAATACAGTAATTAAACAAAAGTTAGTCCAAAATATGAAACTAATTTTTCTAGATATAAAATTGTAATAATAGATGGCTTTGCCGGTCACCAGTGACCACCATGTCCCTACAGACAAACTAACTGCCGATCACCGATTTCCTCCTTGATATTCAACATGTTGTGTATCTCTGTATATTTGTGAGTACGAAACTCATTTTTCTTGATACATAATTGCAATAATACATGGCTTTGCCGGTCACCAGTGACCTCCGCAGCGCTACAAACAAACTTAGTGTCGGTCAATAATACAGTAATTATACAAAAGTTAGTGCAAAATATTAAATTAATTTTTCTTGATATAAAATTGTAATATTACACGGCTTTGCCGGTCACCAGTGACCACCATGTCCCTACAGACAAACTAACTGCCGATCACCGATTTCCTCCTTGATATTCAACATGTTGTTGATCTCTGTATATTTCTGAGTATAAAACTCATTTTTCTTGATACATAATTGCCATAATACATGGCTTTGCCGGTCACCAGTGACCACCGCAGCGCTACAAACAAACTTAGTGTCGGTCAATAATACAGTAATTAAACAAAAGTTAGTCCAAAATATGAAACTAATTTTTCTAGATATAAAATTATAATAATACATGGTTTTGCCGGTCACCAGTGACCACCATGTCCCTAGAGACAAACTTAGTGCCGATCACCGATTACCTCCATGATATTCAACATGTTGTTGATCTCTGTAAATTTCTGAGTATGAAACTCATTTTTCTTGATACATAATTGCAATAATACATGGCTTTGCCGGTCACCAGTGACCACCGCAGAGCAACAAACAAACTTAGTGTCGGTCAATAATACAGTAATTAAACAAAAGTAATTGAAAAATATGAAATTAATTTTTCTTGATATAAAATTGTAATAATACATGGCTTTGTCGGTCACCAGTGACCACCATGTCTCTACAGACAAACTTACTGCCGATCAACGATTACCACCATGATATTCAACATGTTGTTGATCTCTGTATATTTCTGAGTATTAAACTCATTTGTCTTGATACATAATTGCACTAATACATAGCTTTGCCGGTCACCAGTGACCACCGCAGCGCTACAAACAAACTTAGTGTCGGTCAATAATACAGTAATTATACAAAAGTTAGTGCAAAATATGAAATTAATTCAAAAACAAATTCAAATCTAAATACTACTATATAATAAGTTTGACACGTTGACGCAGACGCTCCCATATACGCGACACTCAGCTACGCGACGTCGTGCGACATCGCCTGTCAAATAATAATTACATTGTTTTAAATGGGCACGTCATAGCCATAGTGCCATTTATACACGACACATATACACGACACTCAGCTACGCGACGTCACGCGACATCGCCTGTCAAATAATGTTTACTTTCTTTTAAATGGGCACGTTCTCATTATGGCTATGACGTGCCCATTTAAAACAATGTAATCATTATTTGACAGGCGATGTCGCGTGACGTCGCGTAGCTGAGTGTCGTGTATATGAGAATCGACATTTATGCAGTTGTATTTCATTATTTGGCATTTATGCAGAAGTATTATTATTCAGGCTAAAGATCGATTTCCATATGCGCGACACTCAGCTACGCGACGTCGTGCGACATCGCATGTCAAATAACGATTACATTGTTTTAAATGGGCACGTCGCGTAGCTGTCGCGTAGCCATAGTGAGAACGTGCCCATTTAAAACAATGTAATCATTATTTGACAGGCGATGTCGCACGAAGTCGCGTAGCTGAGTATCGTGTATGTTAGAATCGGCATTTATGCAGTGGTATTTCGTTATCTGGCATTTATGCAGTGGTATTATTATTCAGGCTAAAGGTCGATTCCTATATGCGCGACACTCAGCTACGCGACGTCGTGCGACATCGCCTGTCAAATAATGATTACATTGTTTTAAAAGGGCACGTCGCGTAGCTGTCGCGTAGCCATAGCGAGAACGTGCACATTTAAAACAATGTAATCATTATTTGACAGGCGATGTCGCGTGACGTCGCGTAACTGAGTGTTGTGTGTATGAGAATCGACATTTATGCAGTTGTATTTCATTATTTGGCATTTATGCAGAAGTATTATTATTCAGGCTAAAGATCGATTCTCATATGCGCGACACTCAGCTACGCGACGTCGTGCGACATCGCCTATCAAATAATGATTACATTGTTTTAAATGGGCACGTCGTGTAACTGTCGCGTAGCCATAGTGAGAACGTGCCCATTAAAAACAATGTAATTATTATTTGACGTGCGATGTCCCGTGACGTCGCGTCGCTGAGTGTCGTGTATATGAAAATGTGCATTTTTGCATTAGTATTGCAGTGGTTATTTCGTTATTTGACATTTATGCAGTGGTATTATTATTCAGGCTAAAGGTCGATTTCCATATGCGCGACACTCAGCTACGCGACGTCGTGCGAAATCGGCTATCAAATAATGATTACATTGTTTTAAATAGACACGTCGCGTAGCTGTCGCGTAGCCGTAGTGAGAACGTGTCCATTTAAAACAATGTAATCATTATTTGACAGGCGATGTCGCGTGACGTCGCGTAACTGAGTGTTGTGTGTATGAGCATCGGCATTTATGCAATTGTATTTCATTATTTGGCATTTATGCAGAGGTATTATTATTTAGGCTAGAGGTCGATTCCCATATGCGCGACACTCAGCTACGCGACGTCATGCGACATCGCTTGTCAAATAATGATTACATCGTTTTAAATGGGCACGTCGCGTAGCCGTTGTGAGAACGTGCCCATTTAAAACAATGTAATCAGTACTTGACAGGCGATGTCGCGTGACGTCGCGTAGCTGAGTGTCGTGTATACTCAGTCTAGTTTATAAGTTACAACAAAGAATAGATTTCAGAAACTAGTTTTAAATTATTATCAATAACTTATGAACTAGACTAGGCAAGTTTATCAAAATTAGTCTATAGCTAGAGCATTAAATTACCTAGTTAGTGCTGAAAACTAGATTAGTCCATCTAGTGTATTAAGCAAGTTATGCGCACCTAAAGTTTGCTATTAGTCCAACTGGTGTATTAAGCAATTTATGCTCTAATTCTAAATTATTATCTATAACTTATGCACTAGACTAGGTAAGTTTATAAAAATTAGTCTACAGATAGAGTATTAAATTACCTAGTTAGTGCTGAAAACTAGATTAGTCCGTCTAGTGTATTAAGCAAGTTATGCGCACCTAAAATTTGCTATTAGTCCAACTGGTGTATTAAGCAAGTTATGCTCTAATTCTAAATATTTATCTATAACTTATGCACTAGACTAGGTAAGTTTATAAAAATTAGTCTACAGATAGAGTATTAAATTATCTAGTCAGTGTTGAAAACTAGATTAGTCCATCTAGTGTATTAAGCAAGTTATGCGCACCTAAAGTTTGCTATTAGTCCAACTGGTGTATTAAGCAAGTTATGCCCTAATTCAAAATTATTATCTATAACTTATGCACTAGACTAGGTAAGTTTATACAAATTAGTCTACAGATAGAGTATTAAATTATCTAGTTAGTGCTGAAAACTAGATTAGTCCATCTAGTGTATTAAGCAAGTTATGCGCACCTAAAGTTTGCTATTAGTCCAACTGGTGTATTAAGCAAGTTATGCTCTAATTCTAAATATTTATCTATAACTTATGCACTAGACTAGGTAAGTTTATAAAAATTAGTCTACAGATAGAGTATTAAATTATCTAGTCAGTGTTGAAAACTAGATTAGTCCATCTAGTGTATTAAGCAAGTTATGCGCACCTAAAGTTTGCTTTTAGTCCAACTGGTGTATTAAGCAATTTATGCTCTAAATCTAAATTATTATCTATAACTTATGCACTAGACTAGGTAAGTTTATAAAAATTAGTCTACAGATAGAGTATTAAATTATCTAGTCAGTGCTGAAAACTAGATTAGTCCAACTAGTGTGTCAAGCAAGTTATGCTCTAATTTAAAAGTAATAACAATAACTTATGAACCAGACTAGGTACCTTTATTTAAATTATTATCAATAACTTATGAACTAGATTAGCTAAGTTCCTCAAAATTAGTCTACAGATAGAGTATTAAATTATCTAGTTAGTGTTGAAAATTAGATTAGTCCAACTAGCGTATTAAGAAAGTTATGCTCACTCAAAGTTTACTTTGTTATAAATAATAACTCACTGTTAGGAAACACAAGTAGATTGAGATTTGTATGCTACATAGATTTAGATCTATTTCTTAAGTGAATGAATTAGTTTCGAGCAAACATCTGGTGTGGTGTTCAAAGCGAGCGAGTTATTAATTTGCTTCCATAAGGGTTGAGAGTTGCATTTAGGGCTCAAGGGGGGCTGAAAGGAAGCGGCACAAATTATTATTATTAGTTTCAATTCGAGACGTTTCTGTCGCGTTCGTTGCCCCACGGCCCCCTTACCAACTCTGCCCAGGGGGAACTAACAATTTACATTTTTAATTTTCTTTACAAACCGAAAATTGCTTACAAATATCAGCTGCAAACTTAAAACTCAAATTAGCTTTAATCCATAGAGAATTAAATTATCTAGCAAGTGCTGAAGACTAGATTAGTATAACTAGTGTATTAAGCGAGTTGTGCTCACTCAAAGTTTTAATCAAAGTTTGCATTTTCAAGACAAAACGCGCAATAACTCCAAAACTTAATGGTGTTATTAGCGCCAAAAATAACATTAAGTTTGAGGCAACATAACTTGAGTTATGAACTAGATATTAATCTCCAGTTTTCAAATCTGACTAACTGATTCCATTTCCTAGCCGTATATTAAATTTAGTTAGTCGAACTAGTCCATAATCTAAGCAATAGACCAAAACTTAATAGTTTTATTAGCGCAAAAAATAGCATTAAGTTTGAAGCCACATAACTAGAGTTATGGACTAGATATTAATCTCAAGTTTTCAAATCTGACTGATTCCATTTCCTAACCGTATATTAAATTTAGTTAGTCTAACTAGTCCTTAATCTAAGCGACAGACCAGAACTTAATGGTCTTATTAGCGCCAAAAATAGCATTAAGTTTGAAGCTACATAACTAGAGTTATGAACTAGATATTAATTTCTATTTTTCAAAGCTGACTAACTGATTCCATTTCTTAGCCGTATATTAAATTTAGTTAGTCTAACTAGTCATTAATCTAAGCTACAGACCAAAACTTAATGGTCTTATTAGCGCCAAAAATAGTATTAAGTTTGAAGCTACATAACTAGAGTTATGAACTAGATATTAATTTCTATTTTTCAAAGCTGACTAACTGATTCCATTTCCTAGCCGTATATTAAATTTAGTTAGTCTAACTAGTCATTAATCTAAGCTACAGACTAAAACTTAATGGTCTTATTAGCGCCAAAAATAGCATTAAGTTTGAAGCTACATAACTATAGTTATGAACTAGACATTAATTTATATTTTTCAAAGCTGACTAACTGATTCCATTTCCTAGCCGTATATTAAATTTAGTTAGTCTAACTAGTCATTAATCTAAGCTACAGACCAAAACTTAATGGTCTTATTAGCGCCAAAAATAACATTAAGTTTGAAGCTTTATAACTAGATTTATGGACTAGATATTAATCTCTAGTTTTCAAATCTGACTAACTGATTCTATTTCCTAACCGTATATTAAAGCTAGTTAGTCTAACTAGTCTTAAATCTAAGCGATAGATCAAAACTTAATGGTCTTATTAGCGCCAAAAATAACATTAAGTTTGAAGCCACACAACTAGAGTTATGGACTAGATATTAATCTCTAGTTTTCCAATCTGACTAACTGATTCCATTTCCTAACCGTATATTAAATTTAGTTAGTCTAACTAGTCCGTAATCTAAGCGACAGACCAAAACTTAATGGTCTTATTAGCGCCAAAAATAGCATTAAGTTTGAAGCTACATAACTGGAGTTATGGACTAGATATTAATCTCTAGTTTTCCAATCTGACTAACTGATTCCATTTCCTAACCGTATATTAAATTTAGTTAGTCTAACTAGTCCTTAATCTAAGCGATAGATCAAAACTTAATGGTCTTATTAGCGCCAAAAATAGCATTAAATTTGAAGCCACATAAATAGAGTTATGGATTAGATATTAATCTCTAGTTTTCAAATCTGACTAACTGATTCCATTTCCTAACCGTATATTAAATTTAGTTAGTCTAACTAGTCCTTAATCTAAGCGACAGACCAAAACTTAATGGTCTTATTAGCGCCAAAAATAGCATTAAGTTTGAAGCTACATAACTAGAGTTATGGACTAGATATTAATGTCTAGTTTTCACAGCTGACTAACTGATTCCATTTCCTAACCGTATATTAAAACTAGTTAGTCTAACTAGTCTTAAATCTAAGCGACAGACCAAAACTTAATGGTCTTATTAGCACCAAAAATAACATTAAGTTTGAAGCCACATAAATAGAGTTATGGATGAGATATTAATCTCTAGTTTTCAAATCTGACTAACTGATTCCATTTCCTAACCGTATATTAAATTTAGTTAGTCTAACTAGTCTTAAATCTAAGCGACAGACCAAAACTTAATGGTCTTATTAGCGCCAAAAATAGCTTTAAGTTTGAAGCTACATAACTAGAGTTAAGGACTAGATATTAATCTCTAGTTTTCAAATCTGACTAACTGATTCCATTTCCTAACCGTATATTAAATTTAATTAGTCTAACTAGTCCTTAATCTAAGCGATAGACCAAAACTTAATGGTCTTATTAGCGCCAAAAATAGCATGAAGTTTGAAGCTACATAACTAGAGTTAAGGACTAGATATTAATCTCTAGTTTTCAAATCTGACTAACTGATTCCATTTCCTAACCGCATATTAAATTTAATTAGTCTAACTAGTCCTTAATCTAAGCGATAGACCAAAACTTAATGGTCTTATTAGCGCCAAAAATAGCATGAAGTTTGAAGCTACATAACTAGAGTTATGGACTAGATATTAATGTCTAGTTTTCAAATCTGACTAACTGATTCCATTTCCTAACCGTATATTAAATTTAGTTAGTCTAACTTGTCCTTAATCTAAGCGACAGACCAAAACTTAATGGTCTTATTAGCGCCAAAAAATAGCATTAAGTTTGAAGCTACATAACTGAAGTTATGGACTAGATATTAATCTCTAGTTTTCAAATCTGACTAACTGATTCTATTTCCTAACCGTATATTAAAACTAGTTCGTCTAACTAGTCGTTAATCTAAGCGACAGACCAAAACTTAATGGTCTTATTAGCGCCAAAAATAGCATTAAGTTTGAAGCTACATAACTAGAGTTATGAACTAGATATTAATTTCTATTTTTCAAAGCTGACTAACTGATTCCATTTCCTAGTCGTATATTAAATTTAGTTAGTCTAGCTAGTCATTAATCTAAGCTACAGGCCAAAACTTAATGGTCTTATTAGCGCCAAAAATAGCATTAAGTTTGAAGCTACATAACCAGAGTTATGGACTAGATATTAATCTCATGTTTTCAAATCTGACTAACTGATTCCATTTCCTAACCGTATACTAAATTTAGTTAGTCTAACGGGTCCTTAATCTAAGCGACACACCAAAACTTAAAGGTCTTATTAGCGCCAAAAATAACATTAAGTTTGAAGCTTTATAACTAGATTTATGGACTAGATATTAATCTCTAGTTTTCAAATCTGACTAACTGATTCCATTTCCTAACCGTATATTAAATTTAGTTAGTCTAACTTGTCCTTAATCTAAGCGACAGACCAAAACTTAATGGTCTTATTAGCGCCAAAAATAGCATTAAGTTTGAAGCTACATAACTGGAGTTATGGACTAGATATTAATCTCTAGTTTTCAAATCTGACTAACTGATTCTATTTCCTAACCGTATATTGAAACTAGTTCGTCTAACTAGTCGTTAATCTAAGCGACAGACCAAAACTTAAAGGTCTTATTAGCGCCAAAAATAACATTAAGTTTGAAGCTTTATAACTAGATTTATGGACTAGATATTAATCTCTAGTTTTCAAATCTGACTAACTGATTCCATTTCCTAACCGTATATTAAATTTAGTTAGTCTAACTTGTCCTTAATCTAAGCGACAGACCAAAACTTAATGGTCTTATTAGCGCCAAAAATAGCATTAAGTTTGAAGCTACATAACTAGATTTATGGACTAGATTTTAATCTCTAGTTTTCAAATCTGACTAACTGATTCTATTTCCTAACCGTATATTAAAACTAGTTAGTCTAACTAGTCTTAAATCTAAGCGACAGACCAAAACTTAATGGTCTTATTAGCGCCAAAAATAGCATTAAGTTTGAGGCTGCATAACTAGAGTTATGGACTAGATATTAATCTCTAGTTTTCAAAGATGACTAACTGAAAGACGCTAACTCAAAATTTGTATGTATGTAAGTATCTATCTATCTATCTGTTTATGTATAGGCTAGATAATTTAGTATGGATGTAGTTAACTAAATGGTCTAGTAGTCGATATCTACTAGACCATTTAGTTACTACATCCATACTAAATTATCTAACCTATACATAAACAGATATATAGATAGATAAATAGATAGATAGATAAATAGATAGACAGATTAATAGCTAGAAAGATACTATGCAAGTCTAGGTGATTTGGGAGTTAACTAAATCTATTTAGTGGTTGTTGTTGGATTATAATTAGATTTGGATTCGAGTGAGTGGGCAGGAGACCTCGAGGAGATATTAATGTTTGGTGTTGTTTTGGTGGAGTGAATTGAAGGAGAAAAAAGTGTAATCTAGAATCATAACGGAAATCGCGGAGCGTGTCGAACGGTCTCGCTCGAAGCATTACCAGCATTTGCTGGCGAGTGTTACAAAATCCATTGCGCAATAACGTTGGCGAAAATCGGCGTAGAAAGTCAATTCGGGTCGGTTTCTGCGAGTATTTGGTCAGATGTCTCGGAAACGGTTGCAGATAATGTAAAACGGATTGGATAAACGGACATTTTTCTCTTAATACACTAAGATTGTCCGTGGGAAATTCACGACTTTTCGAGATTTTTACTCGAGCGCCGAAATTTTTTAAAAATTACTTCAATTCTTGCAGGCGATAGTAAACGGAAAGAGCTAGCGAGATATAATTTGCATTTCTGTAATCTGCAACAAAAATGCTTTCATAAACGTTTTTAAATCTTGCTGTAACTCAAAAAATAACGATTTTGACAAAATCGATTTTCTCGCATTTCGTCGTTTCCGTGGCCTAGACCAGTGATGCGCAAACCGTGGGTCGCGACCCCTCGGGGGGTCGCGAGAGAAATTTTAGGGGTCGTCTAATACAAAGGAATTTATTTACCAGTAAAATAGTGAAATTAAATTATATTATTTATAACAATAGAACAATATTTTTTATGAAAAGAATTTCTGTTTTAATACCTAATCAGAGCCGTTGTAAAATCTTGATGTTTTTTTTTTTATTAGATTACACATTTCATTCGGTATTTTTTGAAGTGCCACTGGATTCATTGTTGTTTTGGTTTTTATTCCCAGTTTTTTCTAAGTTCCTTAGATATTGGTCCATCATTCACACTTGTATTGTCATTATTTTAATTTTCGTGGATACCTATTTTTAGCCACTTATCCATTAAGAAGGTTTTTAAAAGACCTTTTCATAGTTGAATTTTTGTTGTGCCCATGTGTCAATTTCCGTCAAAAAGTGCTCGAACTTTTTAACGTATAACTAAATATGTACCCGAAACTTTTATATTCCCGCCTTTCAAACTTGGCGGATGCGCATGCGCTTAATTAACCGTAAAATAGTTAGTTGCAATAGAGTGCGGAAACATTGATTTTACAATGCAACAGTTTGTTTGGAACGAGCCCGAAGGGCGAGTTCCCTATTTGCTGGAGCATTGTAAAATCATTTCCGCACGAAATTTGTATAAGATTTTTTTGCCGACAATTATTATTTAAAAACAAATAGATTTAGAATATTTACAATATTGGAAATTATTTAGTTTTTTAATGTTGGTACTCACAAACTTTGACATTTTTACTAATTCAAATTTATGAGGTACATAATATGTCATTTTTCCAAATGTCAGACGCACAGTAAAATTTAAAAAGTCACTCTTATTTTCTACATTATCCTGACAAATATGGTGGTAAACTAGCTTTTCCTACATTAGATTTTATTGTCATATACTTAATTTATTTTGTACGTGTCTCTGAAAGGTTAAAATTTACTGGTCACTTTACCGCACCGTAGCTGTACTTTTGCAACATTGTGTGTAAAAATCTAGTTTCGCTGTACGCATACACGATGTCAAAGCTAGCTTTACAATTCAGGAGGCCAAAAAGGTCTTTTTCCTTGCTTAGAAGTTTAATAGGGAAAAAATTGAAACCACAAACAATTGGAGAATCCCTCATACTTCCTTCATCAATTAAAATGACATCAATCATGCATGGAGAAAAATATGGTAACGATTTAAAAACAATACCATTATCAAGAGATTCAATTTCTTGTCGAATTTCCGCCATATCACGTAATATAGAAACAGTTCTGTTAAATCTAATACAAAACTCTCTTGTGTTTGCTCTACAACTTGACGAAACTACTGGCATTACCGAAATGCCGCAATTAATTGTTTATGAAGGATACGTTTCTGAAAAAGAAAAGATTTTTTATGTTGTAAAAAGTAAGAAGGAAGGACAAACGGAGAGAAAATATTTGAAATTATTTATAGATATTTTGAGGAAAATGACCATAACTGGACCCACTGTGTTGCGGTTTGCTCTGATGGTGCTGCAGCATTAACAGGGAATAATAAAGGACTAAGAGGGTTAATAAAGAAAATTGCTTTCCACATAGTATTCAACCATTGAATGATACATAGGCAAGCTCTAGTTGCAAGAGACATTGAGGAAGAATTGCTCAAGATATTACAGGATTGCATTACTGCAATTAATTACATTAAAAGGAACAGTCTAAACTATGGTCTATACATACGACTCTTTTCAATACTCGATTCTGTTTATGAAACATTACTACTACATACCGAAGTAAGATAGCTCTCAAGCGGCAAACTATTGTGACGTATTTTCGATTTGAGAAACGAGGTTTACATTTTTTTGATAGAAAAGAAACATATATTGGCACGCTCAGTTACTCAGAATTGGAAAACTCAGTTACATGGTACAGACACGTTACAGTGCTTTTCATAATTTAACAAAAGATAATAGATATAGATTTCTGGTTATTTAAAAACAACATTTCTCATCATTTAATAAAATTTGGACATTGAATTGAAAAATTAACTTTGTTTTTTTACCACACTTATATTATGTAAAAATGTTATATAACTTATTATTCACAGTTATATAAATTTCTACACATATCACGACTCGAGTTTCGACGTTTGACGGTCAATTTCAAGTAATTTATATAACTGTGAATAATAAGTTATGTAACATAAGTGTGGCAAAAAACAAAGAGAATTTTTCAATTCAATGTAAGTATGGATTACCACGTAGTAACTGTCGCAACCATCCTGTTAATAAAATTGGGACATTTTCGTTTGATATTATTCATTCCAATTTCTTTAGATGAAATAGAACAGTTAATTGATGTTTCAAGCGACGAAACACTGCGCAATCAATTTTAGTCTCGGATCGGTAAAAAAATTTGGTTATGGATTGGAAACGAATATGCCGATTTGAAAAAAACGCAATCAATTCAAGCAATTCAAGCTTTTCAAAATTATTTGCCATTAGAACAAAATATCGAATTCGTTTGGATCCTGAGGATGACTTACGATTACGGCTTGCGATTTCCAAGATAAAACCGAACATGAGCTCGTTGCAAACGCATACTTCACATTGAATTCTTATGATGTAAGCAAATTTTTAGTTTCTTTCATAACTTGTATAGCATTTTTATGATGGTGTGTAAGTTTGCTGCGCTATTTTAAAAAGGAAATACAGCCTTTTTAAAATAGCGCAGCAAATTTAGACACCATAATAAATGACATGTCACCAAAACTCCCTGTAAATGCAAATCCCAGAAAAAAAATCACTTTACCTACGTTAACGATTAAAAAACATCTACTGTAGATCCAGGGGTCGCGACAAAATTTTACACAAATTGGGGGGTCGCCAATGAAAAAAGTTTGCGCACCTCTGGTCTAGACTCCCCGTGTCTATGGAATTTCTTAACTGGAAGCCTCCTAGGGAATATTATATATGCTTTCCGACTAATTTTGGGACGCTAAATCGATTGGTGATTGACTAAAAGTATCTGCGGTTAGCCATTCAAAAGTTATGACAGTGTGAAATCAGACGGAAATGCGAGATGGTGTTCAGCGAAAATATATCTAAAACTTGTTTATTTGTAACTTTAGAGCGAAATAAACTGGAAAACCGTTTTCAGCACTTCGATTTCCTTTGGGTAACCGAAAAAAAATCAAATAACCATCATTTCGTTCGAAAAATATGTGTTTTTTCTTTTTTTTCGATTTTATCGAGAACGGCAAAAAGCAGTGAAATCATTTTCGGCACACAGAAACTACACGACAAGATGAACAAGTCGATGTATAAATTGTCTGGAAAGATTCAATAATTCGTCGTGAAATTTCAAACTGAAACTTAGCCGATTCTCGATTTGCTAAGTCGATGTCTCGAAAACGGTTGCAGATAATCAAAAACGGATTGCGGCAACGTTTTCAGAACGTCATTTTCCTATTGATACATTAAGATTGTTCGTGAGAAATTCACGACTTTCCAAGATCTCTACTCGAGCGCCGAAATTTCTTAAAAATTTCTTCAATTCTTGCAGACGATAGTGAACGGAAAGAGCTAGCGAAATATAATTTGCATACCTGTAATCAGCAGAAAAAATGCGTTCAGAAACGTTTTTAAATGTTGCTGTAACTCAAAAAATAACGATTTTGACAAAATCGATTTTCTTGCATTTCTTCGTTTTCGCGGTCTTAGACTCCTCGTGTCGATAGTATTTCTTAACTGAAAGAATCCTAGGGAATATTATATACGTTTTCAGGCTAATTTTGGGACGCGGAATCGATTGGTGAAGACTAAAAGTCTCTGTGGTGAGCCGTTCGAAAGTTATGACAGCTTGGAATCAGTCGGAAATGAGAGATGGTGTACAGAGAAAAATATATAAAACTTGTTTATCTGTAACTTTAGAGCGAAATAAACTGGAAAACCGTTTTCAGCACTTCGATTTCCGTTGGGTAACCGAAAAAAAATCACGAAAAAAATTTCCAAAAAATTTTTCAACACAAATTTTCCATCAATTCGTTCGAAATATATGCGCTTTTTTGTTTTTTTCGATTATCTCGAGAACGGTAAAAAGCAGCGAAATCATTTTCGGCACACAGAAACTACAGGACAAGACGAACAAGTAGATGTGTAAATTGTCTAGAAAGATTCAACAATTCGTCGTGAAATTTCAAACTGAAATTTACTCGATTCTCGATTTGCTTAGTAGATGTCTCGGAAACGGTTACAAATAATTAAAAACGGATTGCGACCTCGTTTTCAGAAGGTAATTTTTCTATTAATACACTAAGATTGTCCGCACGAAATTAACGACTTTTCAAGATCTCTACTGTAGCGCAGAAATTTCTTAAAAATTTCTTCAATTTTTGCAGGCGATAGTGAACTTAAAGAGCTAGCGAAATACAATTTGCATAGCTGTAATCAGCAGCAAAAATGCTCTCAGAAACATTTTTAAATTTTGCAGTAGCTAAGAAAATAACGATTTTGACAAAATTGATTTTCTCGCATTTCGTCGTTTCCGTGGTCTAGACTCCCCGTGTCGATGGTATTTCTTAACTGGAAGTCTCCTAGAGAATATTATATACGGTTTCCGACTAATTTTTGAACGCCGAATCGATTGGTGAAGACTAGAAGTCTCTGTGGTGAGCCGTTCAAAAGTTATGACTGTCAAATCAGTCGGAAATGCGAGATGATATACAGCAGTGTTTTTCAACCTTTTTCATGCCGCGACCCCCTTAGTATACAAACAAATTTCGGGACCCCCTTCCCTACCATCCGCTGTTTCTAGCCTGTATTTTTATGATACAAATATCGGCTAAATACGTAATTACTTATATATAACAAACATATTTTTATCGCATCGGCAAACGCCTCCACGGAGATGCGATACCACAATAGCAATGCATTCGCCACTATCTGTGTTAATAATTTAATTTGTCACAGAGGGAATATTTCCAAAATATGTATACCTACATTATATATAAAAATTTAAAAAATGTCCCTCTATTACCCAAGAAGGGTAACAAATTTTAAATCTCTCCTGGAAAATGCAACTAAGTATATCGTCTGTACTTTTCTTATTACTTCTTGTAATTACACCGTGCGTGGCCGATACCTCTCTTGACACTAAATATACGACTTAAGAACATGATAGTCGAGTGAATGAGCGAAACGGGAATAACGCAATACTGCCAATTTACATTTGTTTGACGAACGGAAGCTATTGTTTAAATTGTGAATTTGCGTATTTGACTTTATTGAAGTGACTTAATTGTGACGTAATTATTGAAAATGGACAAGTTTCTAAAAAGATCAAATCAACCGCGAGCTTCAACTTCTACTGAGAGAGGTGAAACAAAAGCAAAGAAAAGGCCTGTCTGTATGAGGACAATTATTTAAAATTGGGATTTAATGTGATGGGTTATTTGGTTCAACCAAACATCTAACTGAAAAAAAAAACAAACAACCGCTGGAATTTTTTGAAAGAAAATTGAAGGTGTACAGATATGTATGCTGTAGTACAGATAGTCCAATATAAATGAAAAAGCCTAGCTAGTTATCGAGTAGCTTTTCGTGTGGCTAAAGCTGGAAAACCTCATAAGGTTGTCGAAAATTTGGTTTTACTAGCGGCGTTGGATTTAGCAGAGATTACGTTTGGGAAACAACGAGGTAGAAAAGCTTAAAAGTAAACCTCTCTCTGACAATACCATTCAACGCAGAATAAGCGATATGACGACTGACATTCGTGATCAAGTCATAGAAAAAGAGTTCTTTTGTATCCCTGCAGTTTGATGAATCTACTGATATTGCGGGTTGTGCGCAGTTTATGGCTTTTCTGTGTTTTGAATCCAATGAGAGTTTGATGGAAGAAATACTGTTTTGTAAAGCTATGCTAACAAATACAACAGGTCACTACTTATATAACATGTACCTTGAAGCTACAGAAGACTTATTTCTGACCTATTCGAGCATTTAAACACTTTGAATAAAATCCTTCAAGGGAGGGATGAACATTTCATTATCGCTAAAGACAAAATCCATGGATTTACGAAAAAATAAACCTTTGGTCATTATCCATAAAGCAAGAAAACTTTGATTCATTTTCTTCTACTCAGTCTTATATTGGAGAAGAAATTGAGATAAACATCAAATCATACATATACCTGGTATGGAAATTGAATTGCAGAATTTAAAAGAAGAATTGTGTCATTATTTCTCGGTGGAAGAACTTTCAGTAAACTTTTTTTATTACACTAAGATTGTCCGAACTAGACAGACAAGACTAGACAGACAAACTAGACAGACAAGACTAGACAGACAAGACTAGACAGACAAGACTAGACAGACAAGACTAGACAGACAAGACTAGACAGACAAGACTAGACAGACAAGACTAGACAGACAAGACTAGACAGACAAGACTAGACAGACAAGACTAGACAGACAAGACTAGACAGACAAGACTAGACAGACAAGACTAGACAGACAAGACTAGACAGACAAGACTAGACAGACAAGACTAGACAGACAAGACTAGACAGACAAGACTAGACAGACAAGACTAGACAGACAAGACTAGACAGACAAGACTAGACAGACAAGACTAGACAGACAAGACTAGACAGACAAGACTAGACAGACAAGACTAGACAGACAAGACTAGACAGACAAGACTAGACAGACAAGACTAGACAGACAAGACTAGACAGACAAGACTAGACAGACAAGACTAGACAGACAAGACTAGACAGACAAGACTAGACAGACAAGACTAGACAGACAAGACTAGACAGACAAGACTAGACAGACAAGACTAGACAGACAAGACTAGACAGACAAGACTAGACAGACAAGACTAGACAGACAAAACTAGACAGACAAGACTAGACAGACAAGACTAGACAGACAAGACTAGACAGACAAGACTAGACAGACAAGACTATACTAGATAGACAAGAAATAGATAGACAAGACTAAACAGCCAAATATTAGTTCAAATCTTCAAACAAAAATCCAAATTTCTTTCACATCAAATTCTTGTCGAACCTTCATGGTTTCTGGTTATCGCTAAGTCGTTCAGTTAACTACATCCACGAACAAATTTAATTACTCCAACTAGTCTACCAGTCGAGATAGGAGAAGATTTATGTCTTGTCTCGGGCAGTAAAACACTTTTTGCCCTCACAAACTTATCATCTTACCATGAAAACAAAAACGATTTAGTTTAGTTCAAGATAACTTGGTAAATCGATTAAATATTTGTTAGTTTAATTCTCATCTTGTCTGCCTAGTCTAGTCTGTCTAGTCTTGTCTGTCTAGTTTTGTCTGTCTAGTTTTGTCTGCCTAGTCTTGTCTGTCTAGTCTTGTCTGTCTAGTCTTGTCTGTCTAGTCTTGTCTGTCTAGTCTTGTCTGTCTAGTCTTGTCTGTCTAGTCTTGTCTGTCTAGTCTTGTCTGTCTAGTCTTGTCTGTCTAGTCTTGTCTGTCTAGTCTTGTCTGTCTAGTCTTGTCTGTCTAGTCTTGTCTGTCTAGTCTTGTCTCTCTAGTCTTGTCTGTCTAGTCTTGTCTGTCTAGTCTTGTCTGTCTAGTCTTGTCTGTCTAGTCTTGTCTGTCTAGTCTTGTCTGTCTAGTCTTGTCTGTCTAGTCTTGTCTGTCTAGTCTTGTCTCTCTAGTCTTGTCTGTCTAGTCTTGTCTGTCTAGTCTTGTCTGTCTAGTCTTGTCTGTCTAGTCTTGTCTGTCTAGTCTTGTCTGTCTAGTCTTGTCTGTCTAGTCTTGTCTGTCTAGTCTTGTCTGTCTAGTCTTGTCTGTCTAGTCTTGTCTGTCTAGTCTTGTCTGTCTAGTCTTGTCTGTCTAGTCTTGTCTGTCTAGTCTTGTCTGTCTAGTCTTGTCTGTCTAGTCTTGTCTGTCTAGTCTTGTCTGTCTAGTCTTGTCTGTCTAGTCTTGTCTGTCTAGTCTTGTCTGTCTAGTCTTGTCTGTCTAGTCTTGTCTGTCTAGTCTTGTCTGTCTAGTCTTGTCTGTCTAGTCTTGTCTGTCTAGTCTTGTCTGTCTAGTCTTGTCTGTCTAGTCTGTCTAGTCTTGTCTGTCTAGTCTTGTCTGTCTAGTCTTGTCTGTCTAGTCTTGTCTGTCTAGTCTTGTCTGTCTAGTCTTGTCTGTCTAGTCTTGTCTGTCTAGTCTTGTCTGTCTAGTCTTGTCTGTCTAGTCTTGTCTGTCTAGTCTTGTCTGTCTAGTCTTGTCTGTCTAGTCTTGTCTGTCTAGTCTTGTCTGTCTAGTCTTGTCTGTCTAGTCTTGTCTGTCTAGTCTTGTCTGTCTAGTCTTGTCTGTCTAGTCTTGTCTGTCTAGTCTTGTCTGTCTAGTCTTGTCTGTCTAGTCTTGTCTGTCTAGTCTTGTCTGTCTAGTCTTGTCTGTCTAGTCTTGTCTGTCTAGTCTTGTCTGTCTAGTCTTGTCTGTCTAGTCTTGTCTGTCTAGTCTTGTCTGTCTAGTCTTGTCTGTCTAGTCTTGTCTGTCTAGTCTTGTCTGTCTAGTCTTGTCTGTCTAGTCTTGTCTGTCTAGTCTTGTCTGTCTAGTCTTGTCTGTCTAGTCTTGTCTGTCTAGTCTTGTCTGTCTAGTCTTGTCTGTCTAGTCTTGTCTGTCTAGTCTTGTCTGTCTAGTCTTGTCTGTCTAGTCTTGTCTGTCTAGTCTTGTCTGTCTAGTCTTGTCTGTCTAGTCTTGTCTGTCTAGTCTTGTCTGTCTAGTCTTGTCTGTCTAGTCTTGTCTGTCTAGTCTTGTCTGTCTAGTCTTGTCTGTCTAGTCTTGTCTGTCTAGTCTTGTCTGTCTAGTCTTGTCTGTCTAGTCTTGTCTGTCTAGTCTTGTCTGTCTAGTCTTGTCTGTCTAGTCTTGTCTGTCTAGTCTTGTCTGTCTAGTCTTGTCTGTCTAGTCTTGTCTGTCTAGTCTTGTCTGTCTAGTCTTGTCTGTCTAGTCTTGTCTGTCTAGTCTTGTCTGTCTAGTCTTGTCTGTCTAGTCTTGTCTGTCTAGTCTTGTCTGTCTAGTCTTGTCTGTCTAGTCTTGTCTGTCTAGTCTTGTCTGTCTAGTCTTGTCTGTCTAGTCTTGTCTGTCTAGTCTTGTCTGTCTAGTCTTGTCTGTCTAGTCTTGTCTGTCTAGTCTTGTCTGTCTAGTCTTGTCTGTCTAGTCTTGTCTGTCTAGTCTTGTCTGTCTAGTCTTGTCTGTCTAGTCTTGTCTGTCTAGTCTTGTCTGTCTAGTCTTGTCTGTCTAGTCTTGTCTGTCTAGTCTTGTCTGTCTAGTCTTGTCTGTCTAGTCTTGTCTGTCTAGTCTTGTCTGTCTAGTCTTGTCTGTCTAGTCTTGTCTGTCTAGTCTTGTCTGTCTAGTCTTGTCTGTCTAGTCTTGTCTGTCTAGTCTTGTCTGTCTAGTCTTGTCTGTCTAGTCTTGTCTGTCTAGTCTTGTCTGTCTAGTCTTGTCTGTCTAGTCTTGTCTGTCTAGTCTTGTCTGTCTAGTCTTGTCTGTCTAGTCTTGTCTGTCTAGTCTTGTCTGTCTAGTCTTGTCTGTCTAGTCTTGTCTGTCTAGTCTTGTCTGTCTAGTCTTGTCTGTCTAGTCTTGTCTGTCTAGTCTTGTCTGTCTAGTCTTGTCTGTCTAGTCTTGTCTGTCTAGTCTTGTCTGTCTAGTCTTTTCTGTCTAGTCTTGTCTGTCTAGTCTTGTCTGTCTAGTCTTGTCTGTCTAGTCAAATTCAAATTCAAAATAATTTATTTCCATATTCAAGTTGTACAACAAATGGAAATGTGTCAATATAAAACATGAATAACTATTACAAAACTGAAGTTTCACTTTCAACTGAAATAATCTGATAATGCATAAGGTTCTAAGTCCCTTAAATAATTGAACACTTGTTTTTTAAATGTTTTAAAGTTTTGGATATCTTTAAATTTTTTTGGCAAGTGATTATATACTCTGATGCAGCTGTAGTAGGGTCCTCTTTCGGACATTGTTAATTTGTGTATTGGCGGCATATATTCAAAATTCTTCCTCCTAGTTTCCACATTGTGGTTGTTTTTGCTGCTTCTGAAGAGTGTTTTGTGTTTGAAGATAAAATTCAGAGCTTCATAGATATATTGGCCATACACGGTTAATATATTTGCTTCTTGAAATTTTCCTCGGCAGGATTGTCTGTAGTCTAAATTTAGCATAATACGTACAGCCTGTTTTTGTATAATGAAGACATTATTGATGTTTTTTCCAGTCCCCCAGAAGATTATACCAAATCGCATGTGATTGAAAATTCGAATAGTATACCATTTTTATCACCTTTGGACATAGAACTCTTTGTAAGATCCTTAAAGAATACACTGATTTATTTAACTGGCTGATTAAGGAGTCTATGTGTGTTTCCCATTTTAAGTTTTCATCGATGTGTATCCCAAGGAGCTTAACACAGTATTTTAGATCTACTTTATCACTACCTAGTTCTATTTGTGTTGGGTAGTTTAAAGGGGATCTATTTGTCTTAAAGATGATTACATTCGTCTTTCGCTCATTTATTGTTAGTTTGTTCTTTTTGAACCAATGTTTTAATAAGTTCAACGCATTGTTTGTATTAAGACTAACCTCTTCCAAATTTTTATTTGCTATGAGTAGCGTCGTATCATCTGCATAGTTTAGAATGTCAAAGTGCGTCTGACTTAAAACTAATGGTAAATCATTTAGGTATATTGTAAACAATAATGGACCTAAAATACTGCCTTGCGGTATTCCTGTTGTTATGCTTGTGACATTCGATTTCAAGTGACCACAGTCTGCAATTACTTTAGTTTGTTGGGTTCTATCCGTTAAGTAAGACCTAAACCAGACGAGAACTGTACCTCTAATCCAATACTTCTCTAGTTTTTGTAGTAAGATGTCGTGGTCTACTGTGTCATAGGCCTTTGAAAGGTCAATTAGAATACCACAGGGGATTTCATGATTTTCTAGCTGTTCTAAGATTTTGTTGATGAAATAAAAACAAGCTGTCTCTATATTACGTCCTTCAATATATCCGTGTTGAGAATCATTCAACAATTTATGCTTTCTTAAAAAATCCATAGTCCTATTAGCTGCTATTTTCTCAAATATTTTTGAAAACGATGATAGCAAACTAATGGGTCTATAGTTCTCTATTAGTGTTCTATTTCCTTTCTTAAAGGCTGGTGTTATTATAGAGTGTTTCAGCTTGTTTGGAAAAACTCCATATTTTATTGAATTATTTATTATGTATTCTAGTGGTTCTATAATTCCCCATATAACATTTCTTATGACGCTTATTGAAATTTCGTCATGACCAGAACATTTTTTGTTATTGAGATTCATAATTATCTCCACAATTTCCTCCTGTGATGTTGGCTTAAAATATAGAGAATTGCTTACTGGATTGATTGTGTCTGAGTATTCTACTTGGTCTATCTGTTTTGACAACTGTCTAGGATTGTTTGTATAAAAGTTATTGAAATTATTAGCAATTGTGGAAACATTCGCTAGATCTGTATTAAAAGATATGCTGTTTGGTCTCTTGTTTGTTGCTACAATTTGATTGACGACATTCCAAGTTGATCTCATTATATTTTCTGAATATTTAATTTGGTTTTCTAAATTAATTTTTTTAGATCTTCTTAGTGTCTGATCATATTCACGTTTGGTCTTATTGAATTGTTTCCTACTGTTTTCGTCAAAATGAGATAATATCTGTAGAATTACTAATTTGTTTGTTAGTCTTGTCTGTCTAGTCTTGTCTGTCTAGTCTTGTCTGTCTAGTCTTGTCTGTCTAGTCTTGTCTGTCTAGTCTTGTCTGTCTAGTCTTGTCTGTCTAGTCTTGTCTGTCTAGTCTTTTCTGTCTAGTCTTGTCTGTCTAGTCTTGTCTGTCTAGTCTTGTCTGTCTAGTCTTGTCTGTCTAGTCTTGTCTGTCTAGTCTTGTCTGTCTAGTCTTGTCTGTCTAGTCTTGTCTGTCTAGTCTTGTCTGTCTAGTCTTGTCTGTCTAGTCTTGTCTGTCTAGTCTTGTCTGTCTAGTCTTGTCTGTCTAGTCTTGTCTGTCTAGTCTTGTCTGTCTAGTCTTGTCTGTCTAGTCTTGTCTGTCTAGTCTTGTCTGTCTAGTCTTGTCTGTCTAGTCTTGTCTGTCTAGTATTGTCTGTCTAGTCTTGTCTGTCTAGTCTTGTCTGTCTAGTCTTGTCTGTCTAGTCTTGTCTGTCTAGTCTTGTCTGTCTAGTCTTGTCTGTCTAGTCTTGTCTGTCTAGTCTTGTCTGTCTAGTCTTGTCTGTCTAGTCTTGTCTGTCTAGTCTTGTCTGTCTAGTCTTGTCTGTCTAGCCTTGTCTGTCTAGTCTTGTCTGTAAAAAAGATATTAGTGACAAAGAGATTGAAATGAGATTAATTAATGAGTTTAGATGGAATTAAAGTGTTTGGAATAATTTAGTTTTTGTTGGTGTGTGATCTAATTATGTAGAATGCAGCCTTGACACGGATGCGGACCGACTAAAACTAGCTCTAGTTTTGTTTTATCTCGTTCGGAGACTTTTGCTTTCTGAAGCACGTTCGGAATGCGACTCGGCCGGTCGAAAAACCGAATTTATCGGGCGAAACGGGATGAGAAGGCTCGAGGGGCGATCCGGTTTTTGGGGCGAAGAATTCGATTGAAAAGAGTTTTAGACGAAAATTGAAAAGTTTTGTGTGAGATTTGAGTTGTCGGATTGATTGAGTTTAATTTGAGACATTAGAAATATTTGGATTTGTTGGTGGTCCGATGCCACTAGAGGAACGGCAATAAATTGATCGCTTCCAAAGTGTGAAATGTAGTCAAAATATACATCATTGTGAACAGAAGGAACTTGTGGTCGATAGCCCTTTGTATAATTTATAAAGTATTCAATAAATATATTCTCTCTATGTGTAAGCCATTCATTGAGATCGATAGCCCTTTGTATAATGTATAAAGTATACAATAAATATATTCTCTGTCTCTGTAAGCCATTAGAATAAGTAAGGTCGATTCCCATATGCGCGACACTCAGCTACGCGACGTCGTGCGACATCGCCTTTCAACTAATGATCACTTTATATTAGCTTGAACACCTCGTGCATGACTGACGAGTTAAGGTTTTAATTTGGCATTGGTGGAGAAAGGCGACGGTGAAAGAGATTTGTTCATAGTCTCAATACCACTTAATATTATAGAGCTACGAACAGCTTGAACATATTTATTTATTCAAGCTACATTTCGTTTTTAATAAGCTGATATGTTCAGAAATTGTAAGAAAGATTGAAATTCCAATTCTTCAAATTTAGGTCAATTTTTTCTTAAACACAAACACAACAAAACTCCAACAACTTTTTCACACATTTATCAATCAAGAATTCGAAACGTTAAATATTTACCAAACTCCGTACGCCTCGCACACTTGCTGTTTACTTCCTTCACTTTCCTCACAATATTTTCTTTCATGAGCCACAACTCTGGAATCCCAAAACATTCCGCACAACAAGACAACCAATCTCAATAGAATTCATCTCGTCAACTCATTGACTAATTACCTTAAAATTCAATTAAAAACGACTGGAATATGTCATCAGCAAGACTAGATAACTCGTCACAGATAATAACATTCAATAGTTACGAATAGACTGGATAACAATTATCATTTGCGGTTTGATTCAAATGACTATTAATGCAAATTTGATAATATAAACATTCTTTAGATTACATTAATAGACAGATTAGATTAGGCAGACAAGACTAGACAGACAAGACTAGACAGACAAGACTAGACAGACAAGACTAGACAGACAAGACTAGACAGACAAGACTAGACAGACAAGACTAGACAGACAAGACTAGACAGACAAGACTAGACAGACAAGACTAGACAGACAAGACTAGACAGACAAGACTAGACAGACAAGACTAGACAGACAAGACTAGACAGACAAGACTAGACAGACAAGACTAGACAGACAAGACTAGACAGACAAGACTAGACAGACAAGACTAGACAGACAAGACTAGACAGACAAGACTAGACAGACAAGACTAGACAGACAAGACTAGACAGACAAGACTAGACAGACAAGACTAGACAGACAAGACTAGACAGACAAGACTAGACAGACAAGACTAGACAGACAAGACTAGACAGACAAGACTAGACAGACAAGACTAGACAGACAAGACTAGACAGACAAGACTAGACAGACAAGACTAGACAGACAAGACTAGACAGACAAGACTAGACAGACAAGACTAGACAGACAAGACTAGACAGACAAGACTAGACAGACAAGACTAGACAGACAAGACTAGACAGACAAGACTAGACAGACAAGACTAGACAGACAAGACTAGACAGACAAGACTAGACAGACAAGACTAGACAGACAAGACTAGACAGACAAGACTAGACAGACAAGACTAGACAGACAAGACTAGACAGACAAGACTAGACAGACAAGACTAGACAGACAAGACTAGACAGACAAGACTAGACAGACAAGACTAGACAGACAAGACTAGACAGACAAGACTAGACAGACAAGACTAGACAGACAAGACTAGACAGACAAGACTAGACAGACAAGACTAGACAGACAAGACTAGACAGACAAGACTAGACAGACAAGACTAGACAGACAAGACTAGACAGACAAGACTAGACAGACAAGACTAGACAGACAAGACTAGACAAACAAGACTAGACAGACAAGGCTATACAGACAAGACTAGACAGATAAGACTAGACAGACAAGACTAGATAGACAAGACTAGACTGACAAGACTAGACAGACAAGACTATACAGACATGACTAGACAGATAAGACGAGTCTTATCTGCTTTGTTTATCTTTTCTGTCTGAAATAACTCAGCCTAATCACACTTGACTAAGATTTGATTACAGAGGGATTCAGCTTGGCTAATCTAATGTTGTTAAGAGTTAGGCCTAGACCGCACTACGGCTAAACCAGCTAAGACGGCTAGAGCCGCGGTTTTTAATCGCGTGATTTTTTGACTCAAGTAACCTAATACAAGCTGCCTCATTTGCGGTTTTTTCCCGCGACTTATTTTTTCCATAACGTACTGTGTGTTTCTCGAGCGGTTTGGCCGTTATAGCGGTTATCGCTCGCGGGAAAAAACCGTGGTGCGGCCTAGGCCTTAGTTTGTGGTGTGTTGAAGGCTGTAGTTGGCTAGTGTTACCGTTTTTCTGTCGAAACTGAATCTCCTCTGTAGATCGAAAGGCGGCGAGATTCTCCATTCGGCGGCGGTGCTCCTGTGTCCGTCGCCGCGTCGCTCTTTGCCGCTGGCACTCATCGGTCGATAGTGATCGTTATCGTCGCCCGCACGAGCCCGAAAACTTCCGCCACAAAGTAACATTTCACTAACAACGAAAAAACGTGCGAGTCTTGCGAAACAACGATTTATCTCGTTCGCTCACAAAGGCAGAAACATGTCCGTGTCGATGGATCGCCGGTCGGATTCGAACTGGATTCGAATTCCTGGCCATGTGTTCGATCCGAGCCTCCTTTTCGAAAAACCGTGCGTATATATATATAGACAACGAGGCAAAAATGAAAACACCTTGAAAACCAGTTGCGCGAGCGAGACGCACGCACGCGAGAGACGCGAGAGCGACCGGGACGGAAGCAACGTCCGTGTGCGCCGTTCTTTCGCTCCGCTCTTCCACCTCGGCCAGGTAAGAAGAACGCCGAGCCCAACCAGAGAAACGTTGCAGAAACAGATGCCGGAAAGCATTATTGCACACTACATGTGCCAAACTCTTAAATACTCTTTTTAACATAACCTATTTTACTCTTAAATACTTCAGCCTTGTCTGTCTAGTCTTGTCTGTCTAGTCTTGTCTGTTTAGACTTGTCTGTCTAGTCTTGTCTGTCTAGTCTTGTCTGTCTAGTCTTGTCTGTCTAGTCTTGTCTGTCTAGTCTTGTCTGTCTAATCTTGTCTGTCTAGTCTTGTCTGTCTAGTCTTGTCTGTCTAGTCTTGTCTGTCTAGTCTTGTCTGTCTAGTCTTGTCTGTCTAGTCTTGTCTGTCTAGTCTTGTCTGTCTAGTCTTGTCTGTCTAGTCTTGTCTGTCTAGTCTTGTCTGTCTAGTCTTGTGTGTCTAGTCTTGTCTGTCTAGTCTTGTCTGTCTAGTCTTGTCGTCTAGTCTTGTCTGTCTAGTCTTGTCTGTCTAGTCTTGTCTGTCTAGTCTTGTCTGTCTAGTCTTGTCTGTCTAGTCTTGTCTGTCTAGTCTTGTCTGTCTAGTCTAGTCTGTCTAGTCTTGTCTGTCTAGTCTTGTCTGTCTAGTCTTGTCTGTCTAGTCTTGTCTGTCTAGTCTTGTCTGTCTAGTCTGTCTAGTCTTGTCTGTCTAGTCTTGTCTGTCTAGTCTTGTCTGTCTAGTCTTGTCTGTCTAGTCTTGTCTGTCTAGCCTTGTCTGTCTAGTCTTGTCTGTCTAGTCTTGTCTGTCTAGCCTTGTCTGTCTAGTCTTGTCTGTCTAGTCTTGTCTGTCTAGTCTTGTCTGTCTAGTCTTGTCTGTCTAGTCTTGTCTGTCTAGTCTTGTCTGTCTAGTCTTGTCTGTCTAGTCTTGTCTGTCTACTCTTGTCTGTCTAGTCTTGTCTGTCTAGTCTTGTCTGTCTAGTCTTGTATGTATAATCTATGTTAAATTCAATTTATCAAATTATTAAATATGCGATTCAGCTAAGTCGTCTACCTAGGTTTTATTGTGAATGATCGCTAGGTGAAAAGATGAAGTCAGTTCGGGATAATGGCTGGGAATGCTGTGAGTCACGGCATGGTTTCTCGGAACACAAAGGTGGTTAGTCTATTCAAGTATTCGTCTTTAATTTAAAATTAATGTTGTCTAGCTAGTCTGCTAGTTGAGATATAGAACTCTTGAAATTAGAGCCATATTTGAAAATTTGTATTTCTTGCTAAAATCTAGATAGAATATTCTAGACTTCAGAATTAATAAAACTAACTCATTATCTAAATCCAAAACAAATGTTGTTAGTCTAACTAGTCCACTAGCTGAAATATAGATGAAAGACTAAGACACTGAAAACTCTTGAAATTAGAGGCAAATTTTAAAATTTGCATTTCTTGCTAAAATCTAGATAGAATACTCTAGACTTCAGAATTAATTAAATATACTCGTTATCTATATCCAAAACAAATTTTGTTAGTCTAACTAGTCCACTAGCGGAAATATAGATGAAAGACTAAGAGACTGAAAACTCTTGAAATTTGAGGCAATTTTGAAAATTTGTATTTCTTGCGAAAATCTAGATAGAATACTCTAGACTTCTAGAATACTTGAGAATCAATTAAATTGACTCATTATCTATCGTATACTCTAGAGTTCAAAAATAATTAAAATCACTAACTATCTATATCTTGTCATTATCTAGTTTCATCCTCCTTTATCAACATACAAGCAATACAAACAAATCTACTCTATACAACTCGAAATATTTTCGTAACGTTCAACCCAATTCCCGCCGTCTTGTATTACAGCCCATTATTGGGGTTTTTCTCGTTCTTGTAGGGCCAAGTGTGTCCCTCCGGGCTCAGTTTGGTAATAATATATTCATCCCTTCACGCTTGCAGCCCTTCGAGCAGCCATTGACAACTTTATTACGAGGAGATTAGAGAGGCGGCCGTAAAAATCATTCGCACAACACAAAGCGACTTTTTCTTGCGTTTCTGTGGACGAGTGAATCGTAAACAGATTTCTCCTCCAGTTATTTTCACACTCAGGGTGAGATTCATAGAAAACGAGCAGAGGAGATAAGGATGATGATTTATGGCGTTTTCTTTCTGCCGATATCGTTTACAATAGAAGAAGCGTAAATGTAAGCTTAATCTTCTTGAATTCTAGACTAAGTTTTAGACAATAATTTTGAAGTCTAGAATATTCTATCTAGATTTTAGCAAGAAATACAAATTTTAAAATTTACCTCTAATTTCAAGAGTTTTCAGTGTCTTGGTCTTTCATCTATATTTCAGCTAGTAGACTAGTTAGACTAACAAAATTTGTCTTGGATATAGATAATGAGCTAATTTAATTAATTCTAAAGTCTAGATAATTGTATCTAGATTTTAGCAAGAAATTCAAATTTTCAAATTTGCCTCTAATTTCAAGAGTTTTCAGAGTCTTCGTCTTTCATCTATATTTCAGCTAGTAGAATAGTTAGACTAACAAAATTTGTTTTGGATATAGATAATGAGTTAATTTAATTAATTCTGAAGTCTAGAAAATTCTATCTAGATTTTAGCAAGAAATACAAATTTTTAAATTTGCCTCTAAGTTCAAGAGTTTTCAGTGTCTTAGTCTTTCAACTATATTTCAGCTAGTAGAATAGTTAGACTAACAAAATTTGTTTTGGATATAGATAATGAGTTAATTTAATTAATTCTGAAGTCTAGAAAATTCTATCTAGATTTTAGCAAGAAATACAAATTTTTAAATTTGCCTCTAAGTTCAAGAGTTTTCAGTGTCTTAGTCTTTCATCTATATTTCAGCTAGTAGACTAGTTAGATTAACAAAATTTGTTTTAGATATAGATAATGAGTTAATTTAATTAATTCTGTAGCCTAGAATATTCTATATATATTTTAGCAAGAAATACAAATTTTCAAATTTGCTTCTAATTTCAAGAGTTTTTAGTATCTTAGTCTTTCATCTGTATTTCAGCTAGTAGATTAGTTAGACTAACAAAATTTATTTTGGATATAGATAATGAGTTAGTTTAATTAATTCTGAAGTCTGGAATATTCTATCTAGATTTTAGCAAAAAATATCAATTTTCAAATTTGCCTCTAATTTCAAGAGTTTTCAGTGTGTTAATCTTTCATCTATATTTCAGCTAGTAGACTAATTAGACTAACAAAATTTGTTTTGAGTATAGATAATGAGTTAATTTAATTAATTCTGAAGTCTAGAATATTCTATCTAGATTTTAGCAAGAAATACAATTTTTCAAATTTGCCTCTAATTTCAAGAGTTTTCAGTGTCTTAGTCTTTCATCTATATTTCAGCTAGTAGACTAGTTAGACTCACAAAACTTGTTTTGGATATAGATAATGAGTTAATTCAATTCTGTCTACAGTCTAGAATATTCTATCTAGATTTTAGCAAGAAATACAAATTTTCAAATTTGCCTCTAATTTCAAGAGTTTTCAATGTCTTAGTCTTTCATCAATATTTCAGCTAGTACACTAGTTAGACCAACAAAATTTGTTTTGGATATAGATAATGAGTGAATTTAATTCATTCTAAAGTCTAGAATATTCTATCTAGATTTTAGCAAGAAACACAAATTTTCAAATTTGGACCTAATTTCAAGAGTTTTTAGTGTCTTAGTCTTTCATCTATATTTCAGCTAGTAAACTAGTTAGACTACCAAAATTTGTTTTAGACGTAGATAATGAGTTAATTTAATTGATTCTAAAGTCTGGAACATTCTATCTAGATTTTAGCAAGAAACACAAATTTTTAAATTTGCCTCTAATTTCAAGAGTGTTCAGTGTGTTAGTCTTTCATCTATATAGCAGCTAGTAGACTAGTTAGACATACAAAATTTGTTTGGGATACAAATAATGCGTTAATTTAATTCATCCTGAAGTCTAGAATTTTCTATCTAGATTTTAGCAAGAAATACAAATTTTCAAATCTTTCTCTAATTTTAAGAGTTTTCAGTACCTTAGTCTTTCAACTATATTTCAGCTAGCAGGCTAGCTAGACTAACAAAATTTGTTTTGGATATGGATAATGAGTCAATTTAATAAATTCTGAAGTCTAGAATTTTCTATCTAAATTTTAGCAAGAAATACAAATTTTCAAATTTGCATCTAATTTCAAGAGTTTTCAGTGTCTTAGTCTTTCATCTATATTTCATCTAGTAGACTAGTTAGACTAACAAAATTTGTCTTGGACATAGACAATGAGTTAATTTAATTAATTCCGAAGTTTAGAATTTTCTATATTCAGAATTTATCAAATTTTACTGTTGATTTAACGGCGTCCGCACGTTCGCGTGTAGGAGGTTCGAGTACGAGAGAGTTACGTAAGATGTGGGGAAAAATGCCGCTAATTGTTTCGAAGAAGGAGGCATGAGATAGACAAACAGACATTACGTATTCCGTCTACAAACTGAATCGTAAAAAAAAGAATAATATTTTCTTTGTGATTTTGGGATCGTCTGGAATCCACGCACACTAACTCCCAAACGAGCGGACGAAAACGTGATCTATATATACTAACAATTAGAAAGGCTAATGGAAAATAAATGTGAGGCTGTTATGCAAGACAGTTAGTTCACTAAGCGAAATATAGATTAGGGTTACAGATAAAAAAAAAAACTGTTGAAATCAGACTTTTTTCATTTCTTGCTAAAATCTAGAATTTCTTGCTAAAATCTCATTCTAGACTTTAGAAATAATTAAACTGGATATTTATCTATATCTAAAACAAATTTTGTTAGTCCAACTAGTCTACTAGCTAAAATATAGATGAAAGACTAAAACATTGAAAACTCTTAAAATTAGAGGCAAATTTGAAAACTTGTATTTCTTGTTAAAATCTAGATAGAATATTCTAGACTCAAATATTAATTAAATTAACTTATTATCTATATCCAAAACAAATTTTGTTAGTCTAACTACTCTACTAGCTGAAATATAGATGAAAGACTAAGACACTAAAAACTCTTGAAATTAGAGGCAAATTTGAAAATTTGTATTTCTTGCTAAAATCTAGATAGAATACTCTAGACCTCAGAATTAATTAAAGCAACTCATTATCTATATCCAAAAACAAATGCTGTTATTCTAACTAGTCTGCTAGCTGAAATATAGATGAAAGACTAAGACACTAAAAACTCTTGAAATTAGAGGCAAATTTGAAAATTTGTATTTCTTGCTAAAATCTAGATAGAATACTCTAGACTTCGGAATTAATTAAATTAACTCATTATCTATATTCAAAACAAATTTTGTTAGTCTAACTAGTCCACTAGCTAAAATATAGACGAAAGACTAAGACATTGAAAACTCTTGAAATTAGAGGCAAAGTTTGAAAATTTGTATTTCTTGCTAAAATCTAGATAAAATACTCTAGACTTCGGAACTAATTAAATTAGCTCATTATCTAAATCCAAAACTAATTTTGTTAGTCTAACTTGTCTACTAGCTGAAATATAGATGAAAGACTAAGCAACTGAAAACTCTTGAAATTAGAGGCAAATTTGAAAACTTGTATTTCTTGCTAAAATCTAGATAGAATATTCTAGACTCAAATATTAATTAAATTAACTTATTATCTATATCCAAAACAAATTTTGTTAGTCTAACTAGTCTAATAGCTGAAAAATAGATTAGTAAGACACTGAAAACTCTTGAAATTAGAGACAAATTTGAAAATTGGTATTTCCGGCTAAAATCTAGATAGAATATTCTAGACTTCAGAGGTAATTAAATTAACTCATTGTCTATATCCAAAACTAATTTTGTTAGTCTAACTAGTTTACTAGCTGAAATATAGATGAAAGATTAAGACACCGAAAACCCTTGAAATTTGAGGCAAATTTGAAAATTTGTGTTTTTGCTAAAATCTAGATAGAATATTCTAGACTTCAGAACTAATTAAATTAAATCATTATCTATGTCCAAAACAAATTTTGTTAGTCTAACTAGTCTACTAGCTGATATATAGATGAAAAACTAAGACACTAAAAGACACTGAAACTCTGAAAACACTGAAAACTCCTGAAATTAGAGCCAATTTTTAAAATTTCTATTTCTTGCTAGAATCTAGATAGAATATTCTAGACTTCAGAATTAATTAACTTCAGAGTCATATTTGAATACACTCGAACTTGAATAACTCAAACTTCTGTAACTCCCATTTTTCTATAACTCGAATATTTTTAGAAACTAAAACGTATAGATAGCATTTTACATATAAATTAACTTCCATAACTCGAATTTTTCCTTAACTTTAAAAGTTTAAAAGGTAAAATTGTACATAGAAAATAATCTATATAACACCAATGTTTTAACCCCGCCGCGTATTTTGCAAAATTTAGGATATCGGATATTGTCTGCCTCGACGGCTTACGGCTGTTTCAGGCCATTATTTATCGTAAAAAAGGTTGACAACTTTCCCCCAATCCGTACTGCACTTTTGGAGCCTTCCATGCTGATCTTTGTTAAGCTGACAAGTTTACTCGGAATTCCCAGTTTCATCATAGCATTCCATAGCTCCACCCTCAAGACGTTGTCGTACGCTCGTTTGAAATCGATGAAGAGTTGATGTATGACTTTATCGTACTCCCAGCACTTCTCCATTAGTTGACGTATTGTGAAGATCTGGTCTACTGATTTTGCTTTAATCATGCAAAAGCGCTTCGTGATGTTCATGGTCATAATGATCGTCCAAACAAGACCACGATTGAACGATTGATGAAGATATTTGAGGCAACTGGGTCGGTTTGTGATCGAGTACAGCCTATACGTGA
Source organism: Phosphuga atrata (assembly GCA_944588485.1). NCBI lineage: Eukaryota > Metazoa > Arthropoda > Insecta > Coleoptera > Silphidae > Phosphuga > Phosphuga atrata. The sequence goes on along the minus strand of OX155901.1, from coordinate 62,754,986 downwards.
TCGTCTCAGGCGTTCGACCGAAAACATTGCTGCTGCCTCTCAAAGGTTCCATTTTTCGTCGTTCACAAAAACTTTGTCTTTCTGAGATCACAACTTGGCAAATTTTGCGGTAAGACTTGCATCTGTACCCGTATAAGAATTAATTGGTACCAGAATTGAAGCCACGCTTCTGTCGCACGTTTGCAGACTGGGCTTTGGAATTAAAAATGGATTCTCGTTTTGGCATCATCTATCAAAATCATTTGGCATCTTCATCAAAAATCATCTTCAACAACGAAGCGCATTTTAAAATAATCACCACTGCCGCATTTGGAACAACATCCATCCACGGGAGATACTGGAGACTTACTTGCATCATTGGTCCGTACATCTTTCGCAACGATTCATATCAGGCGGTGACTGTTAACAGCAAACGGTTTAGAACCATGATAAGAAACCTTTTGTGGCCCGCAGTGGACGATATGAGCATAGATGACTTGTAGTTCCAACAAGATTGGCAAAAAGAGCATCGGTTATTGCGACATGTGGTTCTTGTTTATGGCCCGCAGTGAGCGATGTGAGCATAGATGACATGTGGTTCCAACAAGATTTTCTTCAGTTATTGCGAGTACCCCGAGCTAGAGATGAGCAAGGGATCCCATAGACCCATCCCAACGTCCCATGGGATGGATGATTGGTATGAACGTTGCGTGGGATGGGATGGGACGAAAAATTTGTATGGGACGGAGTGGGACGAGTTTTTGATAAACTAGTAAATCTAGTTCGTGCATAATTATAATACGCACATTTTCCATAATATGTCCAGCCCAAGAGATTTCTATGATAACGATGTAGTTCCTTAAAAGTCTTACGATCCGTTTGGAATACTAATACTAAGGAATACACTAGGAAGTGTAATCCTCGGGCAGATTACCAAACATTTTATTTTTCACATTTTATGATCACCCAAAACTCGAATACAGCAAAACTAAGAAATTACCAGCGTGTGTACTGTAGGAAGATTACGACAGGATATTATTCACCCAAGAATCGGTAATCCAAATATATAACCGAATAACGATATAACCGAAGATCACCCAAAAGATGCTATATATTAATGAAATTTTAAAGTTTAAACTCATTGCTTCTTACAACTCATTGCATTGGGTGAGTGGCCAAAAGAAAACTTAATACGGATGTCGTTATCTGACAAAGTGAGTTTGATAAATGAAGTTGACAAACGTATTAACACCTAACCACCTGACCTACGTCTCTCAGATCCAAAGTAGCAATCATTTTCTCACCTGAGACGTAGGGCAGGTGGTTAAGAGTTAAAAAGAAAAAAGTGATTGCTGAAGAATTTAAGAATCTTCCAAGTACACTTTTTTCAATTATAAGAAACCGCGAAGAAATTCTGAACAAAGCCGAAAATGGTGCAACTAGTGATCGCAGACCATTCAAGAAATGTCTAAAAGTTGACTAACATTAACATTAACATTATCTAGTTGACTATATAGCAAACTATAGTTAACTATATAGCAAAAAACAGATAGCATATCTTACCCCACATTGCAGCACCATATACTAAATCTATTCGATGGAGAAGAGAACTCACCTGAAACAAACAGAAACAAATCTTAAATTAGTTCATATCAAGCTTACAAAGTGAGTATAAGTCGTACACTAAACACAACATAGATATGGGATAATTGAGATGAGTTATTTATTGAAATGGAGGGCTAGCTTTATCTAGGAGAAGAAGAAGAATAAATATTTATTGAAAACAAGGAGACAACAAAAGACCATTAGGGGTCTTTCTGCCCGAAGTGTTGAGGATGTAGATTTATAAAAATGATTATTATATGTAATGGTTAATAATAATAATATTTCTCTATTTTGCGTCTATAATGAAGTCATTAAAGCACTCATGTGGGTTCGTTAATAGGGTTATGTTATATTCGTATAATGGTTATGTTTATAGTCTACTCCGTCTAGTGGACTAGACGAACTAGACTAGACAGACAATAACACACAGACTACACTAGACAGACAAGAGTAGACATAGACATTGTCATAGTCAGTGAACCAAACAAAAAAACCATGAAGAACGGCTGGATCACGGATGATAAAATTGATGCGGCAATCTGTATATGCAACAAGGACCTAGCGGTCTTAAAACACGGAGGTAGACCCGGTTTCGCATGGGTCGAGCTAGAAGAACTTGTAATATATAGCTGCTATCTATCACCAAACAGTAGCCCCCAGGAATTAGAGCTATCCCTATCCACCCTCGGCAAGGACATTCGGTGCCAAACCAAACGCAATATAGTCGGAGGAGACTTCAATGCAAAATCCCCCTATTGGGGCTGCTCAGATACAGATAAACGCGGAGAAATTATCTTGGACTGGATCTCAGTACTCGATCTATATATGAGTAACGTAGGAAACTCACCCACTTTTGAACGCAGGAGCAGCTCCTCCATATTAAACCTTACTCTTGCTACGGCCGACCTTGTGCATAAAATTCAAAACCTGAGGTGCTAACGAGGGAAACACTAAGTGACCACAGGTACTTGTCATGCCGTATAGACCTAGGTACAATAAAGCCATCTGCAAAAAATGCGCAGGGGGTGGCACGCAAAAAATATAAACGAAGACTAATTCGCAAATAAGCTGGACAAGGAAATTCACAACACAAGTGACCGCTCACCTGATGACCGCTCTCTACTGTGAACTACAAAAAACTTGCAATGATATTCTTATGCCAAAAAAAGAATACAGGTATACTGGTGGAGCGCGAAAATTGCTGAGATGAGAAAGATCTATTTTGCTAAAGGACGTGCCTACCAACGGAAAGGGAAGAGAAATCCAAACCCAGACATAGAAGCTACGTACAGAAATTCTTACGCCACAGCAAAAAAGAACTTACGCACAGAAATCAACAGATCTAAAAGGCGTCAACTCTGCGATAAAATAGATGCAAACGTGTAAGGTGACGCATATTCCATTGCTACCCGAGAACTCAAAGTAAGATCTCCAAATCTGCAAATGACCATGGAAAAGGTGCAAGAAGTGGTGGAGGTTCTCTTCCCCAAGCACCAGAAACTACAGTGGGTTTTACCGGAAGTTAAAGACACTCCTGAATTTTCGATTGAGGAGCTGAACAGGGCCAGCCAACGTCTTCGAAATGGCAGAGTATCAGGACACGACAATCTCCCACCAGAAGCTGTAAAGATTGCCGTAAACAGACAACCTAAATTCGTTCTAGAAGTCATGGACAATATAATAGCAGATGGCAGATTCCCGGATAGGTGGAAGATAGCAAAGGAAGGGTGAAAAGTCCATACACGAACCATCCTCTTACAGACCAATATGCTTGCCGGATGTCCTCGGGAAACTACTTGAACAACTACTTCTAGCCAGAATTAAAGCGGAATTGAGCAAGGGTAGAGGTGTTTCCGATAGACAATATGGGTTCAGAGAGGGAAGGTCCACGGTCGATGCCGTTCTGAGGGTGATCAAAGTGGCAGAGAAAGCCACAAGCGGCACACGAAGAACACGTAAGATGACGGCGCTGTTAACCCTAAACATAAAAAATGCGTTTAGCTCTGCTGCTTGGGAAATGATTATGGAAGAGCTAACTAACAGAAAGTTTACCCCGTACCTGTTGCGGCTGGTGCGCAGCTACCTCTCAAATAGGAGAATACAGATGGAATCCGGCGATGAGGTCGTCGAATGCGAAGTAAATAGTGGTGTTCCTCAGGGCTCAGTGTTGGGCCCTACCCTATGAAACATTCTATACGATGGCGTGTTAAGGCTCGTTTTCCCCGCGGGGGTGAAAATAGTAGGAATCGCCGATGACCTAGCTTTAGTTGCAACATGGAAAAGTGAAGAAGAACTAATGAGAACGGCAAAAATCGCCATAAAGCAGGTCGATGAATGGCTAGAGCGAAAAAACCTTAAGCTAGCCCCTGAAAAAAACAGAAGCTGTATTTCTCTCTATAAAATTAAAAATAAAAAACGTGGACATCACACCGAAACAAGAAGTCAAGTACCTAGGCATCACTATTCACCAGAAACTGTCTTCCAAAGCACACCTCAAGAAAACTACAGGAAAAGCCTTAAAAAATACATCGGCCCTAAGAAAATTATTGCCTAACACCGGCGGTCCGAAAAGCAGTAAAAGAAGACTGCTGTGCTCTGTGGTTCACTCGACCATTCTCTATGGAGCCCCGGTCTGGGCTAGAGCCATGAAACAGATGCTCACCTCTGTACAGAGAAAAATGGCCATCAGAGTATGCAGTGCATACAAGACTATCTCCAGGGAAGCTGTGTTGGTGATTGCTGGCATCGTCCCGATAGAGTGCAGTATCCACGAGATAGTCCAATTATATAAGACAAGGAACTGGGCAAATAGGACAGAAAGACAAAAAATTGCAAATAACCAAATACATGAAGACTGGCAAAAGTCATGGAGTATATCCAAAACAGGACAAACTATTGATCACAAAACTTAAACATTGGCTAACACGGAACCATGGTGAGATAACTTACCATCTAACACAGGTCCTCAGCGGCCACGGATGCTTCAGGGAGTATCTACATAGTTTTGGCAATGTGTGTATACTGCGGCGACGTGGACAGTGCACTTCATACTGTGTTTTGAATGCAGTAGGTGGATATCCGAGAGGGACAGATGGAAGGAGCAGACAGGCCTCATCCTAGATGTGCAAACACTGGTAGACGCGATGCTAAGATCACCAGAGGATTGGACATACACGGAGACAATGATACGTGACATCCTGACACAAAAAGAACAAGACGAACGGACAAAAATCAACTACAACAAGGAATAGCAACACTATAGAGCCAATACTATATATCCAGATTCCCGAACAACTAGGGCGGCGAAAAAACCGTCCGGGCTGCTCACCCTGAAGGAATGCGTAAGCGATACCGGGGTGGCGTACTTTTTAAGCCAAGTGGAAGTAGGGGTTTAGTGAGAACCTACACAAGCTGGTAGAGCTTCCCCAAACCACATATAAAAAAAGAAAAGAGTAGACAGAATAAAATAGAAGACAGTAAGTGAAGTTATTATTAGTTTTAAGTGAACTAAGCATTTGAGTAATCGTGTAGTGTTGGTGTAATTAAAATGAAGGAATGAGATGGCAGAAATATCTGCGACATCTGCTGTTTAATAAAACTCGCGAGAGAACTTTTGTTTGAGACGTAAACCATGTGTGCCCGAAGACAAATAGATCACGCCGGTTAAAGCAAAGTTTGTCCGTCTGCAGCTTGAGAAATAGTCCGACTACGTATACACGTCTTATTGGGTTTAATGCGTTATTTCTTTAAGAATCAAGCTGGATAGACTAGATTTGTAAATATAAGTTTGTCTGTCTATAACTGGGCAATTAAGGCCGACTCTCATATACGCGATACTCAGCTACGCGACGTCACGCGACATCACCTGTCAAATAATGATTGCATTGTTTTAAATGGGCACATTCTCACTATGGCTACGCGACAGCTACGCGACGTGCCCATTTACAACAATGTAATCATTATTTGACAAGCGATGTCGCACGACGTCGCATAGCCGAGTGTCGTGCATATGTGAATCAACTTTTAGTCTATGTAAAACGAAACCTCGAATTGGGTTTAATTGTGTATTTATTTAAGAATTAGTCTAAACCAGCGTTTCTCAACCTTTTTTGGCCCACGGACCAGTAAAATAAAAAAAAAAGATTCGCGGACCAGTGATATTTTTTTAACAAAATTTTACTAGGTATTAAAGAACTACTACACAAAGGTGAATTAAAGTCGTTTAACACAAAATATCGCGAAATAACACGTAGCATGAGTAACTTTGATGAAATTTATGACAGTATGTGTGCCAAAATTAAAACCAAATGTAGCGAGTTTCAGGAGAATGATTCGGGTTGGTCACCAAGGGAGATTTCCCATTTAGGAATTAATATCAATAAATATAAACCAATACGTGGGTCGTCATTTATTGAACTGCCAAAAGAGATTAGGGATCGGAAAGCTTGTATCAATGTTCAGAATGTAGACGAATTTTGTTTTTTATGGAGCATTGTATCCGCATTACACCCCACGAATGTGAGTTCTGATCGCCCGGCATCATATCCCTACTTTTCTTCAATTTTAAAATATGGAAGATTAGAGTTTCCGCTTAGAATCAAAGACATTCCTAAATTTGAACAGATGAATAATATTAGTATTAACGTTTATAGCTTGGAGTTTAATTTTAAATCTAAACAACATGACGTAGTAGGACCAATTTACCATACTAATGCGACTAGGGAAAGACATGTAAATTTATTATATTTGGAAGAAGGGGTTAAAGGTCATTATGTTTATATTAAAAATATTTCACGGCTTGTAAGAAGTCAAATCTCGGTAGATTGTAGAAAAAAATATTTATGTGACGGCTGTTTAACCTTTTTTTCAAATGAATTTGCGTTCAATCAACATAAATTGAATGACTGCAGCAAAGTTTTCACTCTTATGCCGACGGAAGACCTTGTAAAACATAAGAGAGGTGATATGATTCCGGGGAATATATTCAAATTTCAAAATTTCGATAGAAAAATGCGTATACCCTTTGTTGTATACGCTGATTTTGAATCAATTTTAAAACCTGTTGATACATGCTCACCGAACCCTGACAATAGCTATACTAATCAGACACATATCCATGTACCATACAGTTTCGCCTATAATATAAAATGTTCATTCGATGACTTATTGAGTAAATTTTTCACTTATACCGGGGAAGATTGCCCGAAATTGTTTTGTCAGAACCTCTATGCAGATGTTAAGGAAGTATACAGGGAACGTTTAAGCGTTATACTTCCGATGATTAAATTAACTGCAGATGAGCAAAATTCCTACGATACGGCCACTTCTTGTCACATATGTAATAAATTATTACAAGTAACAGACAAAGTCGCCGATCACGATCATTTAACGGGTAAATTTCGGGGAGCCGCCCACTCAAATTGTAATTTGAATTATAAAATACCTAAAATGATCCCGGTATTTTTCCATAACATATCGAATTATGATGTTCATTTATTTATTACAGAATTTGGATCTGACGAGGAAAAAATTGATATCATTCCCAAAAATAAGGAAAAATATATATCCATCACCAGAAATCTACCTGTTGGTAGAACTACTACAAGTTAATTGTAACATTTTTATTATCATTTACTTACAATAATATTTAAATGTAAAAATATGTAATTTTTTTTTCTTCAGTGCCGTACTAATCATAAATTACATAGAATTAGTTTAAGATATTTGTATTTCGTAATTTTATAAATTAAAATTTAGTTTTTTTTTTTTAAGTAATATTTTTTCGCGGATAGAATAAATTGTCTGCGGACCAGTAAAATTTCTCCGCGGACCACTGGTGGTCCGCCGGACCAGCGGTTGAGAATAACTGGTCTAAACAACAGTTTACATAACTAAATGTAAGTTTGTCTGTCTATAAGTTGAGATTTAGTCTAGGGAGAACGAATATTCGAATTGTGTTTAATTGGGTATTTATTTAAGAATTAGTCTAAATAGCTTACATATGTAAATGTAAGTTTGTCTGTCTATAAGTTGAGATTTAGTCTATGGAGAACGAATATTCGAACTGTGTTTGATTGGGTATTTATTTGGGAATTAGTCTAAACAGCTTACATATGTAAATGTGAGTTAAGGCCGATTCTCATATACGCGACACTCATCTACGCGACGTCACGCGACATCGCCTGTCAAATAATGATTACATTGTTTTAATGGGGCAGGTTCTCACTATGGCTACGCGACGTGCCCATTTAAAACAATGTAATCATTATTTGACAGGCGATGTCGCACGTCGTCGCGTAGCTGAGTGTCGCGCATATGGGAATCGACCTTAAGTCTGTCTATAACTCAATGATTAGTCCAGTTAGTCTCAAAATTCGATTGAAAATCTCAACACAAAGAAAAAAATATATTTTTTGAAAGAAAATTTTGTTGCAAAGTTTCAACGAAATGTCGAAATTTTTTTTTGCAAATTTTTTCAAAATCTCAGATGATTAAGGAACAAAATCAACTGAGATTTAGACAAAGTTTGCAAAAAAAAACTCGCCTTTTCGTTGAAACTTTGCAACAAAATTTTCTTTAAAAAAAATATTTTTTTTCTTTGTGTTGAGATTTGAAGCGGTCGCAGCACCTGCCCGTGCACAGCGGAACAAAAACCGCCTCGAAAAAAGATTTACAGAGTGAATCGGACGCACGACGGCCACAACAGATGGTCAGCTACAACAACGAAACGAAAAACTATCCACGCTATTGCTCCTAATTTTTTTATTTCTTCGTGCAGACAACATTCAAATCCATCAGCGTCAATCACACTCAACGCACGTTCAATTGAGAAATCAAATTAAATTATAACACTGGGCAGACAGATGGAGTTAGACTAGTTAAACAAGATTAGATAGTTCCATTCTAATCATAATTATAAATAATAATAAATATAATTTTAAATTATAAATAATCATTTTCATAACCGCGCTTAGCGCCACCCGTGTCCAAAGAGACAACTTCGTGTGTAATAAAATTGTATAAAAACAACAGAAACTAATTAATTAAAATGTAAACAAATTTATGCACTGATTGATTTTATTAACCTCTTAACATACGAATAAAATGCGCGTTGACGTATGAGACGTATCCATATACATGTGATCTTATCACATATCCATTACGTCTTCGACACGTCATAGTATGTCAAGGGGTTAACAAGGACACTAGTGAATCGAAGACATCTGATGAGGAAAATGTCAATATATTACAAAATACATGTCAATATAACACATGAAGTTCTTAAAAGTGTTACCTTTGGCGCTAGTTGCGCTCGAATAGCCATTTGTTTCTTTTGGTGACAATAATAATATATTAAAGAACTAGTACAATAAGCGCGATTTTTCAGCACGCGTCCATGTTTAGATGTTTTCTAAACATGGACGTGGACATGGATAATGAAAAATGTAAACATCGACTCCTCGCTACGCTCGTCGTTTTCTAAACATGGACGCGTGCTGAAAAATCGCGCTTATTGAACTCGTTCTTTAATATCCTATTCTTTCCATTTTGCGCCCTTTTATGCCATTTCTAAATTGTCTGTGTAGACTTGTCTGCCTAGTCTTGTCTGTCTAGTCGAGTGTTTTGGCCATTTGTTCCTTTTGATGACAATAATAGTATATTAAGGAACGAGTTCAATAAGAGCGATTTTTCAGCACGCGTCCATGTTTAGAGAACTCCTCGCTACGCTCGTCGTTTTGGCTACGTCCTCGCTACGCTCGTCGTTTTCTAAACATGGACGTGTGCTGAAAAATCGCGCTAATTGAACTAGGTCTTTAATACTATTTTTTCCATTTTGCGCCCTTTTATGCCATTTCTAAACTATCTGCCTAGTCTTGTCTGTCTAGTCTAGTGTATCCAGTCTTGTCTGTTTAGTCTTGTCCAATTTAATATTGAATATCTAGTGTAACTAGTAGGGGATATCAAGTATCAATTTAGTGTGTATGATGATGAATATGTATGTTTTTTGGGTTTGGAAACCCGAATCGAGATTAAGTGTGTAGTGTGGAAGAAATAAAATTAAAAAAAAATCGGTAGAGCGTACATCTGCCCGTCTGTGCGTCCGTCCGTGCGGTCGATTTCGTGCACCTTGCAACTTACCTGGTTCGCGTTTGCACCTGCACTGTGCACACGCTAATTAACCCAAGATTTCCAAATCTTTTCAGTTACCCAAACACACAGATTTATCCATCCACTAACTCTACTTACACTTTACAATTAGTCTTAATAATTAAGAGAGTTATGCATAGCAAATACTCAGTATCCAGACATAGTTACACAGACTAGATTAGACAGACAAGACTAATAAAATTGGTTTGGGGCAAGCTCTCACTAAACCCCCTATTTCACTGTGGCTTCTAGTATGCGCCACCGCGGTTTCACATATTTTGCATCCATTCAGGGTGGGCAGCCCGGACGGTTAGTGAAAACCGCCCTAGTTGTTGCCTCCCTGACCAGGATTCGAATCCGGGTCTCCCGCATTGAAAGGCCGGTATGTTGTCAACTACACTACCAAGGAGGACCAACAGACAAGACTAGACAGACAAGACTAGACAGACAAGACTAGACAGACAAGACTAGACAGACAAGACTAGACAGACAAGACTAGACAGACAAGACTAGACAGACAAGACTAGACAGACAAGACTAGACAGACAAGACTAGACAGACAAGACTAGACAGACAAGACTAGACAGACAAGACTAGACAGACAAGACTAGACAGACAAGACTAGACAGACAAGACTAGACAGACAAGACTAGACAGACAAGACTAGACAGACAAGACTAGACAGACAAGACTAGACAGACAAGACTAGACAGACAAGACTAGACAGACAAGACTAGACAGACAAGACTAGACAGACAAGACTAGACAGACAAGACTAGACAGACAAGACTAGACAGACAAGACTAGACAGACAAGACTAGACAGACAAGACTAGACAGACAAGACTAGACAGACAAGACTAGACAGACAAGACTAGACAGACAAGACTAGACAGACAAGACTAGACAGACAAGACTAGACAGACAAGACTAGGCAGACAAGACTGGATAGACTAGACTAGACAGGTAAGACTAGACAAAGAGAAGTCCAGACAAATATTTCGAGATTAATCTAATCCAGACAAGATTTGTATAATGTAAATGTTTGTGTATAATAAGATAGTGTTCAGCTGCCTGGGCAGGTGTTTGTGTGAAGGTATGAAATCATTTTGCAATAATTTCCTCATTTTATTTACAATTTATGCGGAGATTAAAACGTAAAATGTAAATCGGTGATCGCTATCGCGAATATATTAACCGACTGTCTTGCCTAATTCCCCCGTTATTCCCTGTATCTTTAGAATCTATCTAATGACAATAATATTTAATCTATTTATTTCAATTTTCTCGAGAGAGAGAATATTGTATACTTTATACAAAGGGCTATCGACCACAAGGTCCTTCTACACTTAATTTTCAGGTTTTCCAGATTAAAGTTCGATTCCTATATGCGCGACACTCAGCTACACGACGTCGTGCGACATCGCCTGTCAAATAATGATTACATTGTTTTAAATGGGCACGTCGCGTAGGCATAGTGTAAACGTGCCCATATAAAACAATGTAATCATTATTTGGCAAGCGATGTCGCGTGACGTCGCTTAGCTGAGTGTCGCGTATATGAGAATAGCGATAGTGAGAGCGTGCCCATTTAAAACAATGTAATCATTATTTGACAGGCGATGTCGCGTGACGTCGCGTAGCTGAGTGTTGCGTATATGCGAATAGTCATAGTGAGAGCGTGCCCATTTAAAACAATGTAATCATTATTTGACAGGCGATGTAGCGTGACGTCGCGTAGCTTAGTGTCGCGTATATGAGAATAGCGATAGTGAGAGCGTGCCCATTTAAAACAATGTAATCATTATTTGACAGGCGATGTAGCGTGACGTCGCGTAGCTGAGTGTCGCGTATATGAGAATAGCCATAGTGAAAGCGTGCCCATTTAAAACAATGTAATCATTATTTGACAGGCGATGTCGCGTGACGTCGCGTAGCTGAGTGTCGCGTATATGAGAATAGCCATAGTGAGAACGTGCCCATTTAAAACAATGTAATCATTATTTGACAGGCGATGTCGCGTGACGTCGCGTAGCTGAGTGTCGCGTATATGAGAATAGCCATAGTGAGAACGTGCCCATTCAAACAATGTAATCATTATTTGACAGGCGATGTCGCGTGACGTCGCGTAGCTGAGTGTCGCGTATATGAGAATAGCGATAGTGAGAGCGTGCCCATTTAAAACAATGTAAGCATTATTTGACAGGCGATGTTGCGTGACGTCGCGTAGCTGAGTGTCGCGTATGTGAGAATCCGCCTTAATTCTCCATTTATAGAGAGACTCAAACTTAGTCTGTAATAATTAGTGAACAATCAGAAACGATTCGTGAATAATTGGTGAACCAAATTCAATTCCAATTTTGGATTTATCCCGAGTAATCCTCAAGTTTAGACAAGCTTAGACTAATTCCTGAATAATTAACAAAGTATTAGGACCAATTCGTGGATAATTGGAATGGACCTTTGTACGGTTAGTTAAGCGCATGCGCATCCGCGGAGTTTGAAAGGCGGGAATATGAAAGTTTCGGGCACATATTTAGTTATACGTCAAAAATTTCGGGCACTTTTTGCGTTTAACATGGCGGAAATTGACAAATTTTGGACTAAATCTCCAGCGAGAGACTACAATGAGGGTGGTTAATTCACAAAACCGTTTCAAGCACGAATCTGCTCACTCTAATTCTCAAGTAACGGACAGACTAATTAACGTTTATAAACTTAAAGTGTGTAGACTAATACTTGAGTTGTCGATAAACTAAATCGAATTCAAGTTTTCGATGTATTTGTTGTAGTTCTCAAGTTACAAACGGACTTAGATTTATAAATCTAGTCTGTCTAAATTAAATGGTAATTTACGTTTTGGGTTTCTATTTCTCGTTAGTTAAGTTAATTAGGATATCCTATTTAGTTTCAGATTTGATTTATGCGGGGGCCTCGTGTTTTTAATCTCTGTGGGACGATTTTGCCGGAATTTCAAAATAAATGCAAAAACTTGCGACATAGTTCACTAACGTTCACGTTTTAAAAATAATCGAAATTGAAAAGAAAATCGTTGTATGGTGTTTGAGCAGCCTCTTCGCTCATGATATATCTGACCAGATGGTCCTAGGGCGAAAAGCTCGCCCTCCGTATGCTGCGAAGTGTGCAGCTGCCTCGAGATTGCGGCGCTCTGGGACCTTTTTCCGGGCGGCAGGGGACAGGGACAGGTGGCACACGTCCCCAACACGTGCCCTCGCACAAACAATTCTTCATCCCCAACAACAACAACAAAAAAACTCCTTGGAAGATAAAATTTCGATGCACACTTAAAATTTTAAGCCAGGCTAGCAAATAAATAAATTTCGAATTAAATCAAACTCTCAAGATTTAGTATCAAGCTTTTCGAGCCTGCAACTAGTATCAATATTATAGAGTCTAAAGCTCATATCAACCTTATCGAGTCTACAGATAGTAGCAAGCTTATCGAACCTGCAGCTAGTCTCAATGTTACTGAGACTGCAGCTAGTATCAAGCTTATCGAGTCTACATCTAGTATGAAGCTTATCGAGTCTGCTTGCAGCTGGTATCAAGCTTATCGAGTCTACATCTAGTATCAAGGTTATCGAGTCTACAGCTAGTATGAAGCTTATCGCGCATGCAGCTAGGATCAAGCTTATCGAGTCTACATCTAGTATGAAGCTTATCGTGTCTGCATGCAGCTGGTATCAAGCTTATCGAGTCTACATCTAGCATCAAGCTTATCGAGCCTGCAGCTAGTATCAAGCTTATCAAGCCTGCAACTAGTATCAAGCTTACCGAGTCTGCAGCTAGTATCAAGCTTATCGAGTCTACATCTAGTATCAAGGTTATCGAGTCTACAGCTAGTATGAAGCTTATCGCGCATGCAGCTAGGATCAAGCTTATCGAGTCTACATCTAGTATGAAGCTTATCGAGTCTGCATGCAGCTGGTATCAAGCTTATCGAGTCTACATCTAGTAACAAGCTTATCGAGCCTGCAGCTAGTATCAAGCTTATCAAGCCTGCAACTAGTATCAAGCTTACCGAGTCTGCAGCTAGTATCAAGCTTATCGAGTCTACATCTAGTATCAAGTTTATCGAGTCTACAGCTAGTATGAAGCTTATCGCGCATGCAGCTAAAATCAAGCTTATCGAGCCTGTAGCTAGTATCAGTTTTATCGAGTCTAAGGCTAGAATCAAGCTTATCAAGTCCCCAATCAAATCTGCAGCTAGTATCAAGCTTATCCGAAGCTGGTACAGTGCACAAATTTGGTACGGACATTGAACTAGATCATCTTTGGAAGATTTAATAATCATAATAAGATGAGAAAGAGAATATATTTATTGTATACTTTATACAAAGGGCTATCGACCACAAGGTCCTTCTGCTCAGAATAAGATGATTGCTAAGAATTGTTTTTGAGTTTCAAATTTCGAGGTAGTGATCCCAGAGCAATTGAAAAGACAAGACTTTCAAATCTAGTCGATTGCTTCCAGACTGTGGCTAGTAAACTATGTAGACGCTTTCCTAGTGTGCAGCGCGTATAAAATGTAGTTTAAATGTTTTAGTCGTTAAGCTCGTCGCTGGTTTTTAGTATAAGTAATGTAGCCGGCATGGGACGCCCACTATGTAGTAAGTAGACAATAAAAATTTACATTTAACATGAAGCCACCAAACGGTCGTTCGTCTATGCGCCACCTTTTATTCTTTTGTTTGAAACGCTATTTACTTGTTTTCTTCAGTGGGAATAATATATTGTGTACATAGATTTAATAAATACTAAAACTAACTGTATTTTGTTCCATACTTTGTTTCCACACTTAAATTAAAATTGTCCAACTCTGCTAGAATTCTAGATAGAATCTCCAAATTTTCAAAAAACATTCTTCAATTATTAAGTTATAATCCATACAAGTTTCAGTAATCTAGCTACAGTATTAACTGAGATATGGATAACAATTTCCAGAAATTTAGACCAGGATTAAAACTGCCCAACTCTGCTAGAATTCTAGATAGAATTTCCAAATTTTCACCAAACATTCTTCAATTAGTTAGTTATAATCCACACAAGAGTCAGTAATCTAGCTAGAGTATTAACTGAGATATGGATAACGATTTCCACAAATTTAGGCCAGAATTTAAACTGCCCAACTCTGCTAGAATTCTAGATAGAATCTCCAAATTTTCACCAAACAATCTTCAATTAGTTAGTTATAATCCATACCAGTTTCAGCAATCTAGCTAGAGTATTAACTGAGATATGGGTAACAATTTCCACAAATTTAGACCAGAATTAAAACTGCCCAACTCTGCTAGAATTTTATATAGAATCTCCAAAGTTTCACCAAACATTCTTCAATTAGTTAGCTATAATCCATACAAGTTTAAATAATCTAGCTAGAGTATTAACTGCGATATGGGTAACAATTTCCACAAATTTAGACCAGAATTAAAACTGACCAACTCTGCCAGAATTCTAGATAGAATCTTAAAATTTTCACCAAACATTCTTTAAGTTGTTAGTTATAATCCATACAAGTTTTAGTAATCTAGCTAGAGTATTAACTGGGATATGGATAACAATTTCAACAAATTTAGACCAGAATTAAAACTGCCCAACTCTGCCAGAATTCTAGATAGAATCTTCCAAGTTTCACCAAACATTCTTCAATTAGTTAGTTATAATCCATACAAGTTTCAGTAAGCTAGCTAGAGTATTAACTGAGATATGGATAACAATTTCAACAAATTTAGACCAGAATTAAAACTGCCCAACTCTGCTAGAATTCTAGATAGAATCTTAAAATTTTCACCAAACATTCTTTAATTTGTTAGTTATAATCCATACAAGTTTTAGTAATCTAGCTAGAGTATTAACTGAGATATGGATAACAATTTCAACAAATTTAGACCAGAATTAAAACTGCCCAACTCTGCCAGAATTCTAGATAGAATCTTCCAAGTTTCACCAAACATTCTTCAATTAGTTAGTTATAATCCATACAAGTTTCAGTAAGCTAGCTAGAGTATTAACTGAGATATGGATAACAATTTCAACAAATTTAGACCAGAATTAAAACTGCTCAACTCTGCTAGAATTCTAGATAGAATCTTCCAAGTTTCACCAAACATTCTTCAATTAGTTAGTTATAATCCATACAAGTATCAGTAATCTAGCTAGAGTATTAACTGAGATATGGATAACAATTTCAACAAATTTAGACCAGAATTAAAACTGCCCAACTCTGCCAGAATTCTAGATAGAATCTTCCAAGTTTCACCAAACATTCTTCAATTAGTTAGTTATAACCCATACAAGTTTCAGTAAGCTAGCTAGAGTATTAACTGAGATATGGATAACAATTTCAACAAATTTAGACCAGAATTAAAACTGCCCAACTCTGCCAGAATTCTAGATAGAATCTTCCAAGTTTCACCAAACATTCTTCAATTAGTTAGTTATAATCCATACAAGTTTCAGTAAGCTAGCTAGAGTATTAACTGAGATATGGATAACAATTTCAACAAATTTAGACCAGAATTAAAACTGCCCAACTCTGCTAGAATTCTAGATAGAATCTTCAGATTCTCACCCAACATTCTTCAGTTAGTTACTTATAATCCATACAAGTTTCAGTAATCTAGCTAGAGTATTAACTGATATATGCATAACAATTTCCACAAATTTAGACCAGAATTAAAACTGCCCAACTCTGCTAGAATTCTAGATAGAATCTCCAAATTTTCACCAAACATTCTTCAATTAGTTAGTTATAATCCATACAAGTTTCAGTAATCTAGCTAAAGTATTAATTGAGATATGGATAACAATTTCCACAAATTTAGACCAGAATTAAAACTGCCCAACTCTGCTAGAATTCTAGATAGAATCTCCAAATTTTCACCAAACATTCTTCAATTAGTTAGTTATAATCCATACAAGTTTCAGTAATCTAGCTAAAGTATTAATTGAGATATGGATAACAATTTCTACAAATTTAGACCAGAATTAAAACTGCCCAACTCTGCTAGAATTCTAGATAGAATCTTCAGATTCTCACCCAACATTCTTCAGTTAGTTACTTATAATCCATACAAGTTTCAGTAATCTAGCTAGAGTATTAACTGATATATGCATAACAATTTTAACAAATTTAGACCAGAATTAAAACTGCCCAACTCTGCTAGAATTCCAGATAGAATCTCCAAATTTTCACCAAACATTCTTCAATTAGTTAGTTATAATCCATACAAGTTTCAGTAATCTAGCTAAAGTATTAATTGAGATATGGATAACAATTTCCACAAATTTAGACCAGAATTAAAACTGCCCAACTCTGCTAGAATTCTAGATAGAATCTTCAAATTTTCACCAAGCATTCATCAATTAGTAAGTTATAATCCATACCAGTTTCAGTAATCTAGCTAGAGTATTAACTGAGATATGGATAACAATTTCCACAAATTTAGACCAGAATTAAAACAGCCCAACTCTGCTAGAATTCTAGATAGAATCTTCAAATTTTCACCAAGCATTCATCAATTAGTAAGTTATAATCCATACCAGTTTCAGTAATCTAGCTAGAGTATTAACTGAGATATGGATAACAATTTCCACAAATTTAGACCAGAATTAAAACTGCCCAACTCTGCTAGAATTTTAGATAGAATCTCCAAATTTTCACCAAACAATCTTCAATTAGTTAGCTATAATCCATACAAGTTTCAGTAATCTAGCTAGAGTATTAACTGAGATATGGATAACAATTTCCACAAATTTAGACCAGAAATAAAACTGCCCAACTCTGCTAGAATTCTAGATAGAATCTTCAAATTTTCACAAAACATTCTTCAATTAGTAAGTTATAATCCGTACAAGTCTCAGTAATCGAGCTAGAGTATTAACTGAGATATAGATAACAATTTCCACAAAGTCAGACCAGAATTAAAACTGCCCAACTCTGCTAGAATTCTAGATAGAATCTTTAAATTTTCAACAAACATTCTTCAATTAGTTACTTATAATCCATATAAGTTTCAGTAATCTAGCTAGAGTATTAACTGAGATATGGATAACAATTTCCACAAATTTAGACCTGAATTAAAACTGCCCAAGTCTGCTAGAATTCTAGATGGAATCTTCAAATTTTCACCAAACATTCTTCAATTAGTAAGTTATAATCCGTACAAGTCTCAGTAATCTAGCTAGAGTATTAACTGAGATATAGATAACAATTTCCACAAAGTCTGACCAGAATTAAAACTGCCCAACTCTTCTAGAATTCTAGATGGAATCTTCAAATTTTCACCAAACATTTTTCAATTAGTTAGTTATAATCCATACAAGTTTCAGTAATATAGCTAGTGTATTAACTGAGATATAGGTAACAATTTCCACAAATTTAGACCAGAATTAAAACTGCCCAACTCTGCTAGAATTCTAGATAGAATCTTCAAATTTTCACCAAACACTCTCCAATTAGTTAATTATAATGCATACAAGTTTCAGTAATGTAGCTAGAGTATTAACTGAGATATGGATAACAATTTCCACAAATTTAGACCAGAATTAAAATTGCCCAACTCTGCTAGAATTCTAGATGGAATCTTCAAATTTTTACCAAACATTCTTCAATTAGTAAGTTATAATCCGTACAAGTCTCAGTAATCTAGCTAGAGTATTAACTGAGATATAGATAACAATTTCCACAAAGCAGACCAGAATTAAAACTGCCCAACTCTGCTAAGATTCTAGATAGAATCTTCAAATTTTCAACAAACATTTTTCAATTAGTTACTTATAATCCATACAAGTTTCAGTAATCTAGCTAGAGTATTAACTGAGATATGGATAATAATTTCCACAAATTTAGACCAGAATTAAAACTGCACAACTCTGTTAGAATTCTAGATAGAATCTCCAAATTTTCACCCAACATTCTTCAATTAGTTAGTTATAATACGTAAGAGTTTCAGTAAGCTAGCTAAAGTATTAACTGAGATATGGATAACAATTTCCACAAATTTAGAACCGAATTAAAACTGCCCAACTCTGCTAGAATTCTAGATAGAATCTTCAAATTTTCACCAAACATCCTACAAGTAGTTAGTTATAATCCATACAAGTTTCAGTAATCTAGCTAAAGTATTAACTGAGATATGGATAACAATTTCCACAAATTTAGACCAGAATTAAAACTGCCCAACTCTGCTAGAATTCTAGATAGAATCTTCAAATTTTCACCAAACATACTACAAGTAGTTAGTTATAATCCATACAAGTTTCAGTAATCTAGCTAAAGTATTAACTGAGATATGGATAATAATTTCCACAAATTTAGACCAGAATTAAAACTGTCCAACTCTGCTAGAATTCTAGATAGAATCTTCAAATTTTCACCAAACATACTACAAGTAGTTAGTTATAATCCATACAAGTTTCAGTAATCTAGCTAGAGTATTAACTGAGATATGGATAACAATTTCCACAAATTTAGACCAGAATTAAAACTGCCCAACTCTGCTAGAATTCTAGATAGAATCTTCAGATTCTCACCCAACATTCTTCAGTTAGTTACTTATAATCCATACAAGTTTCAGTAATCTGGCTAAAGTATTAACTGAGATATGGATAATAATATCCATAAATTTAGACCAGAATTAAAACTGCCCAACTCTGCTAGAATTCTAGATAGAATCTTTAAATTTTCACCAAGCATTCCTCAATTAGTTAGTTATAATCCATACAAGTTTCAGTAATCTATATAGAGTATTAACTGAGAGATATGGAGAACAATTTCCACAAATTTAGACCAGAATTAAAACTGCCCAACTCTGCTAGAATTCTAGATAGAATCTTCAAATTTTCACCAAGCATTCTTCAATTAGGGAGTTATAATCCATACAAGTTTCAGTAATCTAGCTAGAGTATTAACTGAGATATGGATAACAATTTCCACAAATTTAGACCAGAATTAAAACTGCCCAACTCTGCTAGAATTCTAGATAGAATCTTAAAATTTTCACCAAACATTCTTCAATTAGTAAGTTATAATCCATACAAGTTTCAGTAATCTAGCTAGAGGATTACCGGTGATACTTCTGTGTCTACTCATGTCTGTTTAGTTTGTCTACATAAATCAAACTACAAGCATCGTAAACCGTTCCGATTTAGTTTGCTAGCTTCTACCTAGACCTAGACGGGCGTTATAAATAATGTGGATTCGAGACACGTGCGCCGCACGAACCAGCCTAATCCATATTCACACAATGCTTTCACACTTCCATCCGTTTCCGCTCCGGCACGAAATTACAGTTCCACATTGCAAATACAGCCGACCGCTCACCAATCCACTTTATCTAGACTGATTCTCAATATTCATCCATTTAGACAACGAATGGCCAAACAGCGGCCCGTATGCCAATGCTCCTAATAAGCCGCGGCTTGTAATGTGAAAACATTGTAGTGTGAATGTTGTTTAGAAAGAAATAAAGTCGTTTGGCGAATGTCTCCAGAAAGAAAACCAAATGTTTTGTTTTTAGATTCTAAACTAATTCTAGATTTAGTTACATCCAGTTTAAAGCTAGTTTACTAAATGGCGTTTGCAGAAATCTCATTTACTTTATTAACCCCTTGACATACAATGACGTCTCTGAGACGTCAAGTAACATGACGTTATTTGTGATAAGATCACATGTATATGGACACGTCAACGCGCAGTTTATTCGTATGTCAAGGGGTTAACTGTGTAGTCTTATCACGGGCTAATCCAGGGCTTAGTTTCGGGGAAGGGGGTGGGGGAATATTTCGGGGGGGGTTTTGCAGAAATGCACCAATTTATTTTCTAAAACAGGGAGGGGCGGGGGGGTTTGAACCCCCAAACGCCCCGCCCCCCTGGCTAGGACCATGAGTCTTATCTAGTTTTATTTACATTGTCTAGTCTAGTTTATCTAGCCTTGATACCTAACCTTGCAGGGTCTTAACGATATAATTTAGTCTTATCCACACCGTCCAGAATTAACTAAGTCTAGTCTTATCTACATCGTCTATCGTCATGTAGTATTGTCTGTTCAAATATACGCTGTAGATACCAGTTTTTAGGTTTAGATACTTGTCTCTGGTAGATACGTAACGATATACACCCTAGTTTCCCATAGTGTAATCAAAATCCGTTTAGTTTACTAAATAAGGCCTACAGAAATCTACCGCTGCGGTGAGGTAATCAATCCTCCGCAGTTACATAACAAATCCTGCAGCTACTGCCATCTATGGGCAAGAGACCAAAAGCCCTTCGGTCCTGCAACGAAAAACAACAATCCCCAGCAGGACATAGCTTCGTTTATCCGTCCAACGGGGGCGCTCAAAAACAATTAAAAAAAAATGCAGGAATCAAACCTGTGGACTAGTCTACATCTGTAGAGACTAATATATCAGATGCAGTTCGATTATGCTGTCTATCTGGACTAGCGAGTTGAAAGTCTCTTTTTTTGCGTAGGTTTAGTATTTAGGGAGGTTTAAGCCGTATGTAGTGGATCGTTAGAGTCTTGTTTGAGGGCTGTTTAGTGCGGTTTGTTGGGCACGTTGAGAGTCGTTAGCCGATAACGCGCAGCTTTACGTGCCCCGTTTCCACTCGATTATCTCCGCAGGTTTTACACGTAGCGACACAAAAAGTCTGTTCAAACACACGCTCTGTATATAACAATATGCTATACACCTTGCTATAAGATTTGAAACCGCACTATATATAAGCCGCAATCTGTTAAAACCCTCATAACCAGCTACACTCTCTTAAAACACTCCTAATAAGTCACACTCTTTTAAAAGACTCCTAATAAGCCGCGGCTTACAAAGCAAAAAGAGGGCAACTGAAGCCGTTCTATTTATAAGCCGCAACCTCTTAAAACACTCCTAAGACGCAATCACTTAAAATACTCCTTATAAGCCGCACTCTCTTAGAAAACTCCTAATAATCCGTGGCATGTAATGGAAAAACAGGATAGTGCGAATACACCTTGCTGTTCCATTAGAATCCGCACTATTTATAAGCCGTAATCTCTTAATACTCCTAATAAGCCGCACTCTCTTAAACAGTATTAAAAAGCCGCGGCTTGTAATGCAAAAACAGGGTAAGTGAAGTCGCTCTATTTATAAGCCGCAATCTCTTAAAACACTCCTTATAAACCGCACCGTCTTAGAATACTCCTAATAATCCATGGCTTCTAATGGAAAAACAGAATGGTTCCATTACAAGCCGCACTATTTATAAGCCGTTATCTCTTGAAATACTCAGGATAAGCCGCACTCTTTTAAAACAGTACTAAACAGCCGCGGCTTGTAATGCAAAAACAGGGTGAGTGAAGTCTGAATTTATAAGCCGCAATTTCTTAAAACACTCCTAATAAGCCGCACTCTCTTAAAACACTAGTAAATAGCCGCGGATTGTAATGCAAAAACAGGGTAAGTGAAGTCGCTCCATTTATAAGCCGCAATCTCTTAAAACACTCCTTATAAGCCGCACTCTCTTAGAATACTCCTAATAATCCATGGCTTCTAATGGAAAAACAGAATGGTTCCATTACAAGCCGCACTATTTATAAGCCGTTATCTCTTGAAATACTCAGGATAAGCCGCACTCTTTTAAAACAGTACTAAACAGCCGCGGCTTGTAATGCAAAAACAGGGTGAGTGAAGTCTGAATTTATAAGCCGCAATTTCTTAAAACACTCCTAATAAGCCGCACTCTCTTAAAACACTAGTAAATAGCCGCGGATTGTAATGCAAAAACAAGGTAAGTGAAGTCGCTGTATTTATAAGCCGCAATCTCTTAAAACACTCCTTATAAGCCGCACTCTCTTAAACAGTATTAAAAAGCCGCGGCTTGTAATGCAAAAACAGGGTAAGTGAAGTCGCTCTATTTATAAGCCGCAATCTCTTAAAACACTCCTTATAAGCCGCACTCTCTTAAACAGTATTAAAAAGCCGCGGCTTGTAATGCAAAAACAAGGTAAGTGAAGTCGCTCTATTTATAAGCCGCAATCTCTTAAAACACTCCTTATAAGCCACACTCTCTTAAACAGCATTAAAAAGCCGCGGCTTGTAATGCAAAAACAAGGTAAGTGAAGTCGCTCTATTTATAAGCCGCAATCTCTTAAAACACTCCTTATAAGCCGCACTCTCTTAGAATACTCCTAATAATCCATGGCTTGTAATGGAAAAACAGAATGGTTCCATTAGAAGCCGCACTATTTATAAGCCGTAATCTCTTGAAATACTCAGAATAAGCCGCACTCTCTTAAAACAGTACTAAACAGCCGCGGCTTGTAATGCAAAAAGAAGGGTGAGTGAAGTCTGAATTTATAAGCCGCAATTTCTTAAAACACTCCTAATAAGCCGCACTCTCTTAAAACACTAGTAAATAGCCGCGGATTGTAATGCAAAAACAAGGTAAGTGAAGTCGCTCTATTTATAAGCCGCAATCTCTTAAAACACTCCTTACAAGCCGCACTCTCTTAAACAGTATTAAAAAGCCGCAGCTTGCAATGCAAAAACAGGGTAAGTGAAGTCGCTCTATTTATAAGCCGCAATCTCTTAAAACACTCCTTATAAGCCGCACTCTCTTAAACAGAATTAAAAAGCCGCGGCTTGTATTGCAAAAACAGGGTAAGTGAAGTCGCTCTATTTATAAGCCGCAATCTCTTAAAACACTCCTTATAAGCCGCACTCTCTTAAACAGTATTAAAAAGCCGCGGCTTGCAATGCAAAAACAGAGTATGTGAAGTCGCTCTATTTATAAGCCGCAATCTCTTAAAACACTCCTTATAAGCCGCACTCTCTTAGAATACTCCTAATAATCCATGGCTTGTAATGGAAAACCAGAATGGTTCCATTAGAAGCCGCACTATTTATAAGGCGTAATCTCTTGAAATACTCAGAATAAGCCGCACTCTCTTAAAACAGTACTAAACAGCCGCGGCTTGTAATGCAAAAAGAAGGGTGAGTGAAGTCTGAATTTATAAGCCGCAATTTCTTAAAACACTCCTAATAAGCCGCACTCTCTTAAAACACTAGTAAATAGCCGCGGATTGTAATGCAAAAACAAGGTAAGTGAAGTCGCTCTCTTTATAAGCCGCAATCTCTTAAAACACTCCTTATAAGCCGCACTCTCTTAAACAGTATTAAAAAGCCGCGGCTTGTAATGCAAAAACAGGGTAAGTGAAGTCTGAATTTATAAGCCACAATTTCATAAAACACTCCTAATAAGCCGCACTCTCTTAAAACACTAGTAAATAGCCGCGGCTTGTAATGCAAAAACAGGGTAAGTGAAGTCGCTCTATTTATAAGCCGCAATTTCTTAAAACACTCCTAATAAGCCACACTCTCTTAAAACACTAGTAAATAGCCGCGGCTTGTAATGCAAAAACAGGGTAAGTGAAGTCGCTCTCTTTATAAGCCGCAATCTCTTAAAACACTCCTTATAAGCCGCACTCTCTTAAACAGTATTAAAAAGCCGCGGCTTGTAATGCAAAAACAGGGTAAGTGAATTCGCTCTATTTGTAAGCCGCAATCTCTTAAAACACTCCTTATAAGCCGCACTCCCATAAACAGTATTAAAAAGCCGCGGCTTGTAATGCAAAAACAGGGTAAGTGAAGTCGCTCTATTTATAAGCCGCAATCTCTTAAAACACTCCTTATAAGCCGCACTCTCTTAGAATACTCCTAATAATCCATGGCTTGTAATGGAAAAACAGAATGGTTCCATTAGAAGCCGCACTATTTATAAGCCGTAATCTCTTGAAATACTCAGAATAAGCCGCACTCTCTTAAAACAGTACTAAACAGACGCGGCTTGTAATGCAAAAACACGGTGAGTGAAGTCTGAATTTATAAGCTGCAATTTCTTAAAACACTCCTAATAAGCCGCACTCTCTTAAAACACTAGTAAATAGCCGCGGATTGTAATGCAAAAACAAGGTAAGTGAAGTCGCTCTCTTTATAAGCCGCAATCTCTTAAAACACTCCTTATAAGCCGCACTCTCTTAAACAGTATTAAAAAGCCGCGGCTTGTAATGCAAAAACAGGGTAAGTGAAGTCTGAATTTATAAGCCACAATTTCATAAAACACTCCTAATAAGCCGCACTCTCTTAAAACACTAGTAAATAGCCGCGGCTTGTAATGCAAAAACAGGGTAAGTGAAGTCGCTCTATTTATAAGCCGCAATTTCTTAAAACACTCCTAATAAGCCACACTCTCTTAAAACACTAGTAAATAGCCGCGGCTTGTAATGCAAAAACAGGGTAAGTGAAGTCGCTCTATTTATAAGCCGCAATCTCTTAAAACACTCCTTATAAGCCGCACTCTCTTAAAATACTCCTAATAATCCATGGCTTGTAATGGAAAAACAGAATGGTTCCATTAGAAGCCGCACTATTTATAAGCCGTAATCTCTTGAAATACTCAGAATAAGCCGCACTCTCTTAAAACAGTACTAAACAGCCGCGGCTTGTAATGCAAAAACAGGGTGAGTGAAGTCTAAATTTATAAGCCGCAATTTCTTAAAACACTCCAAATAAGCCGCACTCTCTTAAAACACTAGTAAATAGCCGCGGATTGTAATGCAAAAACAAGGTAAGTGAAGTCGCTCTATTTATAAGCCGCAATCTCTTAAAACACTCCTTATAAGCCGCACTCTCTTAAACAGTATTAAAAAGCCGCGGCTTGTAATGCATAAACAGGGTAAGTAAAGTCGCTCTATTTATAAGCCGCAATCTCTTAAAACACTCCTTATAAGCCGCACTCTCTTAAACAGTATTAAAAAGCCGCGGGTTGTAATGCAAAAACAAGGTAAGTGAAGTCGCTCTATTTATAAGCCGCAATCTCTTAAAACACTCTTTATAAGGCGCACTCTCTTAGAATACTCCTAATAATCCATGGCTTGTAATGGAAAAACAGAATGGTTCCATTAGAAGCCGCACTATTTATAAGCCGTAATCTCTTGAAATACTCAGAATAAGCCGCACTCTCTTAAAACAGTACTAAACAGCAGCGGCTTGTAATGCAAAAACAGGGTGAGTGAAGTCTGAATTTATAAGCCGCAATTTCTTAAAACACTCCTAATAAGCCGCACTCTCTTAAAACACTAGTAAATAGCCGCGGATTGTAATGCAAAAAAAAGGTAAGTGAAGTCGCGCTATTTATAAGCCGCAATCTCTTAAAACACTCATTATAAGCCGCACTCTCTTAAAACACTAGTAAATAGCCGCGGATTGTAATGCAAAAACAAGGTAAGTGAAGTCGCGCTATTTATAAGCCGCAATCTCTTAAAACACTCCTTATAAGCCGCACTCTCTTAAACAGTATTAAAAAACCGCGGCTTGTAATGCAAAAACAGGGTAAGTGAAGTCGCTCTATTTATAAGCCGCAATCTCTTAAAACACTCCTTATAAGCCGCACTCTCTTAGAATACTCCTAATAATCCATGGCTTGTAATGGAAAAACAGAATGGTTCCATTAGAAGCCGCACTATTTATAAGCCGTAATCTCTTGAAATACTCAGAATAAGCCGCACTCTCTTAAAACAGTACTAAACAGCCGCGGCTTGTAATGCAAAAACAGGGTGAGTGAAGTCTGAATTTATAAGCCGCAATTTCTTAAAACACTCCTAATAAGCCGCACTCTCCTAAAACACTAGTAAATAGCCGCGGATTGTAATGCAAAAACAAGGTAAGTGAAGTCGCTCTATTTATAAGCCGCAATCTCTTAAAACACTCCTTATAAGCCGCACTCTCTTAAACAGTATTAAAAAGCCGCGGCTTGTAATGCAAAAACAAGCTAAGTGAAGTCGCTCTATTTATAAGCCGCAATCTCTTAAAACACTCCTTATAAGCCGCACTCTCTTAAACAGTATTAAAAAGCCGCGGTTTGTAATGCAAAAACAGGGTAAGTGAAGTCGCTCTATTTATAAGCCGCAATCTCTTAAAACACTCCTTATAAGCCGCACTCTCTTAAACAGTATTAAAAAGCCGCGGCTTGTAATGCAAAAACAGGGTAAGTAAAGTCGCTCTATTTATAAGCCGCAATCTCTTAAAACACTCCTTATAAGCCGCACTCTCTTAAACAGTATTAAAAAGCCGCGGCTTGTAATGCAAAAACAGGGTAAATGAAGTCGCTCTATTTATAAGCCGCAATCTCTTAAAACACTCCTTATAAGCCGCACTCTCTTAGAATACTCCTAATAATCCATGGCTTGTAATGGAAAAACAGAATGGTTCCATTAGAAGCCGCACTATTTATAAGCCGTAATCTCTTGAAATACTCAGAATAAGCCGCACTCTCTTAAAACAGTACTAAACAGCCGCGGCTTGTAATGCAAAAACAGGGTGAGTGAAGTCTGAATTTATAAGCCGCAATTTCTTAAAACACTCCTAATAAGCCGCACTCTCTTAAAACACTAGTAAATAGCCGCGGATTGTAATGCAAAAACAGGGTAAGTGAAGTCGCTCTATTTATAAGCCGCAATCTCTTAAAACACTCCTTATAAGCCGCACTTTCTTAAACAGTATTAAAAAGCCGCGGCTTGTAATGCAAAAACAGGGTAAATGAAGTCGCTCTATTTATAAGCCGCAATCTCTTAAAACACTCCTTATAAGCCGCACTCTCTTAGAATACTCCTAATAATCCATGGCTTGTAATGGAAAAACAGAATGGTTCCATTAGAAGCCGCACTATTTATAAACCGTAATCTCTTGAAAAACTCCTAATAAGCCGCACTCTCTTAATACAGTACTAAAAACCCGCGGATTGTAATGCAAAAACAGGGTAAGTGAAGTCTGAATTTATAAGCCGCAATTTCTTAAAACATTCCTAATAAGCCGCACTCTCCTAAAACACTACTAAATAGCTGCCGCTTGTAGTGCAAAAACAGCGTAAGTGAAGCCGCTCTGTTTATAAGCCGCAATCTTTTAAAACCCTTCTATAAAGCCACACTCTCTTAAAACACTCGTAATAAGCCGCGGCTTGTAATGAAAAGTAAAGCTTGTTATGTAAAGTGGTTTGGCGAATGTTTTGGAGAATTTTTGTATGAATTTTGTGAATTTGGCGAATGATTTATTGCAGCTGTTCGTACCTGGCGTGGCCCGCAGGGCTGCAGGACGCTGATAAATGGGGCGGTTGTTTCCGCCCTATCTTCATCGGGGGCAAAACAAATGGAAATAAATTGTTTGGAGACTTGTCCGCCGCAGTAGATGCGAGAATTCGCAGGAAATTTGTGAACGTATTTGGAGAAGCGAGTCAATTAATCTAAGATATTGTGACTTTTTATTACATAGATGCTTAATTTCCCGCTGTAATACTCCAATGTTTTTACTACTAGCTATAGCCCGCGGCTTCGTTCATTAACTTTTCGTCAACAGTTTTTCATACAGAAACAGAAATCTGAATAAAACTTAAAATAAAAACATTTACGTTTTAAACCGGATTACTGGGCGTGTTGTCCGACTAACCAACGACCGAATTACCGAGATTATGGTAATTCGGCCGTTAGTTAATCGGACGACACGTTCAGTAATCCGGCGGCCTGGAGGTCGCTCGCGCTCTTCCCTCCCAACACTCTATCTTATAATCCGGCGGTTGTCTGGTCCCATATGTGTCGGATTATCGAGATTATACTATTTCTGAAGATATCATTTGGTAGAGATTTTAATTCTGGTCGAGATATTGCAAGAATTTCTAATAAATCTTCAAAAATAAGAAAGTTATGACGGTTTCAATTAAAATTAAAGATAACGCTGATATTTTGTTTCATGTATTTTCGCTGTAATTCTTTAACGCGTTGAATTATTTCCAAAATTCTTGCGAATTTTGTAGTGAGATATCACGTGTATTTATTTTTTCGTTGAACGCGCGATTTTTAAATCGAAAAGCGGCGCGCGACTCGCTGCCAGTCCCAGCAGAAGTCTGTGATTTTGACACCGAATACATGTATAAATCGTTGCCACGTATGTTTTGCCTCAAAACAATGTCTAAACTAGGAGACAGTGCTGGATTTACCAGCAGGCTGAGTAGGCTGGAGGCTAGGGCGGCAAATTTGGGGCCAACATTTTCTTGTCTGACAGAAATTAAAAAGATTATTTTTTATATAATGTAAATGTTATTAGGTCCACACAAACAATTCAACATGTAATATGTTTCACCACTTAATTGTTTCTACAATTTGCGTAGTAGTGGTTGGTCCAAAGCAGGACCGACGGGGCCGAGCTGTTATGGGAATAAGCCGCGTAGTGGCATTGAGTCTGAGAAAGACAGATATAGAGCGGCGATACAAACGAAAAAGCCGCCGAAAAGAAAAGCCGCCGAAAAGAAAAGCCGCCTCTGTTGATTGACTCATGCAATTTCTTATATGTATTAATTTTTCATCGGTTGTATGCTATACAGGAAAAAATGAAGAGTTCAGTAATCCGAATAACCGAAATTATTGTATAATTTTGGAACTAATAGCTGAATTCGATCCTTTTTTAGCGAGTCATGTTGAATATCTAAGACTAAGATTTTTATAAATTCGACACAACGCTTGCAAAAGTTAATGACTGAAATTGGGAAAGAAAAATGCGAATTTACTATTAGAAACTTATGAAAATACACTAATGTTGTCCTAGTGGTATTGTTAGGCTCCAGAAGCATATGGGTTGCATACAGTTAGGTCCTCCTCGGTTAGGTCCGAAGGTTAAAAAGTATGTGTTCGCTCCAAGCTGTTTATTCTGAATTTTCTTTGTTTATATTCGTTATGCATTTCATCACGCATTTTCATATATACATAATACATACAGGGTATATATTATGTCTAAATTTTGCTTGTTTATAACCGACATGCGACATACTCAAGTCCCGTAGCATTCCGTATATATTATATTTCGTCTAATTTTTGTTTATAATCTACATATACTTAAATCACGTACGCCCTATATTTTTTGGTAGTCAATTGCCCAAAAGCAGTCAATTGAACAACTGAATGTTAAGGGTATCGAAATAGATCTAGAAATAGTTTATATATTAGTTTATATTAGATCTAGAATAAGTTAGATCTTAATATAAGTTAGTGAATAAAGAATTTCGGTAGAAAACTTCCTCCGACACCACTCTCGTGGCTGCACGACTTATGTCATTGACGTTATTCACATTTTTCTGCGAATCCGAGTCCTCCGAGTCAAACGCCGTGCATCGGCAGTGCATCAGATTCTTGTAGCCAAAGAATAGACGAATGACCCCACGCACGGCGATTTTCGGAGTGTCGCTTCCGGAGCGCGTCATTTAGGCGTCCAAAAATGGCGATTTCTTTACAAGAAAATGTGAGTTTTTCGCACGTCCCAAAAATTTTAAGCAAAAATGTCGAAAAGTGAGATAACAGTCAGATGGACGGCGACGTTCCGGACACACCGGCGCCGGAACCACGTTCGTGCGACGAAAACTTTCCGAGTTGTGTCTGAAAAACCTGCAAAAATTTGCCCAGCCGCCCCCGGAGACGGCAGGTCGGTGAAATTATTTAAAAAAAATAGCCGATTCTTTTGCAAATCGGTTTTGGGAGATTTTGAATCGTATTTTTTTTTAAAGTTTGGTCCGATGTGGATGCCGGGTATTAACCCTTCAAACACTGCGGCCTACTTGTGGCCTATTGTATTTTGTATTCACATATACTTATAGGCCCAGAAACCTAGTTGTTATTGTAAATTGCGCTATTAGTATTTTTCACATTTGTCTTTTGGTACAAATGCGGCCGGCACTGGGGATAGAACTCAGTCCCTCTATACTTGCTAGTTAGCGCTCTAACATGAGGCCGCGAGCGTTACCTCTACACCACACGCGCCGGCCTACACCACTCGCGCCGACCTACACCACTCGCGCCGACCTACACCACTCGCGCCGGCTACACCACTCGCGCCGGCCTACATCACTCGCGCCGGCGTAATAATTCCAATCGTTGCGTAATTTTCAATTTTTAGGGTTCCGTAACTAAAATAGAACTCTTATAGGATAACTTTGATCTGGGTCTGTCTGTCTGTCAAGACCAATTTTTCTCAGGAACGCGTAGAGGTAACAAGTTGAAATTTGTATCAAATACTCGGGTCTGCGGTCTCTTTCAGCTGTGAAAAAATCAAACTTGTAAGTCAACGCTATCAAAAGATATGACCGTTTATTTCGCATATTTTGCGATTTCACAAGGGAATCAAAACCTATAGGGTACTTCCCGTTGACCTAGAATCATGAAATTTGGCAAGAAACGGTGTCTTACAGCACATGTAAAGGGAAAAATAAAAACTGAAAACCGCAAATATGTAGTTTAATTACAAGAAAAATTCGAATTTACTATTGGAAACCTATGAAAATACACTAATGTGTTGCGTGGTATTGTCAGCCACCAGAAGCATATGGGTTGCATACAGTCAGGTCCTCCTCGGTTATGTCCGAGGGTTAAAAAATATGTGTCGGCACCAAGCTGTTTATTCTGAATTTTCTTTGTTTATATTCGTTATGCATTTCATCACGTACGCTCTATATACATAATATATATAGGGTATATATTATGTCTAAATTTTGCTTGTTTATAACCGACATGCGACTCAAGTCCCGTAACATCCTGTATATATTATATTTCGTCTAATTTTTGTTAATAATCTACATATACTTAAATCACGTACTAATTATTAAATAATAAATTAAAAATAAATTAATAATAAATTAATAATAATTGCTAAATTTTTTTGGTAGTCAATTGCCCAAAAGCAGTCAATTGAACAACTGAATGTTAAGAATATCGAAATATAGATATAGTCAGTAGTATAGAAATAGTCAATATATTAGTTTATATTAGATCTATAAATAGTTAGATCTTAATATAAGTTGATATATAAGTGAATATGTGTAATACTAAAATAAAGTTTTCTTTTTATAAGTTTCAAAATATTCGCGTTATTTAAAAAAAAATACCCTGTATACCTTTATACAGGGTATATAGGTATACAGGCAAAATTGAGCAGTCAAAACAAATAGTGAAGTTCCAGAACCCCTAAGCACTCATAGTGAATGGGAGATGTATGGTAATAAAATATAGGGTAGAATTGCATCGTACGACAGCGACATCTGGAGGTTATGCTTGCAGCGGTACTAAGATGGTAGTGATTGCAGGAGGGCCACTTGTTAAGTTAACTGAATGTGCTTGCTACGTCCTCCACAAAAAAAGTATACCTTACTTACAAGTTTGTACGGAACCCTCGGTGCGCGAGTCACAACTCGCACTTGGCCGGTTTTTTTTTTAGATTCCATTTTAGATTGTAATAATATAAACTGTTACTCAAAATGTCAGCTGTCAAATCTACAAATGATTATTAATCTTTTCAACCTCTTTTTAAAACGGTAATACACCAATTTCTTTATTTTAAAAGAATAAATTGAATACCAATTTCGCATCTTTAACATCTCCAGTTTTTGAGATATAACTATACCGCGTTTGCAGCACCGTTATATATGCATAACTACTCTTGTAATCTTTGATTATGTGTATTTAATACTGATTCCAATAAAAAAGGTCGTTCTATCACAAATTGGATTTGCTTGGTTGGTTTCTGAATCCCTGCGGTTTCTTTTTCTCTCCCTTCTGATCTCATAAAACACGATTTTTATAGCCGAGATTACTAAATCCCATCGACAACGTACCACCCAGCCTTACTCTTATTCCAGATTTTGGTTTTCAATTTCACTTGAGATTTCGTTTTCCTGGTCTGTCTAATCTTGTTTGTCTAGTCTAGTCTTCAAAATAAATAAATTGTGCAATTAGTTGAATCGTTGTGGGTTCAATATGTTTATATTTGGGCATAGAATGCGATTGGACTTCATTGTGAGGAAACTCAAACGTCAATCAAAATTTAATAAAACGGTAAAAAACGTCGAGGAAATCGTTCAATTATAATTCCGATTGATAGAGAACTTCCATATTTAGGCAGCGAGAAATGAGTCGAGGGATTGAATTCGCTTTTGATTGCCTGCGAAGATTCGTTGGGAAATATTTCCGTTCGAGACTAATTCCATTTGATTGCCGAGCGGTGCAGTTAACTGCTTGTTTGGGTAAAACATTTTAACTAAGCGGATTATTAACGGATCCGAATTGAAAAGAACGCGGTCTTTCGAACGGTTAAACTACAAAAGAACAGATTCTTGAAAGGAACAAATCCGTCACTAATTAAGACCACTTAGCGCCGTTTAACAACGACCTTCAGCCTAAAACTACCAAGAAAAATAAATGAGTTGGTAGATAATCGCATAAACGAATTGATAATTCAAGTTTGGTTTTATAAATGATTTTAATTAATTGAATATCTAAATACGTCGAATTTTATTTATGTTATCTAATTGGAAGACTAATTAAGACTAGGCAAAGAAATTAATTAGTATTCAAGTTAGTTTATTCAAATTTTAACACTAAGACAATTCCTAACCTAACATCATCGAATCTAACCTAACCTACTCAAAGACCAAATTCTAGAGAGTTTGAATATTTCATTCAGATGACAAATTAGGACTATGTAGTTAATTTTGATTTGTCTAGATAAGATTAGTTAAAAGTCAAGATTAGTTGCAGCAATCAGTCTTTGTAGAATGTTCGAATAGTGTTTGGACCGTGTCTCACGAAAATCTAAATTCTCAATCAAAATACAGGGATGGTCTAATCACTTATCACTCGTCTCCGCCACGTGTGATCGTCCTTCCAGCGCCTTTTTTAACGGAGGAAATGGGGATAGTAAGTGGAGGGATTCCCTTAAAATTGTTGTCTTCCAGACGTTGGATGCCGCTTCAGCCTTTTGTGATTACACCGCTGGTTAATTTGACTTGAAACACTAAACTGAATAACGCGTGCACGTGTCGGTCGAACTTGGCTTCACGCTTCGATTTCGTTCTACACGCTTCGCACACTCAAAGCATACTGCTCGACTAATATAAATTCGCGAAATAATAATTGATAAATCGCGCGATTTCGGTCCAGGTCGATACACCTTTCCCCTTCTATTGATCGGTGCTGAAATCGATTCAAATGTTAAATTTAAAAACACCGATTTACTAAAATTGGCGCGAACAAATAGACCTTTTCATAGTTTTTTGTGCGTATATATACGTCAATTTTTGCCATGTTTTTCGTGCACTTTTTGACGTATAACCAGTGTTCAAACCATTCTCTACCGCTCTTTTTCATTTTTTCATTGTTACCAACTACAGATGGTGTGGCATGGCTACCAACCAAAAACAGCACTAAGAGCCACTAGAGTTGAAAGGCGGCATTCATCAAGAGCCTCCATTCGGTTTAGACGTGTATTTTTACAATAAAACTATAAAATAAAACGACGCCAAGTTATATTATTTTTCTCACAAGAATCACAAACAACCTGTGAAAATAACAAAATGTGTCCGAAACTTTAAATTTCCCGCCTTCTAAACATTCCGGACGCGCATGCGCTAAGCTAACCGTAAAAAGGTCAATTGAATTTTGAATGGCAGTTTCTAACCTAAAATAACCTTTTTTTTCCTGCGGAGGGGAAATGCACGCACATCTCTGTGTTGTGTGGGGCTCTCTGTCCAAGTTCTTAGTAGCCAGGTTAGGCTAGGTTTCTCTTTGTCCGAAGAAGAACTACGGAGGTTGCCATCTGGCAAGGCGCGAGGCATAGATGGAATACCAAATGAGACGGTCGCGGCTACGGTGGTTAGTGCTCCGGAAGTCTTCCTCCTAGCATGGGAAAAGCTTCCATCCGCGGTGGAAGAGACAGCGCCTGGCCCTAATCCCCAAGAGCACAGCGGGCTCCTACCGGCCGCTGTACATGCCAGACACGACGGGCAAGCTCCTCGAGCGCATGATACTT
This sequence comes from Phosphuga atrata, assembly GCA_944588485.1. Lineage (NCBI taxonomy): Eukaryota > Metazoa > Arthropoda > Insecta > Coleoptera > Silphidae > Phosphuga > Phosphuga atrata. The sequence goes on along the minus strand of OX155901.1, from coordinate 62,720,361 downwards.
GCGAGGCTCAAAACCTGCCTGCATGGAAAAGCTTCCATCCGCGGTGGAAGAGATAGCGTCTGGCCCTAATCCCCAAGAGCACAGCGGGCTCCTACCGGTCGCTGTACATGCCAGACACGACGGGCAAGCTCCTTGAGCGCATGATAATTGCGAGGCTCAAAACCTGCCTGCATGGGAAAAGCTTCCATCCGCGGTGGAAGAGACAGCGCCTGGTCCTAATCCCCAAGAGCACAGCGAGCTCCTACCGGCCGCTGTGCATGCTAGACACGACGGGCAAGCTCCTCGAGCGCATGATACTTGCGAGGCTCGAAACCTGCCTGCATGGAAAAGCTTTCATCCGCGGTGGAAGAGACAGCGCCTTGTCTTAATCCACAAGAGCACAGCGGGCTCCTACCGGCCGCTGTGCATGCCAGACACGACGGGCAAGCTCCTCGAGCGCATGATACTTGCGAGGCTCAATGACGCCATCGGACAAACAGGCGGATTATCCGAAAGACAGTTCGGCTCTCGCAGGAGCCGATCGACGATGGATGCAATGGAATCCATTCTGAACATCGCGCGTATGGCGAACGCCAGGAAGGGCTGTTTCGCGACGCCCTGTGCGATGACTACACTAGATGTACGGAACACCTTCAATTCGGCTAGGTTTTTGTTAGGCCGAGAGGGTATGCCTGCTTATTTAGTTGAGATGATTAGAAATTATTTAACGGACCGACTACCAGTATACAGCACATCTGCGGGACAGAGGAGTCGCCTCATCATCGCTGTCGTCCCACAGGGCTCGGTACTAGGGCCAACCCTGTGGAACATTATGTATATGACCTTCTATGCGTTAACATGCCAGAGGGTGCAACTTTGTTAGGACGTCGCTGTTAAAGCAACGGTGCGGACGCCAGAACTGTTCGAGATGGTCCTGGGGGAGGCGGTGAGAACATTATGTATGATGACCTTCTATGCGTTAACATGCCAGAGGGTGCAACTTTGTTAGGACGTCGCTGTTATAGCAACGGTGCGGACGCCAGAACTGTTCGAGATGGTCCTGGGGGAGGCGGTGAGAACATTATGTATGATGACCTTCTATGCGTTAACATGCCAGAGGGTGCAACTTTGTTAGGACGTCGCTGTTAAAGCAACGGTGCGGACGCCAGAACTGTTCGAGATGGTCCTGGGGGAGGCGGTGAAGACTGCATTACATTGGCTCGCGAGTGTGGGTCTAGAACTTCCGGTTAACAAGAGCGAGGCGGTACTGCTCAGTAGAAGACGTACCATCCGTGCACCAAAAAAAAAGGATCCATGGAGGGGAAGTACAAGTTAAAAAAAAACCTTAAATACCTCGGGGTTATAATTGACGAAAAGCTGAATTTCAGCAAACATATCGCGCAGACGGCGGAGAAGGCGTTGATGAAGGCACAGACGCTGGCGCGGATAATGCCGAACGTGGGGGGAGCAAAACATTCCAAGCGACTGTTGCTAATGAGTGTGGTGCCCTCGGTCTTATTATACGCTGCGCCTGTATGGTGTTGTGGCCTATCTGTGGCGAGGAACAGACAGAGTATGATATCAGTACAGAGGCAGGCCGCCGTTAGAGTAACTGCAGCATACCGCACAGTGGCGACCAGCGCGGTCTTAGTGCTAGCCGGCATCCCCCCTTTGCACCTCCTAGCGAGTGAGAGGAAGAGCATCCACGAACGGCAAAAGGAGATGAGACTCAACGAAGAACCAATATGCAAGGAGACATGGCAATGGCAAAATGCTGGGGACAGGACAACGAGAGTTACAGACGGATCCAATGGGCAGATGGACACACGAGATAATCCAAGACGTCGCTTTATGGTACTCGCGCAGCCATGGCGAGGTTGACCACTATATGACGCAGACACTCACAGGTCATGGATGCTTTGGGACCTATTTACACCGCATAAAAATGGAAGTGGCGCCGGGGTGTCAGCGCAATAGATGATGCTTGGCACATACTTACGAATTGCGTGAATTAGTAAACAGATATTAATCCAAAGTAGTGAAATTACTAAACTTGAAAATAGTGGAAATCCCAAGGAAAGTTAAATGAAAAGATAATTGCAAAGTAGAGGATCAACTGAACAATACCACAGAGCCGGTACATAGGAGACAGGGTGAAGTAATGCGCGGTTCCGTCCTGTCTCAGGCGAAAAGGGGGTGGTTTTTAGTTGGTAGGACCGGTGTTAACACCAATCCGGGTGAGTCCCACACTCCTCGAGGCATGATGGCTCGGGGGTCGTACGTAAAGATATTTCCCCTCCCCCCTCCCCAAAAAAGAAAAGTTCCTCTCGGTCCAAATTCTTAGTGGCCAGCATACCCACTAAAACTCCTCGCCTCGGCATCTCTCCACTGGGCATCGCTTAACACATACTTCAAGTGGATCCTCCTTCATCCTGCGCCTAAGTTACGGCTCTTAATTTCAGAAGACGCCGTTGGATTGTCGCAACTTACTGCTGCTGTCCGGCTATTGCTTGATGTCCTTCTCTTTGCAGCTGATAATGTCGTATATGACTTTGTTGATGCTGTTCCATTTGCTTTCCGATTTTAACATGAACTCTATTGGGTTCCGCGGCTCTATATCGTTCCTTTCTCATTGCGTCCCACCTGTTACAGTCGTAAATGGTGTGCGCCACGCTGTCCTCTTCACCGCAACATTCACACAAGCTATTGATAGCTCGGCCAATCTTGTGGAGGTAATCTCGGAAACAGCCATGTCCGCTGAGGAATTGAGTTAGCTGATAACTCAGCTCTCAACACTTCCTCTCTACCCATTCTTCCACGTCCTTTATAAGCAACTTTATCCATTGTCCCTTTTCACAGGCTTTTTCACTTATTTTGCCACGCCAGGAATAGTTCCGACCTTCAATTCATCTCTGCTTTTCTGGGTCTCACTGTGTATATGTTTGCTTTGTCCTGTACTACCAGCTCTATTGATGCTATGCCAGCTATGACTAGGACCGCTTCTCTAGAGACAGTTCTATGGGCACTGCTGGTTCTGAGTTGCCAGCATTATTTGGATCGCTCCAAGCTTGCGTTTGTTTATATCTACGCTCAAAGCCCTCTCCCATAAGGAGGACGTGTAGAACATTGAAGATTGGGAAACCAGTTTTCTCTTGCTGCTTCGTAGTCCTCCTAAGTAGGGAAAGATGATGCGAAGTTCAAACAGGAAAATGCTAACTCGGCGGTTCTTATCACTACATGTATATCACTTATGGGGTAACCAGCTTCACAAATTAATATCCATCCTACAACCCATTTTGAATTTTACCGCTAGTCTATTCTTGTTCGGTATTGTCCGCTCTTGTCCGGTCTAAATCCCGCTTTCCCTCCGGTGCCCCCTTCCTAGCGCTGGCGCCATCTACACATACACGCTCGGTCACGTTCAGAACTATTTTGTATAGGATTTCCCATACGGAGGGGTAGGCTAAATTTTACATGTAATTCCCCATAAGGGGGAAGGGTTACATGTAATTTCCCATAACGCGGAGGGTTACATGTAATTTCCCATAAGGCGGAGTGATCTAGAACGCACCATCTTTCCCTACTCTCCTACATTGGGCATAAGCCGTTCCAGCGCAGACAGGGATTTTTGGGCTTTTCCAGCAGTTTTTAAGACTTGCTCTCTAAATACCATATTCTTATCAATCAGTACGCCTAGATAATTAATTGAACACTTTGGTATAATGGCAGAGTCTCTGAGCTTGAATATAACCTCCCCAATTTCTCTCTTACTTGTTAAGAGTTGCCTCCGTCTTTTCAGGTGCTAGCTTCAGCTGTTTCTCTTCCATCCACTTGTCCATGGCTTCGTTTGCCCTCCGCTTCAACCCCTGCTCCGTTCTGCCACATACCACCAGGGCGAGATCATCTGCAAAGCCGATAATGTCTACCCCTTCTGGCATGTCGAGTGTTAGTACCCCATCGTAAACTATGTACCACATCGTTGGGTTTATAACTAAGTTCTGTGGAACACCGCAACCTAACACAACACATAATTTGTCCTCCGCTTCAACCCCTGCTCCGTTCTGTCACATACCACCATGGCGAGATCATCTGCAAAGCCGATAGAAGGGAAAGATGGTATGTTTTGGCTAGTCCCCGCCCCCAGACCACGCCCTAATCCCCCTTTCACCCTCAAAATCCAACCCCAACCACCAGACCCCACTTCCAACCCCCAGACACCGCCCTCAACCCTCGATTCCAACCCCAAACTCCATGAGTTGCTAACATCCAAAATTTTTTAATACAACTTCTACGATACAAAATGTTTATGTAACGCGCGCCTAGATAGGACCAGACGTCTAGCACTAATAACAATTTCCTGTCTCAACTTGTCTGCAAACGCATGTGGAAATAATAAATTATGAAACTCGGTCTAATCAATTTCTCGATATTAATCTGTATGTTTATTTTAATCCGCATATTAAGATTTTGATTTATCGTTAGTCATGACCGAATGTTTGGTGCTGATTCATCTACTTGCATCCACTTTTCATCTACTTGCATACACTTTTCATCACTGCATCCACTTTTCATCTACTGCATCCACTTTTCATCTACTGCATCCACTTTTCATCTACTTGCATCCACTTTCCATCCATCTGCATCCACTTTCCATCCACTTACCATCCACTTGCATCCACTTTACATCCACTTTCCATCTATCTGCATCCACTTTCCATCCAATTGCATCCACTTTATATCCACTTTTAATCAGATTTCATCTACTTGCATCCACTATTAATCAGCTTTATTCCACTTTTCAATCAGCTTTAAATAGCTTTTAATCGGCTTCTTAATCAGCTTTTGAATCAGCTTTTAATCAGCTTTAATCAGGGACTGGGGGTTGGGGGTGGATTTTGGGGGTGGAAGTGGAGGTTAAGTTAAGGGCGTGGTCTGGGGGCGAGGACTAAGGGGTGGGGGTAGTGGTAGGGGTAGTGTTGAGGGCGAGAAGTGAGGAGGATCCAGAACATACCATCTTTCCCTACTGCCGATAATGTCTACCCCTTCTGGCATGTCAAGTTTTAGTACCCCATCGTAAATTATGTCGCACAGCGTTGGTCCCATAACTGAGCCCTGTGGCAACCTAACACAACACATCATTTGCTCTCCGCTTCAACCCCTGCTCCGTTCTGTCACATACAACCAGCGCGAGACCATCTGCAAAGCCGATAATGTCTACCCCTTCTGGCATGTCAAGTTTTAGTACCCCATCGTAAATTATGTCCCACAGCGTTGGGCCCATAAATGAGACCTGTGGAGCACCGCAACCTATCACAACCTAATCTTACATAAAATAACCAAGGACCAAATTTAAGAATGTTTGAATATTTCAATCAGAAAAAAAAATCAAGATTAGCAAGACTACGTATTCAATTTTGGATGGCCTAGACAAGACCATAGAGTCAAAATTAGTTTAATCGAAATAAATAAAATCAGTTGTTGGAATTGTATGTTTACTTCAATTTCCCCATCAAAGTGGAAAACATTTTTTTTCTGCTCCAACTTTTCACGCCTTGTTCTTGCCGGGAAAACTAAGGGGGAAATGTCGGCGTCGAGTGGCCGCTGGAGTGCACTCCGCCAACAAAAACAACGATAAGGACTGTTAATAACAAACACAAGCGACAGAGACACAAACCGCGTTAACAAATTATTTCTTGTAAACAAATTTGGTTAAATAAATCAGTTATTAGACACACAAGACTAGACAGACAAGACTAGACAGACTAGACATCTATTTGCAAGTAGTTTTTTTTTGTGTCGATGAGGAATATTTGATGTGCATTAGGTATTCATCCGTGCGGGCCCAGGATAATTGGAGGAATAAGGCGGTGGGGAGGTAAAGGGCAGCAGGGCGTCCCGCCGCCGACGAACAGCGGAACGAATCAGTCGAATCGATGGGGCGATAATTGCGGCCGCCGCTGATTTATACCATCCTCAAGCAGCATCGATTTTCAGACAAAAAAGCTGCTTAAGAGCAAGCAAAAATTTGTAAGCATTTTTTGTTGGAGAAAATTGCATAGTAATTAGGATTTATCTAATTTTGCAGGATTGCGAATTTCTTAAAATCTCGCAATGTGGGAGAAACTTGCGCGTAAAACCGTTTAGAAAAACAGTTTAATCCAAAATTTATGCGAGCGGCTTTAAACTTACTTGGAATTTCTGTCGCAGGTTTAGCAGAAAATTCAATTTAAATTTAATAAAAACCGGCCAAGTGCGAGTTGTGACTCGCGCACCGAGTGTTCCGTACAAACTTGTAAGTAAGGTATCTTTAGGAGGACCTAACTGTATGCAACCAATATGCTTCTAGTGCCTGACAATACCACGCAACACATTAGTGTATTTTCATAAGTTTCTAATAGTAAATTCGCATTTTTCTTGTAATTAAACTACATATTTACGGTTTTTCGATTTTTCCCTTCACATGTGCTGTAAGACACCGCTTCTTGCCAAATTTCATGATTCTAGGTCAACGGGAAGTACCCTATAGGTTTTGATTCTCTTGTGAAATCGCAAAATATGCGACATAAACGGTCATATCTTTTGATCGCGTTGACTTACAAGTTTGATTTTTTCACAGCTGAAAGAGACCGCAGACCCGAGTATTTGATGCAAATTTCAACTTGTTACCTCCATGCGTTCCTGAGAAAAATGGTCTTGACAGACAGACAGACGGACAACAAAGTGATCCTATAAGGGTTCCGTCTTCGGTACGGAACCCTAAAAACACCGTTTAATTCTTATTTGCCGCAAAAAATATCGTCGCTCGAATATTATCAAATGCTGTTGGTAAACTAAATGAATAAACCTTTTCATATTTGAATTTTTTTTGTGCGCATATCAATTTCCGCCATATTAGGGATCGTCCATTAATCACGTGAGGCTCGAATGGAGGAGGGGGGGGGGATGTAAACAATCACGAAACATCACGGGGGTGTAGTGAGATATAACGTGTATTTATTTTTTCTTTGAACGCGCGATTTTTAAACCGAAAAGCGGCCCACGACTCGCTGGCAGTACCGGTGGAAGTCTGTGATTTTGACGCCGAATACATGAGTAAATCGTTGCCGCGTATGTTTAGTTTCAAAACAATATCTAAACTAGTAGACAGTGCTGGACTGTTAGGGGCATACGCCGCGTAGTGGCATTGAGTCTGGGAGAGACAGATATACAGCGGCGATACAAATAAAAAAGCCGACGAAAAGAAAAGCCGCCTCTGTTGATTGAGTCATGCAATTTCTTATATGTATTCATTTTAATTCGGTTGTGTGCTACAGAGGGAACAATGAAAAGTTCAGTAATCGGAATAACGGAAATTATTGTATGATTTCGGAACTATTAGCTGAATTCGATCATTTTTTAGCGAGTCATGTCGACAAGACTAGACAGACAAGACTAGAAGGACAAGACTAGATACACAAGTCTAGACAGACAATCCTAGACAAACAAGACTAGACAGATAAATCAATCTTTTCAACTTATTTTTCCAAGTTGTTTGAAAAAATTGCTCAAACTGAGATTTTATAAATCTAGTTTTTCGACATTCTCCCTGTCTATTAACGGATGAAGTTGTTTCGATCTAGTGACAAATTCACCCTCTTCGATGTCCTTAATGGCTTTCCTTCGACCCTTTTATTGCCCTTTCTCGCATTTATTCGATTCTCTTTTAAGTCCCTACCTCTACGTCACATTTTCGAATATTTCTATTATTAGTTTATTTGAACGATTTAGCTGAAAAAAAATTTCAGAAAAATTAACTACAAAATTAACAAATTACATAAATGTAATTAGTTTTCGAGTTATCAATGAAAATCTGTAAATCAGTCCAGTTCCAAACAATTTCCCTGAATTAAAAAATTACAAGATTTTTGAAAATATTGCAATCAACATTTAATAGCTGACGCTATAAACTAATTATTTGCCAAATTTCATAAATTTATCTCAAATAGTTTTCGAGTTATCAACTGCTAAAACATATTTCCATTCCCCCAAACTTAACGTCCAAAATCCCGACTGTTTAAACACGTTAAATGCCTTGGAGGTCACCGGTGACCGGCATTAAGTTTTCGAGTTATCAACTGCTAAAACAAATTTGCATTTCCCCAAACTTAACGAACCAAATCCCGACTGTTTAAAGACGTTGAATGCCTTGGAGGTCACCGGTGACCGGCATTAAGGTTTTGAGTTATCAACTGCTAAAACATATTTCTATTTCTCCAAACTTAACGAACCAAATCACGACTGTTTAAAGACGTTGAACGCCTTGGTGGTCACCGGCATTAAGTGTTCGAGTTATCAACTGCTAAAACACATTTCCATTTCCGCAAACTTAACGAACCAAAGCTGGACTGTTTAAAGACGTTGAATGCCTATCTGGTCACCGGCATTAAGTTTTCGAGTTATCAACTGCTAAAACATATTTCCATTTCTCCAAACTAAACGAACCAAATCCCGACTGTTTCAAGACGTTGAATGTTTTGGAGGTCACCGGTGACCAGCATTAAGTTTTGGAGTTATCAACTGCTAAAACATATTTCCATTTCTCCAAACTTAACGAACCAAATCCCGACTGTTTCAAGACGTTGAATGTTTTGGAGGTCACCGGTGACCGGCATTAAGTTTTCGAGTTATCAACTGCTAAAACATATTTCCATTTCTCCAAACTTAACGAACCAAATCCCGACTGTTTCAAGACGTTGAATGTTTTGGAGGTCACCGGTGACCGGCATTAAGTTTTCGAGTTATCAACTGCTAAAACATATTTCCATTTCTCCAAACTTAACGAACCAAATCCCGACTGTTTCAAGACGTTGAAAGTTTTGGAGGTCACCGGTGACCGGCATTAAGTTTTCTAGTTATCAACTGCTAAAACACATTTCCATTTCTCCAAACTTAACGAACCAAATGTTTTTTCCCCGACTGTTTAATTAATAATAATAAAAAAATAATAATAATACAAATTTTAATAATAAAACCCGACTGTTTAATTCTGTGATAAATTTTCCTCAATTAATTCAGCGATCAATTTTCCTCAATTAATTATGTGATTAATTTCCTTTTAAAAAATCCATGATTAAATCTGCGACCAATTTTCAGCGATCAATTGTCCGCATCTCATTCCAGAATCAGTTTTTCTCGATTAATTCTGATCGCAGAATGCGATTAATTCTACGATCAATGTTTTGCGATTAATCCTGCCATCAAGTTTTAATTCTGTGATCTATTTTCCTCAATTAATTTCGCGATCAATTTTCCCCGTTTAAAAACTTATGCAGTTTGCTTGAAATTATAGATAAAACATTCTAGTTTTCAGTTATCACTATCTGATTTAGTGAGCTATATCCACACTGAATGCTATTGTTCTAACTAGTCTGGTAATCGAGTTAGAGCCGTTTGAAATGCAAGTTTCTGCTATTTGTGTGTGAACCGGTTTTCACAGTAATTTTCAGCGTTTAATTCTATGATCAGTTTTCCTCAATTAATTTCGCGATCAATTTTCCTCAATTTTTTCTGCGATCAATTTTCCGGTTTAAAAACTTATGCAGTTTGCTTGAAATTATAGACAAAACATTCTAGTTTTCAGTTATCACAAACTGATTTAGTGAGCTATATCCACACGGAATGCTATTGTTCTAGCTAGTCTGGTAATCGAGTTAGAGCCGTTTGAAATGCAAGTTTCTGCTATTTGTGTGTAAACCGGTTTTCACAGTAATTTTCAGCGTTTAATTCTGTGATCAGTTTTCCTCAATTAATTTCGCGATCAATTTTCCGGTTTAAAAACTTATGCAGTTTGCTTAAAATTATAGGTAAAACATTCTAGTTTTCAGTTATCACTAATTGATTTAGTGAGCTATATCCACACTGATTGCTATTGTTCTAGCTAGTCTGGTAATCGAGTTAGAGCCGTTTGAAATGCAAGTTTCTGCTATTTGTGTGTGAACCGGTTTTCACAGTAATTTTCAGCGTTTAATTCTATGATCAGTTTTCCTCAATTAATTTCGCGATCCATTTTCCTCAATTATTTCTGCGATCAATTTTCCGGTTTAAAAACTTAGGCAGTTTGCTTGAAATTATAGACAAAACATTCTAGTTTTCAGTTATCACTAACTGATTTAGTGAGCTATATCCACACTGCATGCTATTGTTCTAGCTAGCCTAGTAATCGAGTTAGAGCCGTTTGAAATGCAAGTTTTTGCTATTTGTGTGTGAACCGGTTTTCACAGTAATTTTCAGCGTTTAATTCTATGATCAGTTTTCCTCAATTAATTTCGCGATCCATTTTCCTCAATTATTTCTGCGATCAATTTTCCCGTTTAAAAACTTATGCAGTTTTCTTGAAATTATAGACAAAACATTCTAGTTTTCAGTTATCACTAACTGATTTAGTGAGTTATATCCACACTGAATGCTATTGTTCTAGCTAGTCTGGTAATCGAATTAGAGACGTTTGAAATGCAAGTTTCTGCTATTTCTGTGTGAACCGGTTTTCACACTAATTTTCGGCGATTAATTCTGTGATCAGTTTTCCTCAATTGATTTCGCGATCAATTTTCCTCAATTATTTCTGCGATCAATTTTCCCGTTTAAAAACTTATGCAGTTTTCTTGAAATTATAGATAAAACATTCTAGTTTTCAGTTATCACTAATTGATTTAGTGAGCTATATCCACACTGATTGCTATTGTTCTAGCTAGTCTGGTAATCGAGTTAGAGCCGTTTGAAATGCAAGTTTCTGCTATTTGTGTGTGAACCGGTTTTCACACTAATTTTCAGCGTTTAATTCTGTGTTCAGTTTTCCTCAATTAATTTCGCGATCCATTTTCCTCCATTATTTCTGCGATCAATTTTCCGGTTTAAAAACTTATGCAGTTTGCTTGAAATTATAGATAAAACATTCTAGTTTTCAGTTATCACTAATTGATTTAGTGAGCTATATCCACACTGATTGCTATTGTTCTAGCTAGTCTGGTAATCGAGTTAAAGCCGTTTGAAATGCAAGTTGCTGCTATTTGTGTGTGAACCGGTTTTCACAGTAATTTTCAGCGTTTAATTCTGTGATCAGTTTTCCTCAATTAATTTTGCGATCAATTTTCCACAATAATTTCTGCGATCAATTTTCCCGTTTAAAAACTTATGCAGTTTGCTTGAAATTATAGATAAAACATTCTAGTTTTCAGTTATCACTAATTGATTTAGTGAGCTATATCCACACTGATTGCTATTGTTCTAGCTAGTCTGGTAATCGAGTTAGAGCCGTTTGAAATGCAAGTTTCTGCTATTTGTGTGTGAGCCGGTTTTCAAAGTAATTTTCAGCGTTTAATTCTGTGATCAGTTTTCCTCAATTAATTTCGCGATCCATTTTCCTCAATTATTTCTGCGATCAATTTTCCGGTTTAAAAACTTATGCAGTTTGCTTGAAATTATAGATAAAACATTATAGTTTTCAGTTATCACTAACTGATTTAGTGAGCTATATCCACACTGAATGCTATTGTTCTAGCTAGTCTAGTAATCGAGTTACAGCCTTTTGAAATGCAAGTTTCTGCTATTTGTGTGTGAACCGGTTTTCACAGTAATTTTCGGCATTTAATTCTGTGATCAGTTTTCCTCAATTAATTTCGCGATCAATTTTCCTCAATTATTTCAGCGATCAATTTTCCCGTTTAAAAACTTATGCAGTTTGCTTGAAATTATGAACAAAACATTCTAGTTTTCAGTTATCAGTAACTGATTTAGTGAGCTATATTCACACTGAATGCTATTGTTATAGCTAGTCTAGTAATCGAGTTACAGCCGTTTGAAATGCAAGTTTCTGCTATTTGTGTGTGAACCGGTTTTCACAATAATTTTCAGCGTTTAATTATGTGATCAGTTTTCCTCAATTAATTTCGCGATCAATTTTCCTCATTTATTTCTGCGATCAATTTTCCCGTTTAAAAACTTATGCAGTTTGCTTGAAATTATAGACAAAACATTCTAGTTTTCAGTTATCACTAACTGATTTAGTGAGTTATATCCACACTGAATGCTATTGTTATAACTAGTCTGGTAATCGAGTTAGAGCCGTTTGAAATGCAAGTTGCTGCTATTTGTGTGTGAACCGGTTTTCACAGTAAATTTCAGCGTTTAATTCTGTGATCAGTTTTCCTCAATTAATTTCGCGATCAATTTTCCTCAATTATTTCTGCGTTCAATTTTCCGGTTTAAAAACTTATGTAGTTTGCTTGAAATTATAGATAAAACATTCTAGTTTTCAGTTATCACTAATTGATTTAGTGAGCTATATCCACACTGATTGCTATTGTTCTAGCTAGTCTGGTAATCGAGTTAGAGCCGTTTGAAATGCAAGTTGCTGCTATTTGTGTGTGATCAGTAATTTTCAGTGTTTAATTCTGTGATCAGTTTTCCTCAATTAATTTCGCGATCCATTTTCCTCAATTATTTCTGCGATTAATTTTCCGGTTTGAAAACTTATGCAGTTTGCTTGAAATTATAGATAAAACATTCTAGTTTTCAGTTATCACTAACTGATTTAGCGAGCTATATCCACACTGAATGCTATTGTTGCAGCTAGTCTAGTAATCGAGTTATAATCGTTCGAAATGCAAGTTTCTGCTATTTGTGTGTGAACCGGTTTCCACAGTTATCGATTCCGCGCGGCGGGGAATTTCCCGAGTTTTCCGGCGGTCATGCGATGCCGATTTTCCGAACGGTGTGTGTGATTGATGGCGGGATTATTAAATATTTTAGGGAAAGTCGGTGCCAGCCGGGGAAAACATCGCGTTATAAATATTATTTTATTCGAGTGCTAGTAAATCTGAGTGTAGCAGCGGTTTCCATTCAGACGAGGAAACGACCGCCGGTGTTATTTTCTCGGGAAATTTATCGGAATACAAGGAGGAAATGCAATAATAAATTTGAGGAGAAATTGAACGTCTGTGTCTTTAGTATTAAACTATTTAGAGTACTCAAATCATGGTAAGGATCTAGCTGAAGATATCAGGTAATGGTAACTGCTAACTAGAATGTTGCATCTAGAATATTTAAAAAGTTACAGAAGTTTGTAGTATGGATTAGTTAAAAACAGACTTGTCTTCCAGCTTCCAGATCTCGACTGTTAAACTAGTTAGAACATTGAGATTTTCTGTGCAAGTAGCTAACTAAATTAGTTAGTGATAACTAGAAACTAGAATGTTTAATTTAGAATTTTGGTAAAGTTAGGAAAGCTTGAAATATAGATTAAACTAACTAAATTAGTTAATGCGTAGTGTGTCTAATATTCATCTTGTCGGTATGTTTATTACGGCGCCAAGTTTAGTCGCGTTCGCATTACTTCTTATCTGATCTCAATTGCGAAACTCTGCTGCGTTCTCTGTCCCCCTTTCACACGCGCTACACACTCGGCCCAAACGCTAATAAAAGAAAGCAACATCGTTGAACTTGTTATCTATGTGCACTACACACCCACGTAGACTTCAATATCCTTTATAGAACACGCTCTTATCACAATCCCAAAAAAAAATTGGAATGGAGTGATAGATTTAGTAAATAGACTACAGGTCTTATCAAAGCTTTTGAAACCTTGAACTCGACTGCCCTCAAAACGAAATTATCGCCGAAAACTTGCACACACTAACTAGCTGACAATTAGAAGAAGAATTACTGGCAGAATTAGTAAACTTATGCGATAAAACTTTACGGCCGAACGAGCCTCGATACAAATGCGAAAAGTTTCCAGATCGAATCCACGACTTGCTATTACCCATTAGACTCGGTTTCTGATAGGAAAACTACCTAGTTTACGAGCGAATTTGCCCGATAACACGGAATAATGGGATATTACGTCACGAGAGTTGTAAGAAGTCATATTACGTACGAGCGAAACAGTTAATTTCGCGAGTACGTAATTGCCTTACAACTCGAGTTATGTACTATACTGTATCTGTAGCTACGGTGGTGTTTTTCAATTTCAATTCAATTTCCGTTAGTTTTAATTGTGACACGGGGGCGCGTTGAACGGATGAGCACGTAGTAGCAGCTCTCAACCAATCAACAAATCGTAAACCAAACGCACGTGTGTGTTATCAATCATAACATACGTGTGTGTTATGATGTATTTACATAGTCCACGAACTGTACAATTACAATAGATAAACTTAATTACGGCTCGATTCTCGATCAGTTACAAACCTAGCTACACTAGCTACAACAATTAAATCTTAAATGTCTAGTCTTGTCTTTCCAAACAATTGCATTGATTTTTTCCTTTCCAATAATTGCATTGATAACTTGAAAACTAGCTGTACCAGATTTATGAAATTTTGTTAAATAACTAGTTAACTAAATTAGCTATTGATTGATGTTTAAAAAAAATCGAAACTTTCAGTTTATCCAGAAAATCTATTCAAGTTTGAAGCAGTAAATGCCTTGTTTTTAGTAGTCTACAATTTGTTTGATAAATCGAAAACTATATTTACGAATTTTGGCAAATAACTAGTTAACTGAATCAGCTATTAGAACAAGTTTTCCAAACCGTTTTAGTTTGTTCAGAAAAGACGAAGTTGTTTTAGCAGTGTAGATTTTCAACGATAAGTAATCGAGTCACAGCGCCGCAATTCAGTGCACTAATTGAATTATGGAGTAATACTATCTAACTATATCTGTCTAAATCGCGTATTAATTACGGGCGTCGGTGAAATCGTGTGGCGAATACGCGTTGGCTAATTGAGAATATTTTCTTTGTTGGAATATGAAAGTGGGAATGGCGCCAACAGCACGCAGACATGCAAATCGTGACGTAACGGAGAGGAAACCACATGTGTTACATGCTCACACTCGGTGGACGCAAAGTTTTATTCTTAAAACGAGAGGAGAAAAGAAATAGAGGTACTTGCGTATTAACGCTACCACCGCCGCATTTTCAAATACCGCCGATCTACACATAAAACTTGTAAAACTTGTGATAAATCTGTTCCTCCATTTAGCACTGCCCCACATTCTCTCAACTGTTTGTATATGAACTGATATATCAGGATAAATACTAATAGTTTAACATAGAATCAAAATTATCTCTATTTTCTTTCACCTGATGCTGTCACCATATGAAATCTAAGAAGATTACAAATAATGTCTTGCTGTCCCCCTATGTATCTTGTTCCCCCATTTAGTACTGTCCCACATTCTCACAACTGTTTGTGTATAAACTGATGTATCAGGCTCAATACCAATAGTTTAACATAGATTCAAAATTATCTGTATTTTCTTTCACCTGATGCTGTCGCCATATGAAATCTGATAAATAAGATTACAAATGATGTCTCGCTGTCCCCTATGTATCTTGTTCCTCCATTTAGCACTGCCCCACATTCTCTCAACTGTTGTATGAACTGATGTATCAGGATCAATACCATCACCACATAAATTGCATCCACAATGTAGTGGAAAGACATAGATCTTGTAAAAAATGAATATATTTTGTAAATGGTTTGAACTCAAACCATATTATTCGCGCTGCCGCGCGAACTCTCGATCCAATACAGGAGAATGTGACAACATAATCTAACCTGGGTTAAACCAACGGTCCTTGCCACATTGTCGTATATTAGATCGAGAGTTCGCGCGTATGTGGTCTTTATTTATCTGCCCGTTTCGCGGCGGGCAACCTAATCTAAGCTAGGTTAAACCAACGATCCTTGCCACATTGTCCTATATTGGAGCGAGGGTTCGCGCGTATGTAGTCTTCATTTATCTGCCCGTTTCGCGGCGGGCAACCTAATTCAACCTTTTTTTTTTGAAGCTCAGCCTGTGTGTGAGACTCTCGCTCACTAAACCCCTTCTTCTACTTGGCTTAAAAAGTGCGCCACCCCGGTATCGCTTGCGCATTCCTTCAGGGTCGATCTCATCTGCTACACGCACTTAAACCCGCGATAACTTACAAACTAGTTGGACTAGGTAAAAACCAAACACTGATTTAGAAACTAGATTAAGTTATCTTTACTTTGAGCCATTAAGCATTCTCAAAGCCGTAAGATCAAGTGAGATAAAGGTAAAAATATCTAAACAACCTAACCTAGCCTCATCCACTAAAAACAACCGCAAGCAATCAAATTATCGCCTTTTTGCGAACTTTGCGCTTCGATTGCGAATACGAAAGCGCGAAAATATATTTCGCTCGCTAAGGACTCGCTCAGGTATTTTTGGCGCCGCTGCCAATCCGTCCATCAATTCGCCAAAAAACCAAAACAATCGACGACTGTCCGCACTACGTACTAATTACTCACGTGCAGCCTACACCGAAATAAACGTAAGTCAATCTTCATAAACCCGCAATAACTTGCAAAGTAGTTGGACTAGGTGAAAATCAAACACTGATTTAGAAACTAGATCAAGTTATCATTCCTTTGAGCCATTAAGCATTCTCATAGCCTTAAGATCAAGTGAGTTATACGCTGTTGAGATTTGGGTTTAGCTGTTGAACTTGAAGCAAGCTTTTAGTTTTGGAATTGGAAAAAAACACGATATCTCAAAAACTAGTAAGACTAAGTCAAAAGCGTTAGTGATGTATTAACTAGATTAAACTGTCTATCAAATGCGGTATTATACATTGCTGTAGACTAAATATTAAGGGAGATGTAGGCTGTTGAAGATTAGGTAGAATATTAGAAAAAAAAGTAGTAAACTGGAATAAACGTGATATCTTAAAAAGTAGTTACAATACATTAAAGATAGTTACAGATAAGTAAAGCTAATTAAATAGCCTTTAATTTGCGGTGTAAGTCGTTGATGTAGATTTAGTACTTAGCGAGTTATGAAGTAGTTACAATTTTAGACTTGAAACTAGAATAAACGTGATAACTTAAAAAGTAGTTACAATGTATTAAAACTAGTCATAGGTATGTAAAGCCGATTAAATTGCCTTTAATTTAAACCTAATCTAACTTGGGTTATCGTATATGGTCTTGATTTATCTGCTTGCTTCGCGGCGGGCAACCTAATCTAACCGGGGTTAAACCAACGATCCTTGCCGCATTGTCCTATATTGGATCGAGAGTTCGCGCTGCTGCGCGTAAGTGGTCTTGATTTATCCGTCCGCTTCGCGATCCCTATTCCAACCGTTGGTTTAACTCCTATGTTAAACTCTATATTGACCTATTTTCCACCAAAATTTTTGAATTTTAAAAATGTTTTAATTTCAAAAAAAGTGTTTTATTTTATGATTTATCACAGAAATTTTGGCTCTAGATAGGCGGCATTTAAAAATTTAGCTGTGGTAGCGTTAATACGTAAGTACCGAATAGGATTTCTCGGTGGCTAATTCGGGCAAGCGCAATCTACATACAATTAATAACTGTTTCGCAATTTTTCTCTCAGAAATTTTCCAAAATTCAGCCAAAACTTTAATGCACGAAATCAATTTTTGCTACAAATTTCGCAGACTAAACTTATAAGTCGAAGTGTAACAAATAACTCGTCTTTTGGTGGAAAATGGGTCGATATAGAGATAATATAGATTCGAAATTATCTCTATTTTCTTTCACCTGATGCTGTGGCCATATGAAATCAGATAAATAAGATTGCAAATGATGTCTCGCTGTCCCCCTATGTATCCTGTTCCTCCATTTAACACTGCCCCACATTCTCTCAACTGTCTGTGTATGAACTGTTGTATCAGGATCAATACCATCACCACATAAATTGCATCCACATTGTAGTGGAAAGACATGGGCCTTTTAAAAATGAATATATTTTGTAAATGGTTTGAACTCAAACCATATTATTCGCGCTGCCGCGCGAACTCTCGATCCAATACAGGAGAATGTGGCAACATAATCTAACCTGAGTTAAACCAACGGTCCTTGCCACATTGTCGTATATTAGATCGAGAGTTCGCGCGTATATGGTCTTTATTTATCTGCCCGTTTCGCGGCGGGCAACCTAATCTGAGCTAGGTTAAACCAACGATCCTTGCCACATTGTCCTATATTGGATCGAGAGTTCGCGCGTATGTAGTCTTCATTTATCTGCCCGTTTCGCGGCGGGCAACCTAATTCAACCTTTTTTTTTTGGAAGCTCAGCCTGTGTGTGAGACTCTCGCTCACTAAACCCCTTCTTCCACCTGGCTTAAAAAGTGCACCACCCCGGTATCGCTTGCGCATTCCTTCAGGGTCGATCTCATCTGTTACACGCACTTAAACCCGCGATAACTTACAAACTAGTTGGACTAGGTAAAAACCAAACACTGATTTAGAAACTAGATTAAGTTTTCTTTCGTTTGAGCCATTAATAATTCTCATAGCCTTAAGATCAAGTGAGTTAAAGGTAAAAAAATCAAAACAACCTAACCTAGCCTCATCCACTAAAAACAACCGCAAGCAATCAAATTGTCGCCTTTTCGCGAACTTTGCGTTTCGATTGCGAAAACGAAAGCGCGAAAATATATTTCGCTCGCTAAGGACTCGCTCAGGTATTTTTGGCATCGCTGCCAATCCGTCCATCAAATTGCCAAAAAACCAAAAGAATCGACGACTGTCCGCACTACGTACTAATTACTCACGTGCAGCCTACACCGAAATAAACGCAAGTCAGTCTTCATAAACCCGCAATAACTTGCAAAGTAGTTGGACTAGGTGAAAATCAAACACTGATTTAGAAACTAGATTAAGGTATCTTTACTTTGAGCCATTAAGCATTCTCATAGCCTTAAGATCAAGTGAGGTATACGCTGTTGAGGTTTGGATTTAGCTGTTGAACTTGTTTTTTTTAAAAATTTAGCTGTGGTAGCGTTAATACGTAAGTACCGAATAGGATTTCTCGGTGGCTAATTCGGGCAAGCGCAATCTGCATACATCTAATAATTGTTTCGCAATTTTTCTCTCAGAAATTTACAAAAATTCAACCAAAACTTTAATGCACGAAATCAATTTTTGCTACAAATTTCGCAGACTAAACTTATAAGTCGAAGTGTAACAAATAACTCGTCTTTTGGTGTAAAATGGGTCGATATAGAGATAACATAGATCCAAAATTATCTCTATTTTCTTTCACCTGATGCTGTCGCCATATGAAATCTGATAAAAAAGATTGCAAATGATGTCTCGCTGTCCCCCTAAATATCCTCCATTTAACACTGCCCCACATTCTTTCAACTGTTTTTGTATGAACTGATGTATCAGGATCGATACCATCACCACATAAATTGCATCCACAATGTAGTGGAAAGACATAGACCTTGTAAAAAATGAATATATTTTGTAAATGGTTTGAACTCAAACCATATTATTCTCGCTGCCGCGCGAACTCTCGATCCAATACAGGAGAATGTGGCAACATAATCTAACCTGGGTTAAACCAACGGTCCTCGCCACATGGTCGTATATTAGATCGAGAGATCGCGCGTATATGGTCTTTATTTATCTGCCCGTTTCGCGGCGGGCAACCTAATCTAAGCTAGGTTAAACCAACGATACTGCCACATTGTCCTATATTGGATCGAGAGTTCGCGCGTATGTAGTCTTCATTTATCTGCCCGTTTTGCGGCGGGCAACCTAATCCAACCTTTTTTTTGGAAGCTCAGCCTGTGTGTGAGACTCTCACTCACTAAACCCCTTCTTCCACTTGGCTTAAAAATTGCGCCACCCCGGTATCGCTTGCGCATTCCTTCAGGGTCGATCTCATCTGTTACACGCAATTAAACCCGCGATAACTTACAAACTTGTTGAACTAGGTAAAAACCAAACACTGATTTAGAAACTAGATTAAGTTATCTTTCGTTTGAGCCATTAATCATTCACATAGCCTTAAGATCAAGTGAGATAAAGGTAAAAATTTCTAAATAACCTAACTTAGACTCATCCACTAAAATCAACCGCAAGCAATCAAATTGTCGCCTTTTTGCGAACTTTGCGCTTCGATTGCGAAAACGAAAGCGCGAAAATATATTTCGCTCGCTAAGGACTCGCTCAGGTATTTTTGGCGCCGCTGCCAATCCGTCCATCAATTCGCCAAAAAACCAAAACAATCGACGACAGTCCGCACTACGTAATAATTACTCACGTGCAGCCTACACCGAAATAAACGTAAGTCAGTCTTCATAAACCCGCAATAACTTGCAAAGTAGTTGGACTAGGTGAAAATCAAACACTGATTTAGAAACTAGATCAAGTTATCTTTCCTTTGAGTCATTAAGCATTCTCATAGCCTTAAGATCAAGTGAGGTATACGCTGTTGAGATTTGGATTTAGCTGTTGAACTTGAAGCAAGCTTTTAGTTTTGGAATTGGAAAAAAAACATGATATATTAAAAACTAGAAAGACTAAGTCAAAAGCGTTAGTGATGTATTAACTAGATTAAACTGTCTATCAAATGGGATATTATACATTGCTGTAGACTAAATATTAAGGGAGATGTAGGCTGTTGAAGATTAGGTAGAATATTAGAAAAAAAAGTAGTAAACTGGAATAAACGTGATATCTTAAAAAGTAGTTACAATACATTAAAAATAGTCACAGACAAGTAAAGCTAATTAAATAGCCTTTAATTAGCGGTGTAAGTCGTTGATATAGATTTAGTACTTAGCGAGTTATGAAGTAGTTACAATTTTAGACTTTAAACTAGAATAAACGTGATAACTTAAAACGTAGTTACAATATATTAAAACTAGTCATAGGTATGTAAAGCCGATTAAATTGCCTTTAATTTAAACCTAAACTAACCTGGGTTACAGTATATGGTCTTGATTTACCTGCCCGCTTCGCGGCGGGCAACCTAATTTAACCGGGGCGAAACCAACGGTCCTTGCCACATTGTCCTGTATTGGATCGAGAGTTTGCGCTCCCGCGCGTATGTGGTCTTGATTTATCTCTCTGCTTCGCGGCCCCTAATATAACCGTTGGTTTAACTTCTATGTTAAACTCTGTATTGACCCATTTTGCACCAAATTTTTGAATTTTGAAAATGTTTTAATTTCAAATAAAGTGTTTTATTTTATGATTTATCACAGAAATTTTGGTTGTAGATGGGCGGCATTTAAAATGTAGCGGTGGTAGCGTTAATACGTAAGTACCGAATAGGATTTCTCGGCGGCTAATTCGGGCAAGCGCAATCTACATACAATTAATAACTGTTTCGCAATTTTTCTCTCAGAAATTTACAAAAATTCAGCCAAAACTTTAATGCACGAAATCAATTTTTGCTTCAAATTTCGCAGACTAAACTTATAAGTCGAAGTGTAACAAATAACTCGTCTTTTGGTGGAAAATGGGTCGATATAGAGATAATATAGATTCGAAATTATCTCTATTTTCTTTCACCTGATGCTGTGGCCATATGAAATCAGATAAATAAGATTGCAAATGATGTCTCGCTGTCCCCCTATGTATCCTGTTCCTCCATTTAACACTGCCCCACATTCTCTCAACTGTCTGTGTATGAACTGTTGTATCAGGATCAATACCATCACCACATAAATTGCATCCACATTGTAGTGGAAAGACATGGGCCTTTTAAAAATGAATATATTTTGTAAATGGTTTGAACTCAAACCATATTATTCGCGCTGCCGCGCGAACTCTCGATCCAATACAGGAGAATGTGGCAATATAATCTAACCTCGGTCCTTGTTAAACCAACCTTGAGTTAAACCAACGGTCCTTGCCACATTGTCGTATATTAGATCGAGAGTTCGCGCGTATATGGTCTTTATTTATCTGCCCGTTTCGCGGCGGGCAACCTAATCTAAGCTAGGTTAAACCAACGATCCTTGCCACATTGTCCTATATTGGATCGAGAGTTCGCGCGTATGTAGTCTTCATTTATCTGCCCGTTTCGCGGCGGGCAACCTAATCCAACCTTTTTTTTGGAAGCTCAGCCTGTGTGTGAGACCCTCACCCACTAAATCCCTTCTTCCACTTGGCTTAAAAAGTGCGCCACCCCGGTATCGCTTGCGCATTCCTTCAGGGTCGATCTCATCTGTTACACGCACTTAAACCCGCGATAACTTACAAACTAGTTGGACTAGGTAAAAACCAAACACTGATTTAGAAGCTAGATTAAGTTATCTTTCGTTTGAGCCATTAATCATTCACATAGCCTTAAGATCAAGTGACATAAAGGTAAAAATATATAAATAACCTATCCTAGCCTCATCCACTTAAAACAATCGCAAGCAATCAAATTATCGCCTTTTCGCGAACTTTGCGCTTCGATTGCGAAAACGAAAGCGCGAAAACATATTTCGCTCGCTAAGGACTCGCTCAGGTAATTTTGGCGCCGCTGCCAATCCGTCCATCAATTCGCCAAAAAAACAAAACAATCGACGACTGTCCGTACTACGTACTAATTACTCACGTGCAGCCTACACCGAAATAAACGAAAGTCAGTCTTCATAAACCCGCAATAACTTGCAAAGTAGTTGGACTAGGTGAAAATCAAACAGTGATTTAGAAACTAGATTAAGTTATCTTTCCTTTGAACCATTAAGCATTCTCATAGCCTTAAGATCAAGTGAGGTATACGCTGTTGAGATTTGGATTTAGATGTTGAACTTGAAGCAAGCTTTTAGTTTTGGAATTGGAAAAAAACATGATATCTCAAAAACTAGTACGACTAAGTCAAAAGCGTTAGTGATGTATTAACTAGATTAAACTGTCTATCAAATGGGGTATTATACATTGCTCTAGACTAAATATTAAGGGAGATGTAGGCTGTTGAAGATTAGGTAGAATATTAGAGAGAGAAAAAAGTAATAAACTGGAATAACCGTGATATTTTAAAAAGTAGTTACAATACATTAAAGATAGTTACAGATAAGTAAAGCTAATTAAATAGCCTTTAATTTGCGGTGTAAGTAGTTGATGTAGATTTAGTACTTAGCGAGTTATGAAGTAGTTACAATTTTAGACTTGAAACTAGAATAAACGTGATAACTTAAAAAGTAGTTACAATATATTAAAACTAGTCATAGGTATGTAAAGCCGATTAAATTGCCTTTAATTTAAACCTAATCTAACTTGGGTTATCGTATATGGTCTTGATTTATCTGCCCGCTTCGCGCGGGCAATCTAATCTAACCGGGGTTAAACCAACGATTCTTGCCGCATTGTCCTATATTGGATCGGGAGTTCGCGCTGCTGCGCGTATGTGGTCTTGATTTATCTCTCTGCTTCGCGGCCCCTAATCTAACCGTTGGTTTAACTTCTATGTTAAACTCTGTATTGACCCATTTTGCACCAAATTTTTGAATTTTGAAAATGTTTTAATTTCAAATAAAGTGTTTTATTTTATGATTTATCACAGAAATTTTAGCTGTAGATGGGCGGCATTTAAAAATGTAGCGGTGGTAGCGTTAATACGTAAGTACCGAAGAGGATCTCTCGGTGGCTAATTCGGGCAAGCGCAATCTACATACATTTAATAACCGTTTCGCAATTTTTCTCTCAGAAATTTTCAAAAATTCAGCCAAAACTTTAAAGCACGATATCAATTTTTGCTTCAAATTTCGAAGACTAAACTTATTATTAAGAGTAACAAATGACTCGTCTAACACACTATACATTATAAAATTTCTTAGTGTCTAAAACACATAATTCGTTTTAAAATGTCCAATTCAGCATCCACACTACATTCTTAATCTATCCATCTACATTATCACCCGTTTTTATAAATATTTAGTTAGTCAAACTAGTGTTGGAAAAGGTATCATAATACCTACTTGAACTGACAAAGTGAGAGACGTGACGTGAATATTTTATGTTAAAAAAACAAATGAAGGAGAAGCAAGCAGGCAAGAGGACACAGGTGTGCAGAACGTTATCCTCCGCCCTGGTTTTTTAAGTTTACTAACACGTCTAGTGTAGTGCATAAACTCGAAGTAAGTGTGATTATAATCGATTTAGATTCAGAGGAAGTTTTGTAACGGTTTTAGTTTTCGCTTACCATTAACTAATTTAGTTAGCTACATGCACAGCAAATCTCAATGTTCTAACTAGTTTAATAGTCGAGATCTGGAAGTTGGAAGACAAGTCTGTCTGTTCTTAACTAAATCTATATTTCAAGCTTTCGTTACGTTTCCAAAATTCTAATTTATAGTTATCACTAACTAATTTAATTAGCTACATGCACAACAAATATCAATGTTCTAACTAACCTAACCTAACCTAACTACAGTATAATCTCGATAATCCGACACATATGGGATCAGACAACCGCCGGATTATCAGAAAGAGTGGTGGGAGGGAAGAGCGCGAGCGGTCTCCAGACCGCCGGATTACTAGACGTGTCGTCCGATTAACCAACGGCCGAATTAACGAGATTATACTGTACAGTATAATCTCGATAATCCGACACATATGGGACCAGACAACCGCCGGATTATCAGAAAGAGTGGTGGGAGGGAAGAGCGCGAGCGGTCTCCATACCGCCGGATTACTAGACGTGTCGTCCGATTAACAAACGGCCGAATTACCGAGATTATACTGTAGTTTAACAGTCGAGATCTGGAAGTTGGAAGACAAGTCTAAATTCAAAAATAGGCATTCTAGTTTACAGCGATAACCTAACCTAAATACAACCTACCTGAACAAAATTTAACAAGTTAACTAATCTAACTATTGATAACTGAAATGCTAACTAGCGATAAAAGAACGTTTTATTAATCGAGACTTTCATTTAACTTTAGCAAACAAATTGCACTCGATCGGTGGTCTTGAGTTGTTTACGTCCACTATACACAGTTAAACTACGCACCGAGTCTCCAATAACAGAATTAAGATTCGTATGCAAATTCCGCTAATTACTGTCACTTCTTTATTTTTGTTTTCGATGACTCATATTTACCGGAAACTGGACACGTTCCGCTTCCCGTTTCCTGCCACGAGATTCCTCCAAGAATATTTTCACAATCAAATTCACAATTTCAAGGCACATATTGACACTAGATTGCTAATTTAGAATGCATAGAGTTCTTATTAATCGGAGTCTATTTAGTCGAAATATTTGCTTATTACTTAAATACCTAGTTTCAGATGATTGAACTTATGTGTTTCTAGTTATGCACGGTCACGATGGTCACGGTTCTTTCAGTTTAGATTTGAGAGAATTTGAGAATTCCAGACTTCTGAATTCAAGACAACTGGAAATATTTTGCAGTTTGTTGCTATAAATTCTGCGCGGAATTTGTTCTAGTTTTAAATAAATTTGTTTAAAACTGACGATTTTCATGCAATGTTTTGCTTAATACGGTCGTTTGTTTCGAATTCATCTGAAATCCATTTGCTTTGTCCATTTGGTTTCTTCCAAAAACCCTTTAGAATCGTTAAAATTATTAAAAATTCATAATTTTGCGAAAATCTCTTAACAAAATTATTCATTGCTTGCCAAATTATTATTCAAAGTTTGTCAAATTTATTCAACATTTTTCAAATTTATTCCATGCCTGTCAAATATTTTCAACGTTTGTCAAATTTATTCAATGCTTGTCAGTTTTATTCAAGGCTTGTCAGATTTATTCAAAGTATGTCAAATTTATTCCACTCTTGTCTGGTTGCATGTTTGTTAAATTTGTTCAACGTTTGTAAAATATATTCTACATTTGTCAAATATAACGCTTGTCAAATTTTTTCAAGGCTTGTCAGATTTATTTAAAGTACGTCAAATTTATTCAATTTTTGTCTAGTTAGTTCCATGTTTGTCCAATTTGTTCAACGTTTGTCAAATATATTCAACGTTTGTCAAATATAACGCTTGTTATTTTTTTTGCAAGGCTTGTCAGATTTATTCAAAGTATGTCAGATTTATTCAACTCTTGTCTAGTTAGTTGCATGTTTGTCAAATTTGTTCAACGTTTGTTAAATATATTCAACGTTTGTCAAATATAACACTTGTCAAATTTTTTCAAGGCCGTCAGATTTATTCAAAGTTTGTCAAAATTATCATTGCTTGTCAAATATATTTAACGTTTGTCAAATTTATTCAAGGCTTGTCAAATTTATTCAAATTATGTCAAATTTATTCCACTATTGTCTAGTTAATTGCATGTTTGTCAAATTTGTTCAACATTTGTCAAATATATTCAACGTTTGTCAAATATAACGCTTATCAATTTTTTTCAAGGCTTGTCAGATTTATTCAAAGTTTATCAAAATTATCATTGCTTGTCAAATATATTCAACGTTTGTCAAATATATTCAACGCTTGTCAAATTTATTCAAGGCTTGTCATATTTATTCAAAGTATGTCAAATTTATTCAACTCTTGTCTAGTTAGTTCCATGTTTGTCAAATTTGTTCAACGTTTGTCAAATATATTCAACGTTTGTCAAATATAACGCTTGTCAAATTTTTTCAAGGCCGTCAGATTTATTCAATGTTTGTCAAAATTATCATTGCTTGTCAAATATATTTAACGTTTGTCAAATATATTCAACACTTGTCAAATTTATTCAAGGCTTGTCAAATTTATTCAAATTATGTCAAATTTATGCAACTCTTGTCTAGTTAGTTGCATGTTTGTCAAATTTGTTCAACGTTTGTCAAATATATTCAACGTTTGTCAAATATAACGCTTATCAATTTTTTTCAAGGCTTGTCAGATTTATTCAAAGTTTGTCAAAATAATCATTGCTTGTCAAATATATTCAACGTTTGTCAAATATATTCAACGCTTGTCAAATTTATTCTAGGCTTGTCATATTTATTCAAAGTATGTCAAATTTATTCAACTCTTGTCTAGTTAGTTCCATGTTTGTCAAATTTGTTCAACGTTTGTCAAATACATTCAACGTTTGTCAAATATAACGCTTGTCAAATTTTTTCAAGGCTTGTCAGATATATTCAAATTTTGTCAAAATTATCAATGCTTGTCAAATATATTCAACGTTTGTCAAATATATTCAACGCCTGTCAAATTTATTCAAGACTTGTCAGATTTATTCAACGTATATCAAATTTATTCAACTCTTGTCTAGTTAGTTGCATGTTTGTAAAATTTGTTCAATGTTTGTCAAATATATTCAACGTTTGTCAAATATAACGCTTGTCAAATTTTTTCCAGGCTTGTCAGATTTATTCAAAGTTTGTGAAAATTATCATTGCTTGTCAAATATATTCAACATTTGTCAAATATATTCAACGCTTGTCAAATTTATTCAAAGCTTGTCAGATTTATTCAAAGTATGTCAAACTTATTAAACTCTTGTCTAGTTAGTTGCATGTTTGTCAAATTTGTTTAACGTTTGTCAAATATATTCAACGTTTGTCAAATGTAACGCTTGTCAAATTTTTTCAAGGCCGTCAGGTTTATTCAAAGTTTGTCAAAATTATCATTGCTTGTCAAATATATTTAACGTTTGTCAAATTTATTCAAGGCTTGTCAAATTTATTCAAATTATGTCAAATTTATTCCACTATTGTCTAGTTAATTGCATGTTTGTCAAATTTGTTCAACATTTGTCAAATATATTCAACGTTTGTCAAATATAACGCTTATCAACTTTTTTCAAGGCTTGTCAGATATATTCAAATTTTGTCAAAATTATCAATGCTTGTCAAATATATTCAACGTTTGTCAAATATATGCAACGCTTGTCAAATTTATTCAAGGCTTGTCATATTTATTCAAAGTATGTCAAATTTATTCAACTCTTGTCTAGTTAGTTCCATGTTTGTCAAATTTGTTCAACGTTTGTCAAATATATTCAACGTTTGTCAAATATAACGCTTGTCAAATTTTTTCAAGGCCGTCAGATTTATTCAAAGTTTGTCAAAATTATCATTGCTTGTCAAATATATTCAACATTTGTCAAATATATTCAACGCTTGTCAAATTTATTCAAAGCTTGTCAGATTTATTCAAAGTATGTCAAACTTATTAAACTCTTGTCTAGTTAGTTGCATGTTTGTCAAATTTGTTCAACGTTTGTCAAATATATTCAACGTTTGTCAAATATAACGCTTGTCAAATTTTTTCAAGGTTTGTCAGATTTATTCAAAGTAGGTCAAATTTATTCAACTTTTGTCTAGTTAGTTCCATGTTTGTCAAATTTGTTCAAAGTTGGTCAAATATATTCAACGTTTGTCAAATATAACGCTTGTCAAATTTTTTCAAAGGCCGTCAGATTTATTCAAAGTTTGTCAAAATTATCATTGCTTGTCAAATATATTCAACGTTTGTCAAATATATTCAACGCTTGTCATATTTGTTCAAGGCTTGTCAGATTTATTCAAAGTATGTCAAATTTATGCAACTCTTGTCTAGTTAGTTGCATGTTTGTCAAATTTGTTCAACGTTTGTCAAATATATTCAACGTTTGTCAAATATAACGCTTGTCAATTTTTTTCAAGGCTTGTCACATTTATTCAAAGTTTGTCAAAATTATCATTGCTTGTCAAATATATTCAACGTTTGTCAAATATATTCAACGCTTCTCAAATTTATTCCAGGCTTGTCAGATTTATTCAAAGTATGTCAAATTTATTCAACTCTTGTCTAGTTAGTTGCATGTTTGTCAAATTTGTTCAACGTTTGTCAAATATATTCAACGTTTGTCAAATATAAAGCTTGTCAAATTTTTTCAAGGCTTGTCAGATTTATTCAAAGTATGTCAAATTTATTCAACTCTTGTCTAGTTAGTTGCATGTTTGTCAAATTTGTTCAACGTTTGTCAAATATATTCAACGTTTGTCAAATATAAAGCTTGTCAAATTTTTTCAAGGCTTGTCAGATTTATTCAAAGTATGTCAAATTTATTCAACTTTTGTCTAGTTAGTTCCATGTTTGTCAAATTTGTTCAACGTTTGTCAAATATATTCAACGTTTGTCAAATATAACGCTTGTCAAATTTTTTCAAGGCTTGTCAGATTTATTCAAAGTATGTCAAATTTATTCAACTTTTGTCTAGTTAGTTCCATGTTTGTCAAATTTGTTCAACGTTTGTCAAATATATTCAACGTTAGTCAAATATAACGCTTGTCAAATTTTTTCAAGGCTTGTCAGATTTATTCAAAGTACGTCAACTTTATTCAACTCTTGCCAAGTTAGTTGCATGTTTGTCAAATTTGTTCAACGTTTGTCAAATATATTCAACGTTTGTCAAATATATTCAACGCTTGTCAAATTTATTCAAGGCTTGTCCGATTTATTCTAAGTATGTCAAATTTATTCAACACTTGTCTAGTTAGTTGAATGTATGTTAAATTTGTTCAACGTTTGTCAAATATATCCAACGTTTGTCAAATATAACGCTTGTCAAATTTTTTCAAGGCTTGTTAGATTTATTCAAAGTTTGTCAAAATTATTATTGCTTGTCAAAAATATTCAACGTTTGTCAAATAAATTCAACGCTTGTCAAATTTATTCAAGACATGTCAGATTTATTCAACGTATGTCAAATTTATTCAACTCTTGTCTAGTTAGTTGCATGTTTGTCAAATTTGTTCAACGTTTGTCAAATATATTCAACGCTTGTCAAATATAACGCTTATCAAATTTTTTCAAGGCTTATCAGATTTATTCAAAGTTTGTCCAAATTATCATTGCTTGTCAAATATATTTAATGTTTGTCAAATATATTCAACGCTTGTCAAATTTATTCAAGGCTTGTCAGATTTATTCAAAGTATGTCAAATTTATTCAACTTTTGTCTAGTTAGTTGCCTGTTTGTAAAATTTGTTCAACGTTTGTCAAATTTATTCAACGTTTGTCAAATATAACGCTTGACAAATTTTTTCAAGGCTTGTCAGCTTTATTCAAAGTTTGTCAAAATTATCATTGCTTGTCAAATTTATTCAAGGCTTGTCAGATTTATTCAAAGTATGTCAAATTTATTCAACACTTGTCTAGTTAGTTAATAACTTGTCTAGTTAGTGCTAGAAACATAAAGCCGGTCACCGGTGACCACCAAGGCATTCAACGTCTTTAAACAGTCGTGATTTGGTTCGTTAAGTTTAAATAAATGCAAATTTATTTTAGCAGTTGATAATTCGATAACTTAACGCCGGTCACCGGTCACCACCAAGGCATTCAACGTCTTTAAACGCTGAAAATCGGTCTCAGATTTATTCGCAGATCGTGTTTTTTTTTTAAAGGAAATAGATCGCGGAATTAATTGAGGAAAATTGATCACAGAATTAAACGCTGAAAATCGATCGCAGAATGCATCGCAAAAAAATTTATCGCATAAAATAGATCGCAGATGGTTAGATTAGGTTATCTACTGCCATCTGCCATATAGAAAACCTTGTGGTCGATAGCCCTTTGTATAATGTATAAAGTATACAATAAATATATTCTCTCTCTCTCTCCCCTGTTCGCAGAATTAATCGAGAAAAACTGATGAAAATTGGTCGCAGATTTAATCGCGGATCGTGGCTTTTTAAAAGTAAATTTATCGCAGAATTAATTGAGGAAAATTGATCGCGAAATTAATTGAGGAAAATTGATCACAGAATTAAACGCTGAAATTTGATCGCAGAATTAATCGCAGAAAATTGATCGCAGAAGGACCTTGTGGTCGATAGCCCTTTGTATAATGTTTAAAGTATACAATAAATGTATTCTCTCTCTCTCGTGATCGCAGAATTTATCGAGAGAAACTGATTCTGAAATTACTTGCGGAAAATTGATCGCCGAAAATTGATCGCAGAATTATTGGAAAATTGATCGCAGAATTAATTTATTGCCGGAAATTTGTCACAGGGAATATTTTCTTGTTAAATGTGAGTGTGCGCACTCAAAATATTTAGTGAACTCACCCCAGACAGAGCTACCAACTCCCCGATCCAGGCGTCCAGCATATGCTCGGCGTCGCCTTCCTGGTCCGAATCGGCGTCTTCCAGACTCTCCAACATCTTATTCATCTGGAACAAACCAATGCAGACATTGAAAGCAATTCTTAAGACTGGAAGACTAATAGCTAAATCCATTAGATTTAGATTATAGCATATAATAGATAAATAGTAAATGTAGATTATAGTAAATATATAAATAGTCATAGGTGGGCACAGTTAATCCAAAAGTTAACTTCGTTAATCGTTAACTCGTTAATACAAAAGTTAACTTCGTTAATGGTTAAAGCGTTAAAATTTCGGAAATTTAACGCAAGTTAAAGTTAACCGTTAAAAATTAAACATCCTTTTGGGATAGGATACATTGGTAAATAAAACAAAAACAAGTAGATAGATTAATTGAATGAATTATTACAAGCGTCAGTAGCGACCAATAGCAGATACAAGCATCAATAGCATATATCTACACACCTACTATGGAAGAACCCCGATTAACGGGGAACCCTTAACCCTTACCTCGATTAAAGGGTTCCTCTTGTGTTTCACTTTTAGAAAGTAAATTGGTGCATTTCTTCAAAAAAAAATCACTCAAAATTTCGTTCGCAAGTACGTGATTGGTGGGAACTGTTTACAAAAAAAGATTAAGTTTTGTCAAGTAGAAAATGAGCTGATGATCATTAAATACCCGAACAGATCTTCATAAACTATAGCTAATAATCTTCAGCTTTCAAACACAAGTTTGGATATATACAAACATTTGTGTATATTTGTGTATTTTTTTATACACAATTTTTTTTTTTTGACAAAAATTTGTGTCAAATTGGTTGTAGATTAAGTAGGAAATGAGCTGATTGTCATTAAACGCATGAACAGATCTTTATAAATTATAGACAAGAACCTCCTCGATCACATCAGCTTTCAAAAATAAAAACCGCATCAAATTCGGTCCATTCGTTTAGGAGCTACGATTCCATAAACAGCCATATGCACGGACAGACTGACAGACAGACACGTCAAACTTATAACACCCCTCTTTTAGTGTCGCGGGGTTAAAAAAAATGAATTATTAACATTTTTTTATTTGGTTTCTCTAAAGCAGAGGTGTCACAAAGCCGTAAACCCTTTTACATAATTTATTTCTGAGTGAAAGGTGTAGGGACTCATTATTGACAAGATGAGTTGCACAGGTGCGGGTTTTTCCTAAACCGTTTTATGGCCCAGACCGTTTTAAAAGCGGGCTGGAGCTGATCAAACAAAGCCGATAGGTTCGGGTTTTTCTTAATCGTTTTATGGCCCAGACCGTTTTATGAGCGGGCTGGAGCCGATCAAACAATACCGATTTTTCCTCCCTCTTACTTGGCGTCAGCACCAAGGAGAGGAGGGAAGAACGAACAACCAATCGGGACAACGAAAAACCTCTCCCACCAAAGTTACCAGAGAGAAGATGCGTTGGACCGAGGGATAAAAGGACGGGACGGGGGTGACAAAGCAACCACTTCGAGAGACAACTTCGAAACAACATCCAGACACAACTTCGAGCAGAACATCAGTGAACACAACTTCCAGCAGAACATCAGTGAACACAACTTCCAGCAGAACATCAGAGACAACTTCCACAACTCGCATCAAAACCGGCACGCGTCACGTGACGCGCAATAAAAAGTTACATCGTCTCCGGGTTTGTTATTTTTCTTTTCTCCACACACTACCCCGTCACCAAAAAGGAAAATATTTTCAAATACAGGAAATGAATGAAACACAGGAAAGAACCTTCAGCTTTCAAACACAAGTTTGGATATACCTAACTAGAAATACCTAAATATACCTAATATATACCTAAATCGATTGCAGAATGAGTAGGAAATGAGCTGATAGTCATCAAACGCATGAACAGATCTTCATAAATTATAGCTAAGAACCTCCTAGATCACATCAGCTTACAAAAATAAAAACCGCATCAAATTCTGTTAATTCGTTTAGGAGCTACGATTCCATAAACAGCCACATGCACGAACAGACTGACAGACAGACACTTCAAACTTATAACACCCCTCTTTAAGTGTCGGGGGGTTAAAAACAAATGAATTATTAACATTTTTTTTTATTTTGTTCCTCTATAGCAGAGGTGTCACAAAGCCGTAAACCCTTATACATAATTTATTTCTGAGTGGAAAGGAAATATTTTCAAATACAGGAAATGAATGAAATACAGGAAAGAACCTTCAGTTTTCAAACACAAATTTGGATAGACGTAACTAGACAAACATTTGTTGTCAAATTGGTTATAGATTAAATAAGAAATGAGCTGATTGTTTTCAAACGCATGAACAGATTTTCATAAATTATAGCTAAGAACCTCTTCGATCACGACAGCTTTCAAAATTAAAAACCGCATCTAATTCGGTCCATTCGTTTAGGAGCTACGAATCCATATACACGGACAGACTAACAGACAGACAAAGTTCAAAGTAATCACTAAAGTGTGGCCATGGATTTGATTCAGTTTCACTTTCAGAGCTTTGCGTAGGGGTAAATAGTACAGTTGTTGGTCAGTAGGTAGTGATTGGTCATAATTTGAAAACTATATAACTATAAGACAATCTTTTTGTGACATAATTGTTTATTAACAGAAGAAAATTCTATATTCTTTTCTGTATTGGATACAACCCATAAATTTGTTATAACTTAACGTTTCATGTGTGTATTTAATTAATAAAATGACCTGTCCGAGATTTACGTCATTTTAGACAGAAATGTATAAAAAGTAACCTTACTATTTCTAGATATTTTCACGATTTAAAAATGATTTTTGTGCTCATTTCTGACATTTGTAAATGAATACAGGTTTAAATTATCGAAATAAAAAGTTTTTAGATAAAAATAAAGTACTGACTGAAAAATATGATAAGACAATAAATATCGCACGATAAACAGTTTTTATAGTGATAGGTCATCCGACCAATTAGTATTTTGACGTTAGAGAGACAGTTATTCCTAGAGTGTTTAACTTACAAATAAGAGGACAAGAAAAATATTCAGTACACAATTTTAAGGCAATTAAAAATGAAAAATCTATTTTACTTGAATTTATTTATGTATTTGTTATTGTAGGTAGTAAAAATGCTAATTTATTTATTCTAGGTTAAATACGCGAGTGTTAATATACATAAAATGGCAAACGTAAGAAAAGGTACAATCTTAAAACAATCGGAACACAGCCTGAATATATAAATATATTGAACCTTTCTGGAGCTTTATAAAAATTACTGAGTCTTTTTAGAACTACCAAAACAAAGCTCGTGTGAAATATGCCAGTTATTTACCAGTTTTATAAAAAAATATACGGATAATCAAATTGAAAATGCTATTAATGCATTTTAAAATGGGATGTCACAATGCACAGCTTCAAAAAAGTATGGCAATTCCAAACCAACAATTCAATTTAGACTTAGTAATGCATTCTTCAAATCTACTACAGGTCAGTCTCCTGTTTTAGGATGCAATGCAGAAAAGGACCTAGTACGTTGGATAATTGATTGTCAATGAAGAGGATTTCCTAGAAGAAAGATTAGGACCAACTAATACAAGCTATTGTCAAAGAGTTTTTGGATCAGTAAAATTAAAAATCCTTTTTGTGACAATGTTCTAGGAAATGGGTGGTGTTTCTTTAAAGGAATCCGATTCGTATTGAAAGATTTCCAGAAAGAGCAACTAAAGCCAGCTCTTGTGTAAGTGAGAGTGATATTAAAAAGTGGTTGAGTGAAATATATGATTATTTATCAAAAATTAAATATTTAAACATATTAAAAGATCCGACTCATGTTTCCAATGGTGATGAAACTTATTTTATGGTATGTCCAAAAATGAAAAACATAATAGCCCGTTTATCGGGCTATTATGGGCTATTATACGGGCTATTATATTTTACAATTACTAGCACTATAATAATTCGTAAATTAATTTTATACAAGCATGCAATTTATTGTTTTCATTGCTCGATTTCTAAAATGACCCATCACTGTACTGCTTACCCCTACTTTGAGTAGAAGTAGTAGTGTTTGATGTAATCTTGTAAATGTTACACCATCAACTATTACCACCAACAACCAACTCAAACGAAAAGATAAATAAATGAAGAATGATAAAATAGGCTGGTTATAATAACTTGTCATATTCACTCGCAAAGAGCAAATAATCAACAGGGTCGCTTTCTTTTTTCGGCTCTGTAGTTTCACGCCTCTGAATTTTTGCTCTTTTGAGCTGTTGCTGGTATACCCGCGTGGCGCGTAATTCAAACAAAAAATGACAACACGTCAACAAACAACCAATGTAACGGACTAAAGTTAACGGAAGTTCAATTTAATGGAAGTTAACAAGAGCGTTAACATTTTTTTGAGTTAACTTAAAAGTTTATCAGTTAAGCATTTTGTTAACTTCGTTAATTAACGATTAACGGATTAACGAGTTAATGCCCACCTATGTAAATAGTAAATAATACAAGTCATGTAATAGAAGAAAAATATAGTAAATAATAGATATTCAGTAGATATAGATCAGGGGTAGCGAACCTTTTACCAGCCGCGTGCCATTTTTTTTCAAATGCTCCCATTTTGAAAAAAAATCTTTTACAACGAGGCACGCAAGAGAAATAGTTCGCGTGCCAATACAATGTCAGCTGCAGCACGCGTGCCATAGGTTCGCAACCACTAATCCAGACATATCTGATGATTTCTAAAGAAATAGACCAGGGGTAGCGAATGGCCATTCGCGTGCCATTTTTTTTTCCAAATGTTCCTATTTTGAAATGCTGACGTTCCAGGAAACTTTTGCAATGAATAAACGCTGCTTATTGTAGGAATCAGTATTAGCGAGAAAATACCACGTGTTATATTTTACACCTTAGATGTTGCACTAAAGCAGATTGGGCAAACTTTTTCAAAAATTTCATTTAGAACGAGGCACACGAGAGAAATAGTTCGCGTGCCAATACAATTTTCCGACGTGTCAGCTGT
Source organism: Phosphuga atrata (assembly GCA_944588485.1). Classification (NCBI taxonomy): domain Eukaryota; kingdom Metazoa; phylum Arthropoda; class Insecta; order Coleoptera; family Silphidae; genus Phosphuga; species Phosphuga atrata. The sequence continues at coordinate 62,684,558 of OX155901.1, read as the reverse complement.
GACACGCGTGCCATAGGTTAGCCACCATTGATATAGATTGTATAGTAAATATAGATTATAGTAAGTAATATAAGATTTAGTTATAAGCTACGTGCACATGGTATATGAAAACTAGCCTATAGTTTGAGCGCGTTTGAGTTACAGCTGGATGTCCGCTTCGTATAGTTCAACTATACGAATGGTTTCGGACTATACGAAGCGGTCTCACAACTATAGTCAAACTATAGCAGGACTATACGCTAGTTTTCTCTACCGTATGTCCGTAGCTTTATTCTTCTAGAACAGGGGTGGCTAACCTTTTTCCGGCAACGCGCCATTTTTTTTTAATTTTCACATTTTGAAAAGCTGATGTGCCAGGTTAACTTTTACAATGTGATAGTTAAAATGAGTTTTCGTATTAGCCCGAATATAACACGTCTTATAGTTTGCACCTTTTATGTTGTACAAAAGTAGATTGAGAAATAAAAAAAAACTTTTAGAAAAGGTAACGTTTAAGAAGTTTAGATGGCACGCGTGAGAAATAGTTCGCGTGCCAATAAAATTTTCCTACGTGTCGGCTGTGGCACGCGTGCCATAGTTTCGCTATCACTGTGTTAGACTAAACACATTGTTGGAACGTACAGATTTGATCTATCAAAGTCTTAGTCATACGTCACAGACATTTAAATTTTCAAATAAATCTGTCAGATATGCGCGACATGGTGACACATTTAAATAGAAACGTCAAAATGTAAATATAATTGACGATAAAAATAAATTTCAAATTTGATTATCAAAGTTTCAGTCAAACGTCGCAGACAAATTTCATATGTTAGACCAGGGGTGGCGAACCTTTCTACTACGACGCGCCAATTTTTTTTTAATTCACACATTTTGAAATGCTGACGTGCCAAGTCAACTTTTACAATGTTATAGTGAAAATCAGTTTTCGTATTAGCCGGAATATTTATTATTCATCATCATAACGTAGCGCTACAACCCTGGGTGGGTCTTGGCTGACTGTACAACTTTTTCCAATTTGTTCGGTCTTCCATCAACCTAGGGTCAGTCAAATGGAATGTTCATTTTCCGGAGATCTGCTTGGATGTTATCTCTCCATCGCATTCTGGGACGTCCGAGCGGTCTCTTGCCTGTGGGAATCTCCTCCCATACCAGTCTTACAAGTCTTTCGTTATGCAGTCTGTGCACGTGGCCTGCCCATCTTAGTCGCTGTGATTTAATTTCTTGGACAATATCGGTGTCGTTGTAGAGTGCTTTTAATTCGATATTGGTTCTGATCTTATACTGGTCTGTGGTGATGTCATGGTGAGGTCCCAAAGTATTTTTCGTTCAAAGCGTCTGAGCTTTTCTTCGTTTGCTTTGGTCATGGTCCACGTTTCGCATCCGTATGTTATTACAGGTCTGACGATGGATTTATAGATTTTGATCTTTGAACTTCTTGTGAGATTTTTTGATTTTATGAGCTTATTCAGTGCAAATAGACAGCGGTTTGCAGATTGGATTCTGTCTTTTATTTCTTCGGTAACATCGTTGTCCGCTGTGATTACGGCCCCCAGATACTTAAAACGTTGTACTCTTTCGAAATTAAAGGTGTTGATATATTTCGTCATATATTTTGTCCTATTCTGTCTCTTCGTGTCGTTCTATTTATACACATATATTTCGTTTTCTCTTCATTAATCTTCAGCCCTACTTCACTTGTTGCTCCTTCCACCTTGTTGGAAATGTCTTTCGTGGATAGAATGGAGTCTCCAACGAGATCTATGTCATCTGCATATGCGAGTAACAGCTTGGGACCTTGACCCGATAGCAATTCTGTTTTTATTTCGGCCGACCTCATGGCTTTCTCTAATACAAGGTTGAATAGTAGTGGAGATAACGCATCACCCTGTTTAAGTCCACTGTTGATTTCAAAGCTGCCAGACAATTTATTATTTACACGTACTTTAGATATTCCACCCTCCATACAGACTTTGGTCATCCGAATGAGTTTCTTTGGTATTGAGAACTCCGCCATGGCATTCCATACTTGGCTTCTTTCTACGCTATCATATGCCTGTCGAAAGTCTATGAAAAGATTGTGTATGGGTTTGTTATACTCCCATCCCTTTTCTAGAAGTTGTCTCAGCGTGAATAGTTGATCTATTGTTGATCTGTTTGCCCTAAACCCGGCTTGATATTCGCCTAGGACATTTTCAGCATAAGGGATTAGTCTACTAAGAATGATGTTTGAGAGGGTTTTATATGCCGTGTTTAGGAGTGAGATTCCTCTATAATTCGCGCATTTTGTTTTGTCCCCTTTTTTTGTGGATGGGCACTATTATGTTTTCCTTCCATCGTGCTGGTATCCTTTCTTCTAACCATATGTGCGTTATTAGCTGGTGGATTTGGCGATGTAGTGCGTCTCCCCCATATTTCAGAAGTTCTGCTGGTATCTCGTCCGTACCCGGCGCTTTGTGATTTTTCAGCTTATTTAAGGCCTTTTGGGTTTCTTCAAAGGAAGGATTTTTGACGGGCATGTCCGCTGTGATATAGATCTCTTCTTTGTGCTGTTCTTCCTTTATGATGTTTAGAAGGTCTCTAAAATACTTTTTCCATTCTTCAGTTATTTCTTTACCGTCGATTATCATACGGCCTTGGTTGTCTCTCAGTGTGTGGATGGAATTGGCTCTATGCCCTCTTTTCTCAGAGGAAATTGCTTTGTAGAATTCTCTGGAGCCTGGTTTGGGCCGGTCTCTCTCCATAGTTTCATATTTTTGTTGTTCGTAGTTTCTTTTCTTTGTGCGTATTATTTTTCTTGTTTCTTTTCGACAGTCGTCATATTCCTTTTTACTTTGGTCTGTTTGCAGTTGTATCCAAGTCTTTCTTACTGTTTGTCTTTTTTCCAGTTGTTTCCGACATTCCTCGTCATACCATGTTTTTGCCCTCTTCTGCTTACTCCTTCCAAAGATCTTGTCAGCTGTCTTGGTTATTATTTCGGCAGTCGCTTCCCATAGCTGTTCTATATCATTGTCTTCTCTTTCAGAGTTCAAGGTTTGTTCAAGTTGTTCTCTATAGTTTTGTTGTTTCTCTGCATTGTGTATTTCGTCCATGTTCCATTGTGGGTTTATTGTTGTTTTATTGTATTTGTGGCTAGATATTCTGGACTTGACTTTTGCTCTGACTAAGTAATGATCTGTGTCTCCGTCTATTCCTCTCAGGCTTCTTACGTCTATAATATTGTTGCCATGACGGGCATCTACAATGATGTGGTCAATTTGGTTGCGTGTAATATGGTCGTTTGAGACCCAGGTTTGCTTATGGATGTCTTTATGCGGAAACATGGTTGACTTTATTAGCATATTATTAGCTGCTGCAGTTTCTGTGAGTCTTAAGCCATTGTCGTTGGATATATTGTGTAGGCTGTGTTTACCTCTTGTGGGGTATAGGCTGGGCTCTTTGCATATTTTAGCATTAAAGTCCCCGCAGAGTATGCGCATATCCTGTTTGGGCATCGTATCTATCTCTCTTTCTAGGGCATCGTAGAAGTCATCCTTGATATCTTCATCCTTCTCTTCCGTTGGTGCATGCGCTGAGATAATCGAAATGTTGTATCGCTCTCCCTTCATTCGTATGTAGCATATCCTTTCATTTATAGGTTTAAAATTTAGTATATTCTGTACTAGGTTGTCTCTAATCACAAAGCCCGTTCCAAATTCATGTCTTCCGTTTTTGTTACCGCTGAAGAAGATGGTGGATTTACTTATTTTTATATTTCCATCGTCTGGCCATCTTATTTCTTGGACGGCTGTTATATCCATTCCTATGTTTTCCAGTTGTTCCACAGCATTTATAGCAGCTCCAGGTCTGTACCAACTTTGGACATTCCAAGTTCCAATATTCATGGTCCTTTTACATTGCATTTGTCGTTTTTTGTGTTTGTCTGTCCGGTTCCGAGGCAAAGTTGCAGTTTTCATAACTAGTTTCTTTTTTCCGAGGGTGGGTAGTTAACCCTCCGCTCAACCCTCCTCTTTTATCCGGGCTTGGGACCGGCTGCAGTAAGGTGATTTCAGAGCTGCATTATTTGCCAATTTTCAATGTGTCAAAATTATGACACATTTATATTATATATTACATTATATATATAATATTTATTATTACACGTCTTATATTTTACACCTTTTATGTTGTACAAAGTACATTGAGAAATTAAATTTTTTTTTTTAGAAAAGTTAACGTTTAAGAAGCTTAGATAGCACGCGTGCCAATAAAATTTTCCTACGTGTCGGCTGTGGCACGCGTGCCATAGGTTCGCCACCACTGTGTTACACTAAACACATTGTTGGAACGGAATTGTCAGATTTAATTGTCAAAGTCTCATTCATACGTCACAGACATTTAAATTTTCAAATAAATCTGTCAGTAATGCGCAAATGGTGACACATTTAAATAGAAACGTCAAAATGTAACTATAATTGACGATAAAAATTAATATCAAATTTGATTATCAAAGTTTCAGTCAAACCTCGCAGACAAATTTCAAATGTTAGACCAGGGGTGGCGAAAAAAAAAACCTTTATCCGGCGACGTGCCAATTTTTTTGCCAATTTACCGTATGTCCGTAGCTTTATTCCTCTAGAACAGGGGTGGCGAACCTTTTTCCGATTTTTTTTTTAATTTTCACAGTTTGAAATGCTGACGTGCCAGGTCAACTTTTACAATGTGATAGTGAAAATCAGTTTTCGTTTTAGCCGGAATATAACACGTCTTATATTTTGCACCTTTGTGTTGCACAACAGTAGATTGAGAAAATAATAAATTTCTTTTAGAAAAGGGAAGTTTAAGAAGTTTAGATGGCACGCGTGCCAATAAATTTTTTACGTGTCGATTGTGGCACGCCTGCCATAGGTTCGCCACCACTGTTCTAGAAGAAATGTGAGAAAGAAATTGTGAATTTAGTGGAAAGATCCAAACATTACGAGCAGAAGGACCTTGTGGTCGATAGCCTTTTGTAAAATGTATAAAGTATGCAATAAATATACACTCCCTCTCTCTCTCTCCAAACATTATTTGGACAGATTATTTCATTATAATTTTTTCTCTAAATCGATAAAAACCTAACATGTAAGGCCTAAACCGCACTACGGCTAAACCGCCGCGGTTTTTAATCGCGTAATTTTGAGACTCAAATAAGCAAATACAAGCGGCCTCACTTGCGGTTTTTTCCCGCGACTGATTTTTCCCATTGCGTTCTGTGTGTTTCTCGAACGGTTTCGCGGTTTTAGCGGTTACCGCTCGCGGGAAAAAACCGTAGTGCGGCCTCGGCCCAAAGAAAATGTATTTCATTATTAAATGTCTATATCTTGATTACTAGACTGTTAATTTTAACAATGCTGTTAGAATTAATCGCGAAACATTTATTGCAGAATTAATCGCGGAAAATTGATCGCAGAATTAATCGCGATATAGTTACTGGTAAATGAAAACTAGGAGGTTCTATCTAGTCTGGTGAAAAAGTTACAAGCGTGTAAGCGAACGACCTCCGTGGAGAATTTTCCTCCGGGAAATGCGGAAAATTTCCCCCGTCTCAATTTATCATAGCTCACTCGCGACACTTTTCACAGCTCTGACCTTTGTCACTGTCACCAGACGAACAAGTAATGAACTCCGTGTCAATACAACAACATTAATCACACACCACAGACAACTTCAATTTGTTCCAGAACAAGACTAGACAGACAAGATTAGATAGAGAAGGTTCCGATAGTGGAAAATTGATCGCAAAAAATGATCGCAGAATTAATCGCGAAAAATTGATTGCAGAAATAATCGCGAAAAATTAGTCGCGGAAGTAATTGCGGTAAATTGGTCGCAGAATTTATCGCGAAAAATTGATTGCAGAATAATCGCGAAAAATTGATAGTGGAATTAAACGTGAAAAATTGATTGCAGAATTAATCGCGAAAAATTGATCGCGGAAAATTGATTGCAGAATTAATCGTGAAAAACTGATAGCGGAAGTAATTGCGGAAAATTGATCGCAGAATTAATTGCAAAAAACTGATTGCAGAATTAAACGCGAAAAATTGATCGCGGAAAATTGATTGCAGAATTAATCGTGAAAAACTGATAGCGGAAGTAATTGCGGAAAATTGATCGCAGAATTAATTGCAAAAAACTGATTGCAGAATTAAACGCGAAAAATTGATAGCGGAAGTAATCGCGAAAAATTGATTGCAGAATTAATCGGGAAAAATTGATAGCGGAAGTAAACACAAAAATTGATTGCAGAATTTATCGCGAAAAATTGATAGCGGAAGTAAACACAAAAATTGATTGCAGAATTAATCGCGAAAAATTGATCGCGGAAGTAATCGCGGAAAATTGATCGCAGAATTAATCGCGAAAAATTGATCGCGGAAGTAATTGCGGAAAATTTATCGCAGAATTAATCGCGGAAGTAATTGTGAAAAATTGATCACAGAATAAAGGCCGATTCTCATATACGCGACACTCATCTACGCGACGTCACGCGACATCGCCTGTCAAATAATGATTACATTGTTTTAAATGAGCACGTTCTCACTATGACTACGCGACAGCTACGCGTCGTGCCCATTTAAAACAATGTAATCATTATTTGACAGGCGATGTCTCACGACGTCGCGTAGCTAAGTGTCGCGCATATGGAAATCAACCTTTAACGCGAAAAATTTATGGCGGAAATAATTGCGGAAAATTGATCGCAGAATTAATCGCGAAAAATCTATTGCAGAATTAATCGAGAAAAATTGATTGGGGGAAGTTATCGCTAAAAATTGATTGCAGAATTAATGACGAAAAGTTGATTGCAGAATTTATCGCGGAAAATTGATCGCGGAAGTAATTGTGGAAAATTTTGTTTGTTGCAGAATTAACCGCGAAAAATTGATTGCAGAATTAATCGTGAAAAATTTATAGCGGAAGTATCACGAAAAATTGATTTCAGAATTAATCGCGAAACATTGATCCTGGACTTAATCGCCGATAAAATGATCGCGGAAGTAATTGTGGAAAATTGATCGAAGAATCAATCGAAAAAAATTTATTGCAGAATTAACCGCAAAAAATTGATAGCGGAAGTAATCGCGAAAAGTTGATTGCACAATTAATCGCCAAAAATTGATCGCGGAAAATTGTTCGCAGAAATAATCGCGAAAAAATGATTGCAGAATTAACCGCGAAAACTTGATAGCGGAAGTAATCGCGAAAAGTTGATTGCAGAATTAACCGCGAAAAATTGATCGCGGAAAATTAGTCGCAGAATTAATCGCGAAAAATTGATTGCGGAATTAATCGCAAAAAATTGGTAGCGGAAGTAATCACGAAAAATTTATTTCAGATTTCATCGCGATAAATTGATCGCGGAAGTAATCGCAAAAAAATCGCGGAATTGGTGGCGGTAAATTGATCGCAAAAAAATCGCGGAATTGATCGAGGTAAAAGGATCGCAGAATTAATATTGTAAAATTGATTGCAGAATCAATCGCGAAAATTTGATCCTGGACTTAATCGCGAAAAATTGATCGAGGAATTATTCGCGAAAAATTGATCCTGGAATGAGTCTAAACGGAAAAGAGTAGATAGACAGACAAAACTATACAAACAAGACTAGACAGACAAGATAAGACCCTTTAGCTTTCGGACAAGAAAGCTAGAGAGACTAGATTGGATTGTTTTTGTTATTGAATTTTGTGGCATGTCATCTACATGCAATTTCTTACCCTCTTGTGCCCTTGTTGTCTTCCCTAAAGGCACTAGATCATTTATAAAGATCAAAACAAAAGCTTGCAAGGGGATGGAGAATATTCTTTGCGGTCTTGCCCTGATGTTCTCTACATAGTCCGAATCAATTTGATTCCATCAAGAAATCCAATCTCATCTTCTCTGTCTAGCCATGTCTCTCTAACCTCGTCTATCTAGCCATGTCTCTCTGGACATGTCCGTCAAGTCTCATCTGTCTAGTCTAGTCTGTCTGGTATGTCTAGGCTTTCTAGTCGAAAGAAGATTTAACAAAAAATTCAAAATCGTTACCTTTCCCTTCATAAAACAAAAACTAATCGGAGGATTTTGGCGAAAAATTCCTAAAATATTCTTGAAACTATCTTCTGTGAGATATTACAGTTTTTGTAGCTAATATCTAGTCGGACTAGTTAGTACAGAGCGAGGAATTCAGACGGTTTTTTTAATTAAACAAGATTTAGTTAAAAATTCAAAGTCGTTACCTTTCCCTTCATAAAACAAAAACTAATTGTAGGATTTTCGCGAAAATTTCCTATAATATTCCTGAAACTATTTTCTGTGAGATAATATAGTTTTTGTAGCTAATATCTAGTCGGACTAGTTAGTACAGAGCGCGGAATTCAGACGGTTTTTTGCATGAAACAAGATTAATTTCAAAATTCAAAGTCGTTATCTTTCCCTTCATAAAACAAAAACTAATTGGAGGATTTTCGCGAAAATTTCGTAAAATATTCTTGAAACTATTTTCTGTGAGATAATATAGTTTTTGTAGCTAATATCTAGTCGGACTAGTTAGTACAGAGCGAGGAATTCAGACGGTTTTTTTAATGAAACAAGATTTAGTTGAAAAATTAAAAAAAATCGTTACCTTTCCCTTCATAAAACAAAAACTAATCGGAGGATTTTCGCGAAAATTTCCTATAATATTCCTGAAACTATTTTCTGTGAGATAATATAGTTTTTGTAGCTAATATCTAGTCGGACTAGTTAGTACAGAGCGCGGAATTCAGACGGTTTTTTGCATGAAACAAGATTAATTTCAAAATTCAAAGTCGTTATCTTTCCCTTCATAAAACAAAAACTAATTGGAGGATTTTCGCGAAAATTTCGTAAAATATTCTTGAAACTATTTTCTGTGAGATAATATAGTTTTTGTAGCTAATATCTAGTCGGACTAGTTAGTACAGAGCGAGGAATTCAGACGGTTTTTTTAATGAAACAAGATTTAGTTGAAAAATTAAAAAAAATCGTTACCTTTCCCTTCATAAAACAAAAACTAATCGGAGGATTTTGGCGAAAAATTCCTAAAATATTCTTGAAACTATCTTCTGTGAGATAATAAAGTTTTTGTAGCTAATATCTAGTCGGACTAGTTAGTACAGAGCGCGGAATTCAGACGGTTTTTTGCATGAAACAAGATTAATTTCAAAATTCAAAGTCGTTATCTTTCCCTTCATAAAACAAAAACTAATTGCAGGATTCTCGCGAAAATTTACTAAAATATTCTTGAAACTATCTTCTGTGAGATAATATAGTTTTTGTAGCTAATATCTAGTCGGACTAGTTAGTACAGAGCGCGGAATTCAGACGGTTTTTTGAATGAAACAAGATTAATTTCAAAATTCAAAGTCGTTATCTTTCCCTTCATAAAACAAAAACTAATTGGAGGATTTTCGCGAAAATTTCCTAAAATATTCCTGAAACTATCTTCTGTGAGAAAATATAGTTTTTGTAGCCAATATCTAGTTGGACTAGTTAGTACAGAGCGAGGAATTCAGACGGTTTTTTTTTAATGAAACAAGATTTAGCTCAGAATTCAAAGTCGTTACCTTTCCCTTCATAAAACAAAAACTAATAGGAGGATTTTTGCGAAAATTTCTTAAAATGTTTTTGAAACTATTTTCTGTAAGCTAATCAAGTTTTTTGTAGCTAATATCTAGTCGGCCTAGTTAGTACAGAGCGAAGAATGTGGACGTTTTTTTTTTAATGAAACAAGATTTAGCTCAAAATTCAAAGTCGTTACCTTTCCCTTTGCAAAACAAAAACTTATCGGAGCAAAACAAGCCTCAATCTACCGCCAGAGAAAACTGAGGCGGTCCTTCTCACAGGACAAAAAAAGGTCCGACCAATAAAATTTAAAATTGGGAAACTGACAATAATCCCAGTGTCAAATAAAATACCTGGGCCGAGGGGCCATCCACTCTTGCAATATATGTTAATATTTAGATGCATTACCTCACATTACTTTGCATTCCTTAGTATTACGTAAGTATTATACCACAGTACACGAAGTACTCTTGCATACCTTGAACTACTCTTGCATTCCTTGAATTTCTCTTGCATTCCTTGAATTATTCTTGCATTCCTTGAATTACTCTTGCATTCCTTGAATTACTCTTGCATTCCCTGAATTACTTTCACATTATATTCACATTACAGAACTTCATTGCTGAACTCGAACTTTTTTCATTAGTGAACTTTTTTTCGAATATCTTTCCAATATTTAACTTTACAGAGAAATGTTACAAGAATTTTCGATAGAACTCTAAGACTTCTACAGGGAAATGCAAACAGAACTATTGCGCGATTTTTTTTTTCTTCACTTCGCCGCATCGGTGAAGTTTAATTTTTGTATATCTTTTCAAAATGTTCTTCTCACTATGACTACGCGAAAGCTACGCGTCGTGCCCATTTAAAACAATATAATCATTATTTGACAGGCGATGTCTCACGACGTCGCGTAGCTAGGTGTCGCGCATATGGGAATCAACCTTTAATCGCGAAAAATTTATCGCGAAAATAATTGCGGAAAATTGATCGCAGAATTAATCGCGAAAAATCTATTGCAGAATTAATCGAAAAAAAATCGCGGAATTTATCGCGGAAAATTGATTGCAGAATTGATATTGGAAAATTCATTGCAGAATTAATCGCGAAACATTGATCCTGGACTTAATCGTGAAAAAATGATCGCGGAAGTAATTGTGGAAAATTGATCGAAGAATCAATCGCGAAAAAAAATTTATTGCAGAATTAACCGCGAAAAATTGATTGCAGAATTAATCGTGAAAAATTGATAGCGGAAGTATCACGAAAAATTGATTTCAGAATTAATAGCGAAAAATTGATCGCGCAAGTAATCGAAGAAAATTGATCGCAGAATTAATCGAAAAAAAAAATCGCGAAATTGATCGCGGAAAATTGATCGCAGAATTTATATTGGAAAATTGATTGCAGAATTAATCGCGAAACATTGATCCTGGACTTAATCGCCGATAAAATGATCGCGGAAGCAATTGTGGAAAATTGATCGAAGAATCAATCGCGAAAAATTTATTGCAGAATTAACCGCAAAAAATTGATAGCCGAAGTAATCGCGAAAAGTTGATCGCACAATTAATCGCGAAAAATTGATCGCGGAAAATTGTTCGCAGAAATAATCGCGAAAAATTGATTGCAGAATTTACCGCGAAAACTTGATAGCGGAAGTAATCGCGAAAAGTTGGTTGCAGAATTAACCGCGAAAAATTGATCGCGGAAAATTAGTCGCAGAATTAATCGCGAAAAATTGATTGCGGAATTAATCGCAAAAAATTGGTAGCGGAAGTAATCACGAAAAATTTATTTCAGAATTCATCGCGATAAATTGATCGCGGAAGTAATCGCAAAAAAATCGCGGAATTGGTGGCGGTAAATTGATCGCAAAAAAAATGCGGAATTGATCGAGGTAAAATGATCGTAGAATTAATATTGGAAAATTGATTGCAGAATCAATCGCGAAAATTGATCCTGGAGTTAATCGCGAAAAATTGATGGCGGAATTATTCGCGAAAAATTGATCCTGGAATGAGTCTAAACGGAAAAGAGTAGATAGACAGACAAAACTATACAAACAAGACGAGACAGACAAGATAAGACCCTTTATCTTTCGGACAAGAAAGCTAGAGAGACTAGATTGGATTGTTTTTGTTATTGAATTTTGTGCCATGTCATCTACATGCAATTTCTTACCCTCTTGTGCCCTTGTTGTCTTCCCTAAAGGCACTAGATCATTTATAAAGATCAAAACAAAAGCTTGCAAGGGGATGGAGAATATTCTTTGCGGTCTTGCCCTGATGTTCTCTACATAGTCCGAATCAATTGATCCGAAATCCGAATCATCTGATTCCATCAAGAAATCCAATCTCATCTTCTCTGTCTAGCCATGTCTCTCTAACCTCGTCTATCTAGCCATGTCTCTCTGGACATGTCCGTCAAGTCTCATCTGTCTAGTCTAGTCTGTCTGGTCTGTCTATGCTTTCTAGTCGAAAGAAGATTTAACTAAAAATTCAAAATCGTTACCTTTCCCTTCATAAAACAAAAACTAATCGGAGGATTTTGGCGAAAATTTTCTAAAATATTCTTGAAACTATCTTCTGTGAGATAATATAGTTTTTGTAGCTAATATCTAGTCGAACTAGTTGGTACAGGGCGAAGAATGCAGACGGTTTTTTGGAATGAAACAAGATTTAGTTAAAAATTCAAAGTCGTTACCTTTCCCTTCATAAAACAAAAACTAATTGGAGGATTTTCGCGAAAATTTCCTAAAATATTCCTGAAACTATTTTCTGTGATATAATATAGTTTTTGTAGCTAATATCTAGTCGGACCAGTTAGTACAGAGCGCGGAATTCAGACGGTTTTTTGAATGAAACAAGATTAATTTCAAAATTCAAAGTCGTTATCTTTCCCTTCATAAAACAAAAACTAATTGGAGGATTTTCGCGAAAATTTCCTAAAATATTCTTGAAACTATCTTCTGTGAGATAATATAGTTTTTGTAGCTAATATCTAGTCGGACTAGTTAGTACAGAGCGCGGAATTCAGACGGTTTTTTGAATGAAACAAGATTAATTTCAAAATTCAAAGTCGTTATCTTTCCCTTCATAAAACAAAAACTAATTGGAGGATTTTCGCGAAAATTTCGTAAAATATTCTTGAAACTAGTTTCTGTGAGATAATATAGTTTTTGTAGCTAATATCTAGTCGGACTAGTTAGTACAGGGCGAAGAATGCAGACGGTTTTTTGGAATGAAACAAGATTTAGTTCAAAATTCAAAGTCGTTATCTTTCCCTTCATAAAACAAAAACTAATTGAGGGATTTTCGCGAAAAAATCCTAAAATATTCTTGAAACTATCTTCTGTAAGATACTACAGTTTTTGTAGCTAATTTCTAGTTGGACTAGTTAGTACAGAGCGAGGAAATTAGACAGGTTTTTTTAAAAGAAACAAGATTTAGTTCAAAATTCAAAGTCGTTACCTTTTTGCCCTTCATAAAACCAAAACTAATTGGAGGATTTTCGCGAAAATTTCCTAAAATATTCCTGAAACTATTTTCTGTGAGATAATATAGTTTTTGTAGCTAATATCTAGTCGGACTAGTTAGTACAGAGCGCGGAATTCAGACGGTTTTTTGCATGAAACAAGATTAATTTCAAAATTCAAAGTCGTTATCTTTCCCTTCATAAAACAAAAACTAATTGCAGGATTTTCGCGAAAATTTTGTAAAATATTCTTGAAACTATCTTCTGTGAGATAATATAGTTTTTGTAGCTAATATCTAGTCGGACTACTTAGTACAGAGCGCGGAATTCAGACGGTTTTTTGAATGAAACAAGATTAATTTCAAAATTCAAAGTCGTTATCTTTCCCTTCATAAAACAAAAACTAATTGGAGGATTTTCGCGAAAATTTCCTAAAATATTCCTGAAACTATCTTCTGTGAGAAAATATAGTTTTTGTAGCCAATATCTAGTTGGACTAGTTAGTACAGAGCGAGGAATTCAGACGGTTTTTTTTTAATGAAACAAGATTTAGCTCAGAATTCAAAGTCGTTACCTTTCCCTTTGCAAAACAAAAACTTACCGGAGCAAAACAAGCGTCAATCTACCGCCAGAGAAAACTGAGGCGGTCCTTCTCACAGGACAAAAAAAGGTCCGACCAATAAAATTTAAAATTGGGAAACTGACAATAATCCCAGTGTCAAATAAAATACCTGGGCTGAGGGGCCATCCACTCTTGCAATTTATGTTAATATTTAGATGCATTACCTCACATTACTTTGCATTCCTTAGCATAACGTAAGTATTATACCACAGTACACGAAGTACTCTTGCATACCTTGAATTACTCTTGGATTCCTTGAATTATTCTTGCATTCCTTGAATTACTCTTGCATTCCTTGAATTACTCTTGCATTCCCTGAATTACTTTCACATTATATTCACATTACAGAACTTCACATTCACATTGCTGAACTCGAACTTTTTCATTAGTGAACTTTTTTTCGAATATCTTTCCAATATTTAACTTCACAGAGAAAAGTTACAAGGATTTTCGATAGAACTCTAAGACTTCTACAGGGAAATGCAAACAGAACTATTGCGCGATTTTTTTTTCTTCACTTCGCCGCATCGGTGAAGTTTAATTTTTGTATATCTTTTCAAAATGTTCTTCTCACTATGACTACGCGACAGCTACGCGTCGTGCCCATTTAAAACAATATAATCATTATTTGACAGGCGATGTCTCACGACGTCGCGTAGCTAAGTGTCGCGCATATGGGAATCAACCTTTAATCGCGAAAAATTTATCGCGAAAATAATTGCGGAAAATTGATCGCAGAATTAATCGCGAAAAATCTATTGCAGAATGAATCGAAAAAAAATCGCGGAATTGATCGCGGAAAATTGATCGCAGAATTGATATTGGAAAATTGATTGCAGAATTAATCGCGAAACATTGATCCTGGACTTAATCGTGAAAAAATTATCGCGGAAGTAATTGTGGAAAATTGATCGAAGAATCAATAGCAAAAAATTTATTGCAGAATTATCCGCAAAAAATTGTTAGCGGAAGTAATCGCGAAAAGTTGATTGCACAATTAATCGCGAAAAATTGATCGCGGAAAATTGTTCGCAGAAATAATCGCGAAAAAATGATTGCAGAATTAAACGCGAAAACTTGATAGCGGAAGTAATCGCGAAAAATTGATTACAGAATTAACCGCGAAAAATTGATCCCGGAAAATTAGTCGCAGAATTAATCGCGAAAAATTGATTGTGGAATTAATCGCAAAAAATTGGTAGCGGAAGTAATCACGAAAAATTTATTTCAGAATTCATCGCGATAAATTGATCGCGGAAGTAATCGCAAAAAAATCGCGGAATTGGTGGCGGTAAATTGATCGCAAAAAAATCGCGGAATTGATCGAGGTAAAAGGATCGCAGAATTAATATTGTAAAATTGATTGCAGAATCAATCGCGAAAATTGATCCTGGAGTTAATCGCGAAAAATTGATCGCGGAATTATTGGCGAAAAATTGATCCTGGAATGAGTCTAAACAGAAAAGACTAGATAGACAAAACTATACAAACAAGACTTGACAGACAAGATAAGACTCTCTAGCTTTCGGACAAGAAAACTAGAGAGACTAGATTGAATTCTTTTTGTTATTGAATTTTGTGCCATGTCATCTACATGCAATTTCTTACCCTCTTGTGCCCTTGTTGTCTACCCTAAAGGCACTAGATCATTTATAAAGATCAAAACAAAAAGCTTGCAAGGGGATGGAAAATATTCTTTGCGGTCTTGTCCTGATGTTCTCTACATAGTCCGAATCAATTTGATTCCATCAAGAAATCCAATCTCATCTTCTCTGTCTAGCCTTGTCTCTCTAACCTCAACTATCTAGCCATGTCTCTCTGGTCATGTGTGTCTAGTCTCATCTGTCTAGTCTAGTCTGTCTGGTCTGTCTAGGCTTTCTAGTCGAAAGAAGATTTAACTAAAAATTCAAAATCGTTACCTTTCCCTTCATAAAACAAAAACTAATTGGAGGATTTTGGCGAAAATTTCCTAAAATATTCTTGAAACTATCCTCTGTAGGATGATACAGTTTTTGTAACTAATATCTAGTTGGACTAGTTAGTACAGAGCGAGAATACATACGGTTTTTTGATTGAAATAAGATTTAGATTAGAATTCAAATTTGTTACTCGAGGGGTCGGTCATCCACTCTTGCAATACATGTTAATATTTAGATGCATTACTGCACATTACTTTGCATTCCTTAGCAGTACGTAAGTATTACACCACATTATACAAAGTACTCTTGAATTCCTTGAATTAAGGTTTAAGAGACACTGGTTCCACGTATGCAACAAATTACGATATCTGAACTCTTGATTTTGACCCTTCGTTGTTACCTTTTCCGTCATAAAACAAGTACGGACCGATAAATTTAAAGTTTGCCGATCCTATTATTATAATTTTGATGGATGTGAATGCAGCACGAGGAAGAAGAAAAAGCGAACAATTAGGTCATAAAAATTAAATCTCAATTAAAGTTAATCGATCCGCTTCTATGCGCGCCACACATCCGCACTTAATGCTAAATCTGTGAACTCGTTGTCTCCCCGACGAGATAAAGCCCAACAAATAATTACAGGTCAAACGAACGCATTTATTAATAAGTCCGAGAACTGGAATGATATATAGTTTTATTAACCTCGCCCGCTATTTTTAGACCACCGTTTGTTATAACTAAATGCTAATAAGTGGGTTCAATAAGACTTATTGGAAATATCCCAGGGATTTTCAAAATCACCAACTCATTTATTAACTGAATTATTTCAACTGGTCTGAGGGTTACTTGAGCTAAAACTTGAAATTATTAAAATAAAAGAAAATTATTATCATTTTGTAGGTTTTTTTATTTCATTTTTAACTTTGTTGTCCGTCTGCCTGTCCGTCCGTCTGTCTGTCAAGACCATTTTTCTCAGGAACGCGTAGAGGTAACAAGTTGAAATTTGTATCAAATACTCGGGTCTGCGGTCTCTTTCAGCTGTGAAAAAATCAAACTTGTAAGTCGACGCGATCAAAAGATATGACCGTTTATGTCGCATATTTTGCGATTTCACAAGGGAATCAAAATAATTGGGTAATTCCCGTTGACCTAGAATCATGAAATTTGGCAAGAAGCGGTGTCTTACAGCACATGTAAAGGGAAAAATCTGAAAACCGTAAATATGTAGTTTAATTACAAGAAAAATGGGAATTTACTATTAGAAACTTATGAAAATACACTAATGTGTTGCGTGATATTGTCATGCACCAGAAGCATATGGGTTGCATACAGTTAGGTCCTGCTAAAGATACCTTATTTACAAGTTTGTACGGAGCCCTCGGTGCGCGAGTCACAATTCGCACTTGGCCGGTTTTTTATTGAATTGAAAGTATTAAATCAATCAGTTCAATTAATAACAGAAAGAATCTTCTTTTAAACTTTATTTTCCTTGGGTTTTACACCTAGAGGATTTGTTTGTGGAATTACCTTTCTTCTCGATGAGTAGTTAGTTTACTTACTCGTGTAATCGAGTATTGGAGCAATACGAGTCAAGAAAGTCTGGATCTAAGAAGCTGAAATGAAGTGTAAACAGTGAAGATTTCAGTGTCTACACTTCTCAGTGAAGTTTTCTAAGATTCAATAGATTGGGAATAGTTTGGCTTCAATTCGTTAGATTGACGATTGTGTTTGCTTACAGATGGTTAGCAGAATATTTTAGCAAATTTTCGCGACGATTCCTCGACGAGTTTTTGTCTTATGAACAAAACATTTCGCATAAAATCATTTCCAGCAAAACTTACATGGATGTCAAAAACTTGGAGATTACTGCAAAAACAAAAGAAATGTTCGAATAGAACTTTTGCATGGATGCATCTGCCAAGTTTGAAAAGCGGGAATATCAAAGTTTCGGGCACATATTTAGTTATAGGTCAAAAAGTTCGGGCACTTTTCGCCCGGCGCGAGTGGTGTAGAGGTGACGCTCGTGGCCTCATGTTATAGCACTAACTAAGGGACCGTATTCTATCCGCAGTTCCGGCCGCATTTGTACCAGGAGCCAATAAAATATTAATTATCGCAATTTACAATAACAACTAGGTTTCTGCGCCTATAAGTGTATGTGAATGCAAAATACAATGGGCCACAAGTAGGCCGCAGTGTTTGAAGGGTTAATACCCGGCATCCACTTGGGACCAAAACTTTAAAAAATTAAAAAATCGAGCAATTTCTGACGTGTAACATGGCAGATATTGACTTATGCGCACAAAACAATTCAAACTATGAAACGGTCTATATGATTGTGTTAGTTTTTGGTGGAGTGCGGGGGAGCGGGAAGAGACGCCGCCGCTTGCGGAGAGACGTCTCGAGGGCAGCAGATGCCGATTCTAAATTTAGCAATGCGAATGCACTCGCGAAAAAAAGTTCGCAACACGTATCGCACAAACACATTACTCAAATTCCGCAAAAGCAAATAAAGTTGTTAAGCGAATTTTGTTAAATCCGCAAATGTTGAATGTTTGAAAGGTTCTCCTGAAAAAACTGAAAGATTTGGGAAAATTTTGAAAACATCATCGCATAGCTGCATTAGTAAACTAGTCATTTAAGAAATTTTATGAATCTAGCTCAACTAGTTTCCGAGTTATCAACGAAAATGTAGAGTAATAAAACGAAGTCGGTTACTAGTTCAATTTAGATCAAGTTTGAACTCTTTTCCTGAAAAAAACTGAAAGATTTTAGAGAATTTTGAAAACGTCATCGCATAGCTGAATTAGTAAACCAGTCATTTAAGAAACTTTATGAATCTAGCTCAACTAGTTTTCGAGTTATCAACGAAAATATAGAGCAATAAAACGAAGTCGGTTAATAGTTCAATTTAGACCAAGTCTGAACTGTTTTCCTCCAAAAACTGAAAGATTTTTGAAAATTTTGAAAACATCATCGCATAGCTGCATTAGTAAACTAGTCATTTAAGAAATTTTATGAATCTAGCTCAACTAGTTTTCGAGTAATCAACGAAAATGTAGAGCAATAAAACGTAGTCGGTTACTAGTTCAATTTATATCAACTGTTTTTCTGAAAAAACTGAAAGATTTTTGAAAATTTTGAAAACATCATCGCATAGCTGAATTAGTAAACTAGTCATTTAACAAATTTTATGAATCTAGCTCAACTAGTTTTCGAGGTATCAACGAAAATGTAGAGCAATAAAACGTAGTCGGTTACTAGTTCAATTTAGATCAACTGTTTTTCTGAAAAAACTGAAAG
Source organism: Phosphuga atrata (assembly GCA_944588485.1). Taxonomy (NCBI): domain Eukaryota; kingdom Metazoa; phylum Arthropoda; class Insecta; order Coleoptera; family Silphidae; genus Phosphuga; species Phosphuga atrata. Next base: position 62,665,649 of record OX155901.1, on the reverse strand, counting down.
ATTTTGGAAAATTTTGAAAACATCATTGTATAGCTGAATTAGTAAACTAGTCATTTAACAAATTTTATGAATCTAGCTCAACTAGTTTTCGAGTTATCAACGAAAATGTAGAGCAATAAAACGTAGTCGGTTACTAGTTCAATTTAGATCAACTGTTTTTCTGAAAAAACTGAAAGATTTTGGAAAATTTTGAAAACATCATTGTATAGCTGAATTAGTGAACTAGTCATTTAACAAATTTTATGAATCTAGCTCAACTAGTTTTCGAGTTATCTACGAAAATGTAGAGCAATAAAACGTAGTCGCTAACTAGTTCAATTGAGATCAACTGTTTTTCTGAAAAAACTGAAAGATTTTGGAAAATTTTGAAAACATCATTGTATAGCTGAATTAGTGAACTAGTCATTTAACAAATTTTATGAATCTAGCTCAACTAGTTTTCGAGTTATCTACGAAAATGTAGAGCAATAAAACGTAGTCGGTTACTAGTTCAATTTAGATCAACTGTTTTTCTGAAAAAACTGAAAGATTTTGGAAAATTTTGAAAACATCATTGTATAGCTGAATTAGTAAACTAGTTACTTAACAAATTTTATGAATCTAGTCCAACTAGTTTCCAAGTAATCTTAAAAACCCGACATCCAAATCAGTAAAACAATAGTCGAGCAATTTACCGCCAAAAAAATAAAACCATTCCAAGCAATTTTTTCCGTCCGCTTATTCTCATCTTAAAGGCCAAATAGGATTTAGCGTTCATTAATATTCCGCAGGACTGCAGGAATCTATGCCCGCTACGTATAAGGCTCGCCGAAGAAGACAACAATCGACCGAGGACGAGAAACGAAATAGATAAAGAGAACGATTAAAACAAAGGGCAAAAACAAATGCAGATCGGAATTTTCGAGACGACGGACGGACCTTATACAGCGGCGAGCGGTTTTCGGTTCTCATCGCTTCGCAGACGGAATTTATTTCGACAGAAAGAAAAAAGCTCTTCGAGCAACTGGTTAACTAGCTTGGAAATTTGCTAAATAACTAGTTTAACTAGTTATCTAGACAAAGTTTAAAAAGTTGCAAATTTGATCCAAACCGAGATGCTATCAATCATTATTTAATCATAACTTAAGAATTAGACTAGATGGAACAGCGCAACTAGTCTTATTTTGTTTCTGTATTATCTAGATTTAAATTAACAAAAACTGATCTTGACTAACTTAACTCATCCGTTTGTTATCAAGGAATTACTACAACTACTCCAAAAAATTTAAGCTAAGCCGCATCCAAATTCCAAATTAAATTGGTCACAGCTTAGGAACTAGACTAGGCACGACATTGTAACTTGTCTTATTTCGTTCTTGCATTATCTAGTTTTAAATTAACGAAAACTAATCTTGACTAACTCAACACATCCGTATGTTATCAAAGAATTAGTGCAACTACTCCAAAAATTTGAATCTTGACTACGCCGCATCCAAATTCAAAATTAAATTGGTCACTGCTTAGGAACTAGACTAGCTGCGATATTAAAACTAGTCTAATTTTGTTCCTGTATTATCTAGTTTTAAGTTAGCGAAAACTGATCTTGACTAACTCAACTCATCCGTCTGTTATCAAAGAATTAGTACAACTACTCCAAAAATTTGAATCATGACTAAGCCGCATCCAAATTCAACATTAAATTGGTCACAGCTTTGGAACTAGACTAGGTACGATATTGCAGCTAGTCTTATTTTATTCCTGCATTACCTAGTTTTGAACTAACGAAAACAGATCTTGACTAACTCAACTCATCCGTCTGTTATCAAAGAATTAGTACAACTACTCCAAAAATTTTGAATATTGTCTAAGCCGCATCCAAATTCAAAATTAAATTGGTCACAGCTTAGGAACTAGACTAGCTACGATATTAAAACTAGTCTAATTTTGTTCCTGTATTATCTAGTTTTAAGTTAACGAAAACTGATTTTGACTAACTCAACTCATCCGTCTGTTATCAAAGAATTAGTACAAGTACTCCAAAAATTTGAATCATGACTAAGCCGCATCCAAATTCAACATTAAATTGGTCACAGCTTTGGAACTAGACTAGGTACGATATTGCAACTAGTCTTATTTTGTTTCTGCATTATCTAATTTTAAATTAACTAAAACTGATCTTGACTAACTCAACTCATCTGTCTGTTATCAAAGAATTATTACAACTACTCAAAAAATTTGAATATTGATTAAGCCGCATCCAAATTCAAAATTGGTCACAGCTTAGGAACTAGACTAGGCACGATAGTTCAAATACTCTTATTTTATTCCTACATTATCTAGTTTTGAACTAACGAAAACAGATCTTGACTAACTCAACTCCTCCGTCTGTTATCAAAGAATTAGTGAAGCTTTGATCTGAGCTACTCTCAATGAAAATATTGGTATTATTTAGTCGTTAGCCATTAAAAGCCGTAGTTCAATTGCATTTTTGAAACTTGGCAAAAACCAACCTTGGCATAATCGTATCGCTTAAAAATGTTGCCAATTTTGTTAGAAATGTTGTTTCTTCGGCGATGAAATATTGAATGGATTTTGGCGTTGCATGCGAGTCGGTATCAGTGGCTGGCGTATCGATCGGGTGTAGCAGGTCCTTCCTTCCTGCAGCATGGCCCGCTGCTAGCAGGAAATCGCCCGTCTGGCGTATCTCACACTAATCTCATTCGCCTCCCTCAACATACACAATCTATGTTTAATACGCTGTTTCAGACGAACGTGTAATAGCAGATTTAGTTAACTAGCTATATATCAAATTTCAGAGATCTATCTTAAGCACTTTTCGAATCATCGCTTAGCTGAATTAGTAAACTAGTCATTTACTAAATTATATGAATCTAGCACAACTAGTTTTCGAGTTATCAACGAAAATGTAGAGGAATAAAACGAAGTCGGTTAATAGTTCAATTTAGATCAAGTTTGAACTGTTTTTTCGAAAAAACTGAAAGATTTCGGAAAATTTTGAAAACATCATCGCATAGCTGAATTAGTAAACTAGACAATTAATAAATTTTATGAAACTAGCTCAACTAGATTTCGAGCCATTAACGAAAATGTAGAGCAATAAAACGAAGTCGATTACTAGTTCAATTTAGAACAAGTTTGAACGGTTTTTCTGAAAAAACTGAAAGATTTTGGAAAATTTTGAAAGCATCATCGCATAGCTGCATTAGTAAACTAGTCATTTAATAAATTTTATGAACCTAGCTCAACTAGTTTTCGAGTTGTCAACGAAAATTTAGAGCAATAAAACGAAGTCGGTTACTAGTTCAATTTAGAACAAGTTTGAACGGTTTTTCTGAAAAAACTGAAAGATTTTGGAAAATTTTGAAAACATCATCGCATAGCTGCATTAGTAAGCTAGACAATTAATAAATTTTATGAAACTAGCTCAACTAGATTTCGAGCCATTAACGAAAATGTAGAGCAATAAAACGAAGTCGGTTACTAGTTCAATTTAGAACAAGTTTGAACGGTTTTCCTGAAAAAACTGAAAGATTTTGGAAAATTTTGAAAACATCGCATAGCTGAATTAGTAAACTAGTTATTTTAAAAATTTTATGAATCTAACTCAACTAGTTTTCGAGTTATCAATGAAAATGTAGAGCAATAAAACGAAGTGGGTTAATAGTTCAATTTAGGTCAAGTTTGAACTGTTTTTTCGAAAAAACTGAAAGATTTTGGAAAAATTTGAAAGCATCATCGCATAGCTGCATTAGTAAAGTAGTCATTTAATAAATTTTATGAACCTAGCTCAACTAGTTTTCGAGTAATCAACGAAAATGTAGAGCAATAAAACGAAGTCGGTTACTAGTTCAATTTAGATCAAGTTTGAACGGTTTTCCTGAAAAAACTGACCGATTTTGGAGAATTTTGAAAACATCATCGCATAGCTGCATTAGTAAACTAGTCATTTAATAAATTTTATGAACCTAGCTCCACTAGTTTTCGAGTTATCAACGAAAATGAAAAGCAATAAAACGAAGTGGGTTACTAGTTCAATTTAGGTTAAGTTTGAACTGTTTTCCTGAAAAAACTGAAAGATTTTGGAAAATTTTGAAAACATCATCGCATAGCTGAAATAGTTAGCTTGTCATTTAACAAATTTTATGAATCTAGCTCACCTAGTTTTCGAGTTATCAACGAAAATGTAGAGCAATAAAACGAATTCGGCTACTAGTTCAATTTAGGTCAAGTTTGAAGTGTTTTCCTGAAAAAAACTGAAAGATTTAGGAAAATTTTGAAAACATCATCGTATAGCTGCATTAGTAAACTAGTAAATTAGTAAACTCCCCATTCATTCATTGAAACTTATATTTGCCGACTTTCACCTGGTGTAACTGTTGTTTTCGTCTTTGGCATTGTTTAACTAAGATTGGAAAGATAAAAAATGAAGCTCCTACATTGCTTGGTTCAATAAATATTCGTGTTTTTTGTCGTCCTAAAAATTGTCAATTTTCAATTTCAACAGATAATAGATGCGCACGCAACTGACTCGACGTTACCACGTTTATTATTTTTTGGTAATATGGGGTAATATTTCAAGAAGAATATTACCCCATATGCATTAATATATCGATACTTTTTTGGGATATATTGATATTTTCTCGGTGGTAATAACCTAATTTCCGGTCTAATCATCATCAAATTTGCTTCAAAATAAAAGAAAAACCGCAAAATTTTAATTGATCCAGGAAAAAATTAAATACAAATTTCTTCAAAATAACAACGAAATCGCCGCCCTTCTCCATCTGGAAAATACAAAGAATTTGGAATTTTGTTATAACAAAAACTTGCAACCTAATCTAATCTAACCTGGTTTAAATCTACAGTCCTTGCAACCGTATCCTATTTTTGATCGAAAGTTCGCGCTACCGCGCGTTTGTAGTCTTGAAGAAGAAGGAGAAATGTTTATTGAAAACAAACGTTTACAAAAGGCTATCGACCACTAGGTCTTTCCGCTCAGGACTTTACATTTTAAAATTCAAAATAATTTTATATAAAAAAAAAATTACGTACTTAGGTATTAACGCCACCACCGCTATATATTGGATCTGTCCGCTTCGCGGCGGGCAACCTAATCTAACCGGGTTAAAAAAATAAAATATTTAGATCTTTAAAAATGTTTTAATTTTCAATAAAATGTTTTATTTTCTCTTCTTCTCGCGGATGGGTCACTTAGGACCACGCGGAATCAACGTATGCTGAGCCTTCCTCCTTGCCCAATAGCTTTTCATCTTCATGGATTGTTGTACTTTCTGTTCCTCCGACCATGCACGTCGTGTTGGTTTCTTCAGATCTTCCTCAAATCCCCTTGTATGAACAATATTCCTGATCACATTTCTATTCATGAGATCTGGCGATCCCATCTCCACTAGGTCCCTTTCCACTTGTTTGTACCACTTTGGTCTTGTACGTTTGTTCTGTAGAAATTTGTGGATTCGGTAAGTAAGCCTCGTATGATTCATTCTTTCCAAATGACCCAAAAATTGAATTCGTCTCATTCTCATGTTATCGGTAATTTTTGAATTTTTTCTATATATTTCAGATTTGGGTTTGGGATAGTGTATGCCATTCTTAATTCTGGGCCCAAAGATCTTTCTCATAATTTTCCTTTCCTTAATATTTAATTGTTCCTTTAATGTTTTAATTTGTAAATTTAGCGTTTCTGAAGCATAAAGAGCTTCCGGTTTAATCACTGTTAAATAATGACGAATTTTACTATTCCATGACAGGCATTGCTTGTTATAAACATTTTTTGTGTATTGAAATGATTTATTTTTTTATTTTCATTGCCATTTTCTGTAACCCATTCGCCTAAGTATTTATATTCCTTTACTCTAGCAATTTTGTTAACGTTAATATAAATTTCATGTGGCGCATTTTTTATGTTAGTCATAAATTTAGTTTTTTCATAAGAGATATGAAGCCCTATTTTTGCTGCTTGTTCTTCCAAGATAGTAAGTAATCTGCTTCTGTGCATCAGAGATGTCTTCAGCAATTAGTGCCATATCATCAGCAAATGCTAGGCAGTCTATTTGAATACCCTTAATCTTTGGCCCTAGTCGGTGAGATGGTGCCCCTGCTTTTCTCCATTCCCTAACAACTTTTTCCAGGGCACAATTGAAAAGTAATGGAGAAATTCCATCACCTTGACGGACGCCTGTATTTATTTCAAACTCTTCACTTAATCCACCCATAAATTTTACTTTAGCCTTTGTCTCCGTAAGTGTGTCTTTGATAATATTTCTTGTTTTTTGGTCAAGTCCAAATTCTGTTAAAACACTAAAGAGTGATAAGCGATCTATACTGTCGTATGCTTTCCGGAAATCCACAAACGTTATGACATATTTTTTGTTAGTTGTGTTGCGAAAATATTGTATGACGTTTTTCAAATTCAAAATTTGCTCTGCACAGGACCGTCCCTTCTTGAATCCACCTTGATATTCACCGATTTGATTATCTACTTGCAGCTCTGCACGGTTTAGTAACACTTTTGAAATAATTTTGTATGTGACCTGAAGAAGGGATATACCTCGATAATTGTTTGGGTCAGTTTTATTTCCTTTTTTGTGTATAGGATGGATTATCGCCAACTTCCAATCCGAGGGGATTTTTTCCGTTTCCCAAATGTCCAACATAATTTCGTGCAATTTTGTGATACAATTTTCTCCTGCATTTTTCCACAATTCTGCAGTTATTTGATCCTCCCCTGAAGCTTTGTTATTTTTTAGTGATTGAATAATTTCTTTAATCTCTTGTACAGTCGGTGGGGTTGAACCTTGATTAATTTTATAAGAATTAATGAACTTAAATTTTTCTTGTGGTAAATCACTGTTAAGTAATTTAGAAAAGTATACTGCAAGGATTGTACAGTTTGCATCTATAGTATAAGCCAATTCTCCATTTTCATTAACAAAATGAAGCGATGGCGAAGAATACTTTGTCAACTTTTGCTTGAACGTTCTATAATAGTTTCGTGATTTATGTTGCTTAAAGTCCTCTTCTATTGATTGTAATTTAAAATTTTCACTTTGTTTACGAATCCTCCTTATTGATTTTGTAACTATCTTCCTAACGTTTTTAAGTTCTTGCAATGTGGTCGGAGTTTTATTGCACGACCAATTATGCCAGGTTTGCTGCCTATGTTGTATTAACTGGTCACATTCATCTGTCCACCACGGGTGTTTTCTTGCTCTTTTTAACGGGGCTATATTTACAGCTGTTTGTAAGAGTCCTGCTTGAAGTTGCGGCCAATTTTGTGGTTGTATTTCTTCAGTTCCTTTCATGAAGTTTTCATTACCTTTAATATTCTCTATATCATATTTACATTGAGGAACTCGTTTCGTAAAATTTCGTTTCTCAGGGATCACATCAAGGGAAAATTTTGTTGGATAATGATCAGAGTCTAAGTCCAGGCCTTTCAATACTTTTAGTTTCATGATTTCTGCAGTATACAAACGGGAAATTAGTACATGATCCAGTTGATACTCACCCAATAAGGAATTAGGTGAGACCCAAGTCCTTGTTTTAGAAGGGAGTTTCTTAAAGAAGGTTGATTTGAAAAATAAATCATGACTTCTCCATAAGTCGATGAGTCTCATGCCGTACTTATTAGTATTTTTATGACCAGACCATTTCCCAACCCAATATCGATATATCCTCTCTTTGCCAATTTGTGCATTAAAGTCACCCATAAGAATTTTAACATGATGTTGTGGAATTCTTTGTAAAATATTATCTAATTGATTCCAAAATTGCTCAGCTTTCTCTGGTGCTTCCTTGTTAGTTATGTTAGTTGGTGCATGACCATTAATTAGAGTATAGATTTTGTTCCCTGATTTTATTGTTATGGTGGAAAGGCGTCCTGAGTATGACTTGAATGTCACAACTGATTCAAGTATTGATTTATCCAATATAAATCCGGTCCCAAATTGTGGACAGTGGGCCATGACTCGTTCTCCTGGCTTTCCTTTAAATATCCTAAAGTTTTCAGAATCAAAAGGACATTCATCTGTGTACCGTGATTCCTGGTATGCAATAATTTTTATATAACGTTCTCTAGCTTTATTTAGGATATTTTTTAATTTCCCAGCTTTCAAAAGGAAATTGACATTAAATGTCATTATCCAAATCCGAGATTTTGCTTTAAGAATGTTCCTACCGGGATTTGAGGTACTCCGACTTACCTCCTTGCACACATCTGTGGTCTCCCCAGAATCCGAATAGACCACTCGGGGACTGAAACCCCTGGGGTAATTTATTGCTCTAGAAGGTGCACTATTCATGTTGATTTAATTGAAGTTATGACTGACATGTCAGTCGGTTAAACTCAAGAGTTCCACTTCTGAGTATTATAGTATCAGCCGCCACTAACATGTGAAACAGACGCTGTCCGGGTACCGCCACTAACATGTGAAACCGTTGTCCCCTTAACATGATATTTGGTACCATGTACCAAATACCTTCTACTCATTATCCCGAGTACGGGGCTGCCTCTTCCGCCATATACACTGTTCTGTACACTGTCCATCTACTCCATTGTCTGTGCCGTTGAGGGCTTCACCGTATCCCTGGCAAGGGACCCTTACAAGGTACTACCAGCCGGGCCAGCTGGACCAAGGTTTTTTAAAGAGGTGTTACTCCTCTATTTCCTCCCACATATTAATATATTTCTACTTTTTTTTTAATCCCACAAAGAAAGAAAGAAATTGAAAATTTGACATGCACTGCCACTGCACTTCGAAGTCGAAACCCCTCCCTTGATTCCGTCTCTACGCATCTCAAACGTTCAAGCGATCGTCATTGACCATTCATCCTTTGTACTAGTAATTTTGCCTGGATTTTTTTCTTTATTCATTTTGTATAAAAACTGGACACTCTGACCAAGACTGCGGTTGCACTGAACTGCACTGCCACCGCATTTCAAAGTCAAAATCTTGCTGTTGACACGGTCTCTTCACGGTCTTTACAAACGGTCAAATGATCATCTTGTATTAAAAATAAGGGACTTTTTCCTTTTTTCAATTCTTGGACAAATGTAGACAATATTTCCATTGTAAAATTTTGGAGTAGAAAAAATTTCAACTATTCAGTTTGACATTTCAAAGCCAACCATTAAATGTTGTTTTATTTTATGAATTATCATACAAATTTTAGGTGTAGAATGGCGGCATTTAAAAATGTAGCGGTGGTGGCGTTAATACGTAAGTTCTACAGGTGTCTACGGGAGGATTAGAGTCGCGTCTTATAAATAGGGGGTTTGTGATGGTCCAGTGAGTGTTAGTCGCTTTGTATTTGGTCAGTAGTCGTTTGTGTCTGTCGAAGAGTCTCGGGATTTGGGTGAATCGGTAAAGATATCATTGGAAGTGTTATGGAGGATGTTTTTGGGGTGTCTCAGTTTGGAAATAATGCGTAGGGATGTTCGTCGAAGCTTTCTAGTATGTTCTAGTCTTTTTCTGTTAGTAGCAGTCAGTAGTATGTGTCCGTAGTCGAGGACATACCTGAAAATGGATTTGTAAATCTTGGCGGCCGTTGAAATAGAGATAAATGTGTCAAGCAGCGGAAATTTTTACTTCTTTAGACTCTCGTCTTGATTTATGTGCGGCTTCGCGGTGTGCAGCCTAATCTAACCTGGGTTAAACCAACGGTCTTTGTCACATTATCCTATTCCTTTTGGGATCTATTGAGAGATTGTGATCGATCACAATTTCTCAATTTTGCTGTAAAAACAGTAAAAGTGGCAACGCCGAGATGATTGCACACTTTTTATCATGTGACTAGAAATTTACAAGCCGTTGCGTCAATATGTCAATATTTAGGACAACAAAAACACGATTATTTATTGAACCATACAACGTAGAAGCTTCATTTTTGCTTTCCGATCTTAGTTAAACATTGCCAAAGACGATTAACAACAGTCACACCAGGTAAAAAATCTGCAACTCTAAGTTAAGAAAGAAACATCATTCTGCACATTACCCATTAAATCTATTGTGTATGCAGATATTGTGCAGGTTGGAGTGTAGTGTTTGTGTAAGTTGACCATATGGTAGAGTTGTCCGCCCTAACACTAGATATATAAATCTCTACACTTACGCAGACCTACGCACGCTAGATCTACACTCTTTCTCGAATTTCTCCATTGTTTGGCCCACTGAACGCTCACTAACAACAACTATCTACTTATCATAAAACAATAACAGTAGTATTAAGTTTAACAAGACTAGATATCTAAGATTAGACAAAAATCTGATAGACTGTATAGAATTAGTCTTGAAACTTAGCACGCGAATAACTTAATTATTCGCCGAGATTCCTTTTGTTTTTCTTTGGCGAGACGGAAATAGAACTTGCACGTAGACTCTGGTCTTGTTTCCCCCACCCGTTGCAACAGCAATTGAGTAATAGACTAGATGTGGTCGGATTTATGTTTCCTGGATTTGGTTTACTAATAATCATACACTGCTACACAAATTTACATTCACTATTTATCACACTAATATTTTATATAACCGACACATAAGGCTAAAGAAACAAGAATAAACAGACAAGACACACTAGACGGACTAGATGGACTGGACCTACTAGACGGATTAGATGGACTAGACCGACTAGACGAACTAGACGAATTAGGTGGACTAGACGCACTAGACTAGATGGACTATACGCACTAGACTGACTAGGCGGAGTAGATGGACTATACGCACTAGATTGTCTAGTCAGACTAGACGGGCAAGACTCGATTGACAAGACTAGACTAATCTAATCCAGTCTAATCTATAATGATGAATCTAATGTGATTTATTCTTAGTCTGTTTGTTTATTGTTGTAATCTAAACAGTGTTAGTCACGTATTTATAGTGTTTGAGTGTGAGTTGGCAGTGCGTATTTTGGTCCTGTGGGTTGGATGCGTGGGACGGCATGTTGCATTCATGAATGAGTTTCGCTCGTTTCGAGACTTTTTCGTCGTCGTGAATGAATGATTGAGCAGTGGAAGGAAGTGGGAGGGTGCGAGGGGACTAGGACAAAGTCGGTAAGTTGAGGAACAGTTGACGTGAAGTTTACCGGTTTTTGCAAAATCGTTGATTCGAATTGAAGAAATGTCAGACTTCTTTTTACTAATCTGCATTTAACTCGAAGACTAGTTGAGCTAATTTCATAAAATGTGTTGAATGACTAGTTTACTACTTCAGCTACGTGATGATGTTTTCAAAATTTTCAAAAATCTTTCAGTTTTTTCAGGAAAACAGATAAAACTTGATCTAAATTGAACTAGTAATCGACTTGGTTTTATTGCTCTACATTTACGTTAATAGCTTAAAATCTAGTTGAGCTAAGTTCATAAAATCTTTTAAATCACTAGTTTACTAATTCAGCTATGCGATGATGTTTTCAAAATTTTCCAAAATCTTTCAGTTTTTTCAGGAAAACAGATCAAACTTGATCTAAATTGAACTAGCAACTGACTTCGTTTTATTGCTCTACATTTTCGTTGATTACTCGAAAACTGGTTGAGCTAGATTCATAAAATTAGTTAAATGACTAGATTACTAATTCAGCTATGCGATGAATTTTTCAAAAATTTTCAAAATTTTTCAGTTTTTTCAGGAAAACAGTTCAAACTTGATCTAAATTGAACTAGTAACCGAATTCGTTTCATTGCACTACATTTTCGTTGATAACTCGAAAACTAGTTGAGCTAGATTCCTAAAATTTCTTAAATGACTAGTTTACTAATTCAGCTATGCGATGATGTTTTCAAAATTTTCTAAAAATGTTTCAGTTTTTTCACGAAAACCGTTCAAACTTGTTCTAAATTGAATTACTAACCGACTTCGTTTTATTGCTTTTCATTTTCGTTAATATCTCGAAATTTAGTTGAGCTAGTATCATAAAATTTATTAAACGACTAGTTTACTAATTCAGCTATGCGATGATGTTTTCATAATTTTCAAAAATCTTTCAGTTTTTTCACGAAAACAGTTCAAACTCGATCTGAATTAAACTAGTAACCGACTTCGTTTTATTACTCTTCATTTTCGTTGATAACTAGAAAACTAGTTGAGCTAGATTCATAAAATTAGTTAAATGACTAGTTTACTAATTCAGCTATGCGATGATGTTTTCTAAATTTTCAAAAATCTTTCAGTTTTTTTAGGAAAACAGTTCAAACTTGACTAGAGAGACAAGACTAGACAGACAAGACTAGACAGACAAGACTAGACAGACAAGACTAGACAGACAAGACTAGACAGACAAGACTAGACAGACAAGACTAGACAGACAAGACTAGACAGACAAGACTAGACAGACAAGACTAGACAGACAAGACTAGACAGACAAGACTAGACAGACAAGACTAGACAGACAAGACTAGACAGACAAGACTAGACAGACAAGACTAGACAGACAAGACTAGACAGACAAGACTAGACAGACAAGACTAGACAGACAAGACTAGACAGACAAGACTAGACAGACAAGACTAGACAGACAAGACTAGACAGACAAGACTAGACAGACAAGACTAGACAGACAAGACTAGACAGACAAGACTAGACAGACAAGACTAGACAGACAAGACTAGACAGACAAGACTAGACAGACAAGACTAGACAGACAAGACTAGACAGACAAGACTAGACAGACAAGACTAGACAGACAAGACTAGACAGACAAGACTAGACAGACAAGACTAGACAGACAAGACTAGACAGACAAGACTAGACAGACAAGACTAGACAGACAAGACTAGACAGACAAGACTAGACAGACAAGACTAGACAGACAAGACTAGACAGACAAGACTAGACAGACAAGACTAGACAGACAAGACTAGACAGACAAGACTAGACAGACAAGACTAGACAGACAAGACTAGACAGACAAGACTAGACAGACAAGACTAGACAGACAAGACTAGACAGACAAGACTAGACAGACAAGACTAGACAGACAAGACTAGACAGACAAGACTAGACAGACAAGACTAGACAGACAAGACTAGACAGACAAGACTAGACAGACAAGACTAGACAGACAAGACTAGACAGACAAGACTAGACAGACAAGACTAGACAGACAAGACTAGACAGACAAGACTAGACAGACAAGACTAGACAGACAAGACTAGACAGACAAGACTAGACAGACAAGACTAGACAGACAAGACTAGACAGACAAGACTAGACAGACAAGACTAGACAGACAAGACTAGACAGACAAGACTAGACAGACAAGACTAGACAGACAAGACTAGACAGACAAGACTAGACAGACAAGACTAGACAGACAAGACTAGACAGACAAGACTAGACAGACAAGACTAGACAGACAAGACTAGACAGACAAGACTAGACAGACAAGACTAGACAGACAAGACTAGACAGACAAGACTAGACAGACAAGACTAGACAGACAAGACTAGACAGACAAGACTAGACAGACAAGACTAGACAGACAAGACTAGACAGACAAGACTAGACAGACAAGACTAGACAGACAAGACTAGACAGACAAGACTAGACAGACAAGACTAGACAGACAAGACTAGACAGACAAGACTAGACAGACAAGACTAGACAGACAAGACTAGACAGACAAGACTAGACAGACAAGACTAGACAGACAAGACTAGACAGACAAGACTAGACAGACAAGACTAGACAGACAAGACTAGACAGACAAGACTAGACAGACAAGACTAGACAGACAAGACTAGACAGACAAGACTAGACAGACAAGACTAGACAGACAAGACTAGACAGACAAGACTAGACAGACAAGACTAGACAGACAAGACTAGACAGACAAGACTAGACAGACAAGACTAGACAGACAAGACTAGACAGACAAGACTAGACAGACAAGACTAGACAGACAAGACTAGACAGACAAGACTAGACAGACAAGACTAGACAGACAAGACTAGACAGACAAGACTAGACAGACAAGACTAGACAGACAAGACTAGACAGACAAGACTAGACAGACAAGACTAGACAGACAAGACTAGACAGACAAGACTAGACAGACAAGACTAGACAGACAAGACTAGACAGACAAGACTAGACAGACAAGACTAGACAGACAAGACTAGACAGACAAGACTAGACAGACAAGACTAGACAGACAAGACTAGACAGACAAGACTAGACAGACAAGACTAGACAGACAAGACTAGACAGACAAGACTAGACAGACAAGACTAGACAGACAAGACTAGACAGACAAGACTAGACAGACAAGACTAGACAGACAAGACTAGACAGACAAGACTAGACAGACAAGACTAGACAGACAAGACTAGACAGACAAGACTAGACAGACAAGACTAGACAGACAAGACTAGACAGACAAGACTAGACAGACAAGACTAGACAGACAAGACTAGACAGACAAGACTAGACAGACAAGACTAGACAGACAAGACTAGACAGACAAGACTAGACAGACAAGACTAGACAGACAAGACTAGACAGACAAGACTAGACAGACAAGACTAGACAGACAAGACTAGACAGACAAGACTAGACAGACAAGACTAGACAGACAAGACTAGACAGACAAGACTAGACAGACAAGACTAGACAGACAAGACTAGACAGACAAGACTAGACAGACAAGACTAGACAGACAAGACTAGACAGACAAGACTAGACAGACAAGACTAGACAGACAAGACTAGACAGACAAGACTAGACAGACAAGACTAGACAGACAAGACTAGACAGACAAGACTAGACAGACAAGACTAGACAGACAAGACTAGACAGACAAGACTAGACAGACAAGACTAGACAGACAAGACTAGACAGACAAGACTAGACAGACAAGACTAGACAGACAAGACTAGACAGACAAGACTAGACAGACAAGACTAGACAGACAAGACTAGACAGACAAGACTAGACAGACAAGACTAGACAGACAAGACTAGACAGACAAGACTAGACAGACAAGACTAGACAGACAAGACTAGACAGACAAGACTAGACAGACAAGACTAGACAGACAAGACTAGACAGACAAGACTAGACAGACAAGACTAGACAGACAAGACTAGACAGACAAGACTAGACAGACAAGACTAGACAGACAAGACTAGACAGACAAGACTAGACAGACAAGACTAGACAGACAAGACTAGACAGACAAGACTAGACAGACAAGACTAGACAGACAAGACTAGACAGACAAGACTAGACAGACAAGACTAGACAGACAAGACTAGACAGACAAGACTAGACAGACAAGACTAGACAGACAAGACTAGACAGACAAGACTAGACAGACAAGACTAGACAGACAAGACTAGACAGACAAGACTAGACAGACAAGACTAGACAGACAAGACTTTTTTTTTTTTTTTTTTTTTTTTGGGGGGGGGACGTAGCAAGCACTTTCGTTAACTTGACAAGTGGTCCCCCTGGAATGCTCCCTATATCCCTCGGAATCGCAAAAGCATTTCTTCAAGGGAGGGCTGTTCTAATATTTCGTTCTCACTAGTTGTTTATTCCTTCTTCTTTCTTCCTCTTCCTTTTTATCAATAATTTTCTTCATACCCTTTTCTACAACCTTCCAGTCTTTATCACTCCTCAGCATGATTGCCGTCATGTTCGTGTTGGTTAACGTCTCTCCTATGCGTACCTCCATCTCAAGTCTTTCGCTTGTCCATCGGGGGCAGTAGAAAGCGGTATGTTCCACTGTGTCTGCCTCCCCACAGTAGGTGCAGTCTTCCGATTCCTGTAGATGGAACCGTTTGAGGTAGGCTGCAAAACAGCCATGGCCACCCAGAATTTGTGTGATGTGGTATCCCACCTCTCCATGTTTCCTGTTTGTCCACTTTATAATATCCGGGATCAGTTTTTTGGTCCACTCGCCCTTATCTTGCAGTTCATTCCATTTCTCCTGCCATTTCGTTTTAGTTTCTTCTTTTATTTGTGCCGTGGTTTGTCCATTTTGTTTTTTATGCATACGGCATCTTTCGTCCACCAGTAGTTCTATTGGCGGTACTCCGGCGATCACTTGAAGTGCTGCAGTTGACGTGGTGCGGTATGCGCTACATATTCTTATTAGTGTTTTCCTTTGAACACTTTCCATTATGTTTCTATATTTAACACATTTCATGGTTTCGCACCAGATTGGCGCCCCATACAGCATTATCGAGTACACTACCGATGCAAGTATTTTTCTTTTACTGCTTCTTGCACCCCCCACGTTAGGCATTATCCGGGACAGTTTGGTAGATAACTCTTCCGCCTTTTTTGCGATGTTTTCGACATGTTTGGTCATTCTCATATTGTGGTCAAAATAGATTCCTAGATACTTGAGAACTTTAATGGTGCTAATCATTATTCCGTCGATCTGTATGGTTATCTCCTTTAACTTCCTCCGACCCACTAGCAGTACGCATTCCGTTTTCTGGGGGGCTAACTGGAGCTTTTTCTTCTTCATTTCCTTTTGGATTTCAAGGATTGCGGCATTTATTTTACCTTCTAGTGATGTCCCTGTTCGCCCGCAGGCAACTACAGCTAGGTCATCCGCATATCCTACAAGGGTCACTCCCTGCGGCACTTCCACGTTTATTACGCAGACAGACAAGACTAGACAGACAAGACTAGACAGATAAGACTAGACAGACAAGACTAGACAGACAAGACTAGACAGACAAGACTAGACAGACAAGACTAGACAGACAAGACTAGACAGACAAGACTAGACAGACAAGACTAGACAGACAAGACTAGACAGACAAGACTAGACAGACAAGACTAGACAGACAAGACTAGACAGACAAGACTAGACAGACAAGACTAGACAGACAAGACTAGACAGACAAGACTAGACAGACAAGACTAGACAGACAAGACTAGACAGACAAGACTAGACAGACAAGACTAGACAGACAAGACTAGACAGACAAGACTAGACAGACAAGACTAGACAGACAAGACTAGACAGACAAGACTAGACAGACAAGACTAGACAGACAAGACTAGACAGACAAGACTAGACAGACAAGACTAGACAGACAAGACTAGACAGACAAGACTAGACAGACAAGACTAGACAGACAAGACTAGACAGACAAGACTAGACAGACAAGACTAGACAGACAAGACTAGACAGACAAGACTAGACAGACAAGACTAGACAGACAAGACTAGACAGACAAGACTAGACAGACAAGACTAGACAGACAAGACTAGACAGACAAGACTAGACAGACAAGACTAGACAGACAAGACTAGACAGACAAGACTAGACAGACAAGACTAGACAGACAAGACTAGACAGACAAGACTAGACAGACAAGACTAGACAGACAAGACTAGACAGACAAGACTAGACAGACAAGACTAGACAGACAAGACTAGACAGACAAGACTAGACAGACAAGACTAGACAGACAAGACTAGACAGACAAGACTAGACAGACAAGACTAGACAGACAAGACTAGACAGACAAGACTAGACAGACAAGACTAGACAGACAAGACTAGACAGACAAGACTAGACAGACAAGACTAGACAGACAAGACTAGACAGACAAGACTAGACAGACAAGACTAGACAGACAAGACTAGACAGACAAGACTAGACAGACAAGACTAGACAGACAAGACTAGACAGACAAGACTAGACAGACAAGACTAGACAGACAAGACTAGACAGACAAGACTAGACAGACAAGACTAGACAGACAAGACTAGACAGACAAGACTAGACAGACAAGACTAGACAGACAAGACTAGACAGACAAGACTAGACAGACAAGACTAGACAGACAAGACTAGACAGACAAGACTAGACAGACAAGACTAGACAGACAAGACTAGACAGACAAGACTAGACAGACAAGACTAGACAGACAAGACTAGACAGACAAGACTAGACAGACAAGACTAGACAGACAAGACTAGACAGACAAGACTAGACAGACAAGACTAGACAGACAAGACTAGACAGACAAGACTAGACAGACAAGACTAGACAGACAAGACTAGACAGACAAGACTAGACAGACAAGACTAGACAGACAAGACTAGACAGACAAGACTAGACAGACAAGACTAGACAGACAAGACTAGACAGACAAGACTAGACAGACAAGACTAGACAGACAAGACTAGACAGACAAGACTAGACAGACAAGACTAGACAGACAAGACTAGACAGACAAGACTAGACAGACAAGACTAGACAGACAAGACTAGACAGACAAGACTAGACAGACAAGACTAGACAGAGAAGACTAGACAGACAAGACTAGACAGACAAGACTAGACAGACAAGACTAGACAGACAAGACTAGACAGACAAGACTAGACAGACAAGACTAGACAGACAAGACTAGACAGACAAGACTAGACAGACAAGACTAGACAGACAAGACTAGACAGACAAGACTAGACAGACAAGACTAGACAGCCTATTTGTTTGATTTTTCATATGTGTGCATATGAAAGTCAGCATTCCGTCGAGCTCGACACTATGCTGGCTGCGTTTCTTAATCTACTGATGCCAAACCTATTTTCAGTTTGTATCATATTGATCTTTGTTTAACTAAACCGACTGTCGTAGTTTAGCCTGGTTAGTTTTTTCGCATTATTGTCGAAGGTAAGCCACCAATCTTTAGTCTTTTTAATTGACTTAAGCTGCTCTTGGTTATTAGGCCAGTTAAGTCCATTTTGTTTGAAGTCTAGCTCCAGAGTTTGTCTCCACTGTGCGGTATCTGGGCACGAAAAGATGACATGTTCCGCAGTGTCGTTTTCACCACACTTGCATAACGGAGAATCCCTCCTGCCAAATCTGTGAAGATACGCCTTGAAGTTACCATGGCCAGTTATTAGTTGAACCGAGTGGTGTGACAGACTGACGTTAAAGCTTTTCCAGGCTGTGATGGATGGTATAAACGTCTTGGTCCACAATCCTGTTTTAGCCGTCCACCATCTATCCTGCCAGAGATTCTCAAAGTGTTCCCTGGAATTCGATTTTAGTGCTTGCCTAGGCAATCTGCTATAAGCGATGGGGAGATCTTCCATGTCTGCTGCAAGTTTGGCAAGCCTGTCTGCTCTCTCATTACCCTCTATTCCAGCGTGAGCTTTAACCCAGTGCCATTGGAGCTTGATCTTCTTCGATACACGAGCAGCTATTTTCCAGGTTTCCATTAACAATTCACTGGACGAATTCATGTGTTTCAATGCGTCAAGAACGGAACGGCTTTCACATAAAATAGAGCAAGAGCAGTTGGATTGCCAAGGCGTGTTGTATGGCTATAAGCTCAGCCTGGAAGATAGAGCAGTAATACTCTAGTCTAAACTGCTTATAATGTACTTCCTCTCCGTCAAAGTAGACAACAAAGGCAGCCCCTGTACCACTGTTGGATTTTGAACCGTCCGTATACACCCGAAGTTGGAGGACATTCGTAAGCGTTAAATGGTAATTGACCAATGACAGCTTCGAAGGGTGGATAAATGCCTGAGTGTTGATGGTAGGTTCCAAATCCGCTGAAGTTAGACCTAATCCCAAGACGTCTCTTATTAATAAATCATCTGTACTGGAATGCGAGCTATAAAGCGCCAACTGTTTTAGGCGGATGTCAACCGGAAGAATACCGGAAATCACACAGGCCGCCTCATTAGAGACTGTACGATATGCCTTGGCTGCACGGATAGTAGTGAGGCGTTGTACGCCCAATAGCTTAAGCTTTCCTTTAGCACCGCAAGACCGCTGCCAAATAGGAGCTCCATACAGTAACGCTGGTTCAACCGCGCCATGATATATGTCTACTATTTCTGCTCTCCCTAGACCCCATTCCTTCTTGACGGCAAAACCCAATCGTTGACTAAACTGTTTCACCTTACCACATGCAATTTTTATATGTTCCTTAAAGTTAAGGGATCTATCAATTATGACACCCAAATATTTGAGATGATGTTGGCATTTTATCTTTGTGTTCCCAAGAGTGAAAAAGGGACTTCTCTGTCTTAATGATCTGCCGAAGAATAGAGCTTCAGTCTTTTTTGGATTGAAATTTAGTCGACAGTCGGCTGACCATTGTTGAAGACTTGCCAAAGCACGATCGGTGATTTCCTTTAGTCCCACAATGCTGTTACTTCTGCAAAGCAGAAGAGTGTCATCGGCATAGGCTATGACAAAACTAGACAGACAAGACTAGACACACAAGACTAGACAGAGAAGACTAGACAGACAAGACTAGACAGACAAGACTAGACAGACAAGACTAGACAGACAAGACTAGACAGACAAGACTAGACAGACAAGACTAGACAGACAAGAATAGACAGACAAGACTAGACAGACAAGACTAGACAGACAAGACTAGACAGACAAGACAAGACAGACAAGACTAGACAGACAAGACTAGACAGACAAGACTAGACAGACAAGACTAGACAGACAAGACTAGACAGACAAGACTAGACAGACAAGACTAGACAGACAAGACTAGACAGACAAGACTAGACAGACAAGACTAGACAGACAAGACTAGACAGACAAGACTAGACAGACAAGACTAGACAGACAAGACTAGACAGACAAGACTAGACAGACAAGACTAGACAGACAAGACTAGACAGACAAGACTAGACAGACAAGACTAGACAGACAAGACTAGACAGACAAGACTAGACAGACAAGACTAGACAGACAAGACTAGACAGACAAGACTAGACACACAAGACTAGACAGAGAAGACTAGACAGACAAGACTAGACAGACAAGACTAGACAGACAAGACTAGACAGACAAGACTAGACAGACAAGACTAGACAGACAAGACTAGACAGACAAGAATAGACAGACAAGACTAGACAGACAAGACTAGACAGACAAGAGTAGACAGACAAGACTAGACAGACAAGACTAGACAGACAAGACTAGACAGACAAGACTAGACAGACAAGACTAGACAGACAAGACTAGACAGACAAGACTAGACAGACAAGACTAGACAGACAAGACTAGACAGACAAGACTAGACAGACAAGACTAGACAGACAAGACTAGACAGACAAGACTAGACAGACAAGACTAGACAGACAAGACTAGACAGACAAGACTAGACAGACAAGACTAGACAGACAAGACTAGACAGACAAGACTAGACAGACAAGACTAGACAGACAAGACTAGACAGACAAGACTAGACAGACAAGACTAGACAGACAAGACTAGACAAAATATACTAGACACTACAGCAAACAATTTCTTGCGAAAATAGTTAGATATAGTTAGAATAGTGCGATTTAGCCTGTTGGAACTTGTTTGGATGGTGTGAAACTGAACGGACACAGCCCGAGGTCGAGATCTGGTCAATTATGATGATTACTATGTAGTGTTAATGGTCGATTTCATTCGTCTGTCCATCTAGAAAATCTTGATAAACGGCTCAAAAACCGATTTTCCATGAAACGTGAAATATGTTAAGATGTTGTTAATAGTTTCTGCTTATTAACAGATTTAATAAGAATATTTTAGAAAAGATAAATAACCAAGAAATAACCTATATAATTTGTTTTAAGATTCTTTGCAATAAAACGAAAACTAATTGCTAGATTTTCGCGAAAATTGACAAAAATGTTCTTAGACATCTCCTTTATAACCCAACATATTTTTGGTAGCTAATATCTAGTTAGACTAGTTAGTACAGGGCGAACAATTTAGGACGTTTTAGCATTATAGCCTATGTTTCAACATTCGTTGCAATAAAACAAAAACTAATCGTGGGATTTTCGCGAAAATTGACAAAAATATTCTTAGACATCTCCTTTATACTCTAACATATTTTTGGTAGCTAATATCTAGTTACACTAGTTAGTACCATGTTTTAACATTCCTTGCAATAAAACGAAACCTAATCGCGATATTTTCGCCAAAATTGCCAAAAATATTCCTAGACATCTCTTTTATAAGCTTATATATTTCTTGCAGCTAATATCTAGTTGGACTAGTTACTACGTATCGAAGAATGTAGTGGTTTTTGAATGATAAAATGCCTATCCAAGTTGCATCATAAAACAAAAACTAATCGGAGCAATTGCATGAAAATTTGCAAAAATATTCTTAAAAGCGTCCTCTATAAACTAGAGCAGTTTTTTTAGCTAATATATAGTTAGACTAGTTGATTTAAGACGATGAATATACAATGTTTTTTAACTAAAACAGATTTAATTTATAAATTAAAGGGGCCTACACACGATAAACATGGTTGGTCAAATGCAGTGTTGGAAGCGTTTGTTGAACGTCTGTAGGCAGGTTGGATGGTTGAGGCTTCATCCAACCTGCCTACAGACGTTCAACACTGCATTTGATCAACCTTGTTGATCGTCTGTAGGCCCCTTTATAATGGGATCACAGACGATCAGATCCACATGGTTGATCAAATGCAGTGTTGAAGTGTTTGTTGAACGTCTGTAGGCAGGTTGAATGAAGCATCAACCATCCAACCTGCCTACAGAAGTTCAAAAAACACATCAACACTGCATTTGACCAACCATGTTGATCGTCTGTAGGCCCCTTAAATCAGAGCAAGTTTGAAGTAAGCATTTGTTACAAACTATAGATCTGTTATAAAATTTGTCTAAAAATATTAAAAAAACGAAATGGAGTATGAAAATATAGCCCCTTCTATTTACTATCTAGTTTATTTACTTTATCGCGTCGCGATAAGTCTATTTGTTGATTGGATAAAATCAAAAAAATTCGTGATATCGTAAGATTAGAAATTAAAAAAAAACAAATGACGATTATATTTTAAGAAACAAACATTTGAATCAGAGGATATAAAAATCCTCCCACGATTATAAACGTAAAATCATCAAGCAATCTGTGAAAAAACCAGCAGAAATGCACACAAAATTGCAGAAATTTCCGTCAAGATTCAACAAAATGTCAGTTACCTTCTCGTAAACGATCGAATCCGACACATAAAACATTAAAAAACGTCAATAATTCGCCACAAAACCGTCTTCGAATGCGAGAAACACAAAACAAAAACACGCACGATTACCACACGAGACTGCCGCACTCACGCCCTCACCTACACCTCGACGTTCGGGAACTGAGCGACCAGACAGCAGGAAAATATCCGCGTCTCGTCGCCGGTTCGTATGCAGTCGGCCTGCCGGCACGGCGCCTGCGCTCCCTGCGAGTATTGAATAATATTGAGGATGGACGGAATCGAATATCCAGGAAATGCACTCGGGATGGAATAAATTGCATCGGCGGGCTCGATATTACACCGGGAAGCCTAAAATAAGAAGCTTTGTTTTACGACAGGACGTCCAGGAATCTTTAATATCGTTCCAATTTTAAAACTGAATTCCTTTCAATTTGAATAGAATCTTTATACCTAAACTAATTTATATTCGCGTTCCACTACGTTTGCAAATAACTCTGCAACATTGATTATACAGACAAGACTAGACAAGACTCCACAAAACAAGACAAGATAAGACAAGACCAAACAAGACCTGGCAAGACTAGACAGGACCAGAGAAGACCAGGGCCGTTCTTATCAATTTTGGCGCCCTGGGCTATAAACTAATTAGCGCCCTAGGGCCTAGGCATTGAAATTCTTAAATATGATTTTTTTAAATATTGCATTGCTTTTCACCTCTACGAGCTCTTGAAACTCCACGTTCCTCTGTCCTGTTCATACTCTGTCCAGACGCTTGTCTTTGCCTCCTCTGTTAATTTCCTCCACGTGGCTCGGTCTAAAATCTTGCTCCTCTATCTTTAGGTACCAAGCCTCTATCTTTAGGTTCTTAATGTCTTCTAGTACCTGATCCTCCCATTTGCTTTTCGGTCTTCGTCTACCTCCGCTAATCACCGGTTTCCACATTTTAATCATCTTTACCACTCCGTTGTTTTACATTCGATATATGTGGCCATACCAGCGGAGTCTTTGTACTTTTATCACCTTAACGATATCTTCTCCTTTTATGATGGTTTATACTTCGGAGTTCATTAGTCTTCTGTGTTCCCCATCAGTGATTCTCTTTAATCCATATATTCTTCTAATAATATTTCTGGGGAACACAGAAGAAGCCTCCCCTGTCACATGAGAACCACAATCGGGCGTACCCTGGAAACGTTGGACTTGTTCAATGGCTAATTCTTCTAACACCGGATCTACGATAAACGAAAATGAACAATGTCGTCACGACAAGCCTGCCAAGGAGGCCTTT
This sequence comes from Phosphuga atrata, assembly GCA_944588485.1. Classification (NCBI taxonomy): domain Eukaryota; kingdom Metazoa; phylum Arthropoda; class Insecta; order Coleoptera; family Silphidae; genus Phosphuga; species Phosphuga atrata. Next base: position 62,641,395 of record OX155901.1, on the reverse strand, counting down.
CTCAAGGCCATTCTTGGTTACGATTTCAATTAATATTGAAGGAATTTCTAGTCTTAAGGAAGTTTTATTGGAGGACATGTGCAAGCAAACAGAATGCGACGTGCTTCTGCTACAGGAGACCCACCGGGGCATCACGCGGAACAGACCAAGGGGCATGATGGTTGCCGAGCTTGTCTGGGGCGTCTTGTCTGTCTAGTCTTGTCTGTCTAGTCTTATCTGTCTAGTCTTGTCTGTCTAGTCTTGTTTGTCTAGTCTTGTCTGTCTAGTCTTGTCTGTCTAGTCTTGTCTGTCTAGTCTTGTCTGTCTAGTCTTGTCTGTCTAGTCTTGTCTGTCTAGTCTTGTCTGTCTAGTCTTGTCTGTCTAGTCTTGTCTGTCTAGTCTTGTCTGTCTAGTCTTGTCTGTCTAGTCTTGTCTGTCTAGTCTTGTCTGTCTAGTCTTGTCTGTCTAGTCTTGTCTGTCTAGTCTTGTCTGTCTAGTCTTGTCTGTCTAGTCTTGTCTGTCTAGTCTTGTCTGTCTAGTCTTGTCTGTCTAGTCTTGTCTGTCTAGTCTTGTCTGTCTAGTCTTGTCTGTCTAGTCTTGTCTGTCTAGTCTTGTCTGTCTAGTCTTGTCTGTCTAGTCTTGTCTGTCTAGTCTTGTCTGTCTAGTCTTGTCTGTCTAGTCTTGTCTGTCTAGTCTTGTCTGTCTAGTCTTGTCTGTCTAGTCTTGTCTGTCTAGTCTTGTCTGTCTAGTCTTGTCTGTCTAGTCTTGTCTGTCTAGTCTTGTCTGTCTAGTCTTGTCTGTCTAGTCTTGTCTGTCTAGTCTTGTCTGTCTAGTCTTGTCTGTCTAGTCTTGTCTGTCTAGTCTTGTCTGTCTAGTCTTGTCTGTCTAGTCTTGTCTGTCTAGTCTTGTCTGTCTAGTCTTGTCTGTCTAGTCTTGTCTGTCTAGTCTTGTCTGTCTAGTCTTGTCTGTCTAGTCTTGTCTGTCTAGTCTTGTCTGTCTAGTCTTGTCTGTCTAGTCTTGTCTGTCTAGTCTTGTCTGTCTAGTCTTGTCTGTCTAGTCTTGTCTGTCTAGTCTTGTCTGTCTAGTCTTGTCTGTCTAGTCTTGTCTGTCTAGTCTTGTCTGTCTAGTCTTGTCTGTCTAGTCTTGTCTGTCTAGTCTTGTCTGTCTAGTCTTGTCTGTCTAGTCTTGTCTGTCTAGTCTTGTCTGTCTAGTCTTGTCTGTCTAGTCTTGTCTGTCTAGTCTTGTCTGTCTAGTCTTGTCTGTCTAGTCTTGTCTGTCTAGTCTTGTCTGTCTAGTCTTGTCTGTCTAGTCTTGTCTGTCTAGTCTTGTCTGTCTAGTCTTGTCTGTCTAGTCTTGTCTGTCTAGTCTTGTCTGTCTAGTCTTGTCTGTCTAGTCTTGTCTGTCTAGTCTTGTCTGTCTAGTCTTGTCTGTCTAGTCTTGTCTGTCTAGTCTTGTCTGTCTAGTCTTGTCTGTCTAGTCTTGTCTGTCTAGTCTTGTCTGTCTAGTCTTGTCTGTCTAGTCTTGTCTGTCTAGTCTTGTCTGTCTAGTCTTGTCTGTCTAGTCTTGTCTGTCTAGTCTTGTCTGTCTAGTCTTGTCTGTCTAGTCTTGTCTGTCTAGTCTTGTCTGTCTAGTCTTGTCTGTCTAGTCTTGTCTGTCTAGTCTTGTCTGTCTAGTCTTGTCTGTCTAGTCTTGTCTGTCTAGTCTTGTCTGTCTAGTCTTGTCTGTCTAGTCTTGTCTGTCTAGTCTTGTCTGTCTAGTCTTGTCTGTCTAGTCTTGTCTGTCTAGTCTTGTCTTGTCTGTCTAGTCTTGTCTGTCTAGTCTTGTCTGTCTAGTCTTGTCTGTCTAGTCTTGTCTGTCTAGTCTTGTCTGTCTAGTCTTGTCTGTCTAGTCTTGTCTGTCTAGTCTTGTCTGTCTAGTCTTGTCTGTCTAGTCTTGTCTGTCTAGTCTTGTCTGTCTAGTCTTGTCTGTCTAGTCTTGTCTGTCTAGTCTTGTCTGTCTAGTCTTGTCTGTCTAGTCTTGTCTGTCTAGTCTTGTCTGTCTAGTCTTGTCTGTCTAGTCTTGTCTGTCTAGTCTTGTCTGTCTAGTCTTGTCTGTCTAGTCTTGTCTGTCTAGTCTTGTCTGTCCAGTCTTGTCTGTCTAGTCTTGTCTGTCCAGTCTCGTCTGTCTAGTCTTGTCTGTCTAGTCTTGTCTGTCTAGTCTTGTCTGTCCAGTCTTGTCTGTCTAGTCTTGTCTGTCTAGTCGAAGTTGAGGCTTGTAGAGAAATGTTTGATGAAGTTGCAAATGTTATTGTTTGATGAAAATCGTTACAGTTGAAGGTGTTCCTCTTGGACAAAGTTGTAAATATTGTTGTCAGAAGAAGTTTAAAATGCTCTTGTTGCATGAAGTTGAAGTTTGCAAGGAATATTATTGTTCTTCGCGATTGGAATAGGCAGTTTTCCACAATCAAATTTTGGTTAAAACTACATCATGAAGCTCCTGCATGGTTAAAATTGTCTTATTGAAGTTGAAGAGAAATGTTCTTTGCATGAAGTTATTGTTGCATGAAGATTGTCGCAGTTTAAGATGTTCTTGTTGGATGAAGTTGCAAATGTCCTTATTGGATGAAGTAGTAAATGATCTTGTCAGATATAGTCGAAAATGTTCTTGTTGGATGAAGTTGAAGTTTGCAGAGACAATAATAATTGAAATTTTCAGTTTTCCACAATAAAATTTTGGTTAAAACTACTTCATGAAGCTTCTGCATGGTTCAAACTGTTCCTATTGAAGTTGAAGAGCCTCGAAGAGAAATGTTGTTGTTCCATGAAGTTACAAATATTCCTTTTGGATGAAGATTTCCATAGTTGAAGGTGTTCTTGACGGATGAAGTTGCAAATGTTCTTGTTGGATAAAGTTGTAAATGTTCTTGTTAGATGAAGTTGTAAATGTTCTTGTTGGATGAAGTTGCAAATGTATTTGCTGGACAAAGTTGCAAATGTTCTTGTTAGATGAAGTTGGAAATGTTCTTGTTAGATGAAGTTGTAAATGTTCTTGTTGTATGAAGTTGCAAATGTTCTTGTTGTATGAAGTTGTAAATGTCCTTGTTGTATGAAGTTGCAAATGTTCTTGTTGGATGAAGTTGTAAATGTTCTTGTTGTATGAAGTTGCAAATGTTCTTGTTAAACTGAACCGAAAGAGCTAGCGAAATATAATTTGCATATCTGTAATCAGCAGAAAAAATGCTTTCATAAACGTTTTTAAATTTTGCTGTAACTCAAAAAATAACGATTTTGACAAAATCGATTTCCTCGCATTTCGTCGTTTCCGCGGTCTAGACTCCCCGTGTCGATGGTATTTCTTAACTGAAAGCTCCCTAGGGAATATTATATACGTATTCCAACTAATTTTGGGACGCTGAATCGATTGGCGAAGACTAGAAGTCTCTGTAGTGAACCGTTCAAAAGTTATGAAATGCGAGTTGGTGTACAGCGAAAAAATACGTAAAACTTGTTTATTTGTAACTTTAGAGCGAAATAAACTGGAAAACCATTTTCAGCACTTTGCTGTTGCTGTTGATACCTAGCACTATGTTGTTCGATACCGGACGAGACTAGACAAACCTGGACAAGACTGGATAAAACGGACAACTCTAGAGTAGACTAGACAAGACTAGATAGACAAGACTAGAATTCTGACAGGACTCCTGACGGAACACTGCAGACTTAGGAAACATCTCAAGGCCCTAGGCCTAGAGGAGGATGACGGATGCAGATTCTGTGGTTCAGCATCTGCTCAAAGACTGCGGAGCACTACTCCGCAAGAGACAGATGTACCTCGGGGCTCACTGCTTGAACACAGGAGCTGCAGGTCTTGAATCCCACCCAGATCCTGAAATTCCTAAAGGAATCATGATTAGAGGAGGCGCTCTAAATGGATAAGTACACCAACGCTTGGAGGAGGATGGTAGGGTACAATAGATCACCAAGTCGTCACCACCATATCCACAATCTACAAGACTAGATACGTCTAGATATGTAGACAAGACTAGATACGTAAGACAAGACTCTGAATTCAAAGCAACCTTCCTCTACTTTAAATCTAGTTTGACAACTTCAACCAACAAAACCTTTTCGTGACAAACGTCAAACCTTTCAAATTTACGTGTTTGAAACCTCCTGGCGAAGAGACATGAGAAGCTTAAACGCTTGAAACCAATTTCGATGACTTCAAAAATTCTTGTTAAAACGGATTTCGGAATAGTTTTCTGTCGAGTTTCTTGCTGCATTCACGATGAGTAAACGACTGCGTTTGGAGAAAAACTACGCCGAGCAGCTCAGGCAGGAAGCCGAAGAGGAGGACGACAAGCTCAAGCGGCTACAAGAGAGGATCTACGCACCCATCACTTGGGCACGACTCACCTTCGGCTACAAGATCCAAGACTTGCGAGAGGACAGATTCAACGCATGCATTGAACTGATCATTGTAAAGCCCTTACATTCAAATAGATTCTAAATACATCGACAGAATCACACAGATAAGAGGAAATAGATGAGACAGAACTTGAACAGATTGGCCAAGACAGGTTTGACTAAGCACCTTAGGTTAGATTAGGCTTAAACAAATTAAAAAGTAACCAAAGAGCGTGACCCCAAAGTTGCCGAGTGATAATACCCCGAGAGGGTGCAAACCACGGCAGCGCTAGGGACAAGATGAGAAAAAAGGGGGAGGTGGTTTAGTGGGTATACTATCTCTGGAAGAGAAGGAGTCCCATACTACCCAACTTTTTATAGGCCAACCTTTTTTAACCTTTTATAGGCTACCCAGAGGGTGCCTATAAAAGGTTTCCCCTTCCTCAAAAAAAAAAAGTTAGATTAGGCTTAACAGATTACGTTAGACAGGTTAAGTTAGGCAGATTAAGTTAGATAAGTCTATCTTTGTGCTATGGGACCCATTTTGGCTGATCTTCCCCAAAATGGGGACCGCCAATCCAGACCGGGTCTGGGACCCATACGGCCTATTCCGGGAATATCCCGGCCATGTTTGAACGGGCGGTGGGACAACGGCAGTGCGCTACAACACCGTCGTCTCCTTCTAAAGGCCATATGCGTGCATTTCTGACGAGACTCCTTGATCACTACCTGGCTAGCGACCACTCCACCCACGAGTCCTACTCCTCGAATGGGTACCAGTGCCAGGCTTGTAGGGCATAGATCTAGGAAGATTAGATTAAGTGGACGGAGTAGACGGACTAGACGCAGAAGACGGACTGGACAGATTAAATGATCTAGACGAACTGGACACACTAGACAGACTGGACAGACTGGACAGACTAGACGGCCTAGACGGCCTGGACGGCCTGGAAAGCTTAGACGACCTGGACGGCCTGCACAGCCTAGATCGCCTAGACGGCCTGGACAGCTTGGACGACCTGGACGGCCTATACGGACTGGACGGCCTAAACGGCCTGGACTGTCTAGACGGCCATGGCCTGGGCGGCTAGACGACCTGGACGGCCTATACAGACTGGACGGCCTGGACGGCCTGCACAGCCTAAACGGCCTGGATGGCCTACTCGGCCTGAACGGTCTAGACGGCCACGGGCTGGACAGCCTGGACGACCTAGGCGGCCTAGACGACCTGGACGGTCTATACGGACTTGACCGCCTAAACGGGCTGGACGGCCTGCACAGCCTAATCGGCCTGGACGGTCTAGACGACCAGGGCCTGGGCAGCCTAGACGATCTGGGCGGCCGAGACAACCTGGAGGGCCTATGCGGACTGGACGGCCTAAACGGCCTATACGGACTGGACGGCCTAAACGGCCTGGACGGCCTATACGGACTGGACGGCCTAAACCGCCTTTTTTTGTTTGGGAAGGAAGGGGAAACCTTTTATAGGCACCGAGTGTGGGACTCCTCCAACCTTTTTCAACCTTTTATAGGCTACCCAGAGGGTGCCTATAAAAGGTTTCCTCTTCCTCAAAAAAAAAATAGTTAGATTAGGCTTAACAGATTACGTTGGACAGGTTAAGTTAGGCAGATTAAGTTAGATAAGTCTATCTTTGTGCTATGGGACCCATTTTGGCTGATATTGCCCAAAATGGGGACCGCCAATCCAGACCGGGTCTGGGACCCATACGGCTTATTCCGGGAATATCCCGGCCATGTTTGAACGGGCGGTGGGACAACGACGGTGCGCTACAACACCGTCGTCTCCTTCTAAAGGCCATATGCGTGCATTTCTGACGAGACCCCTTGATCACTACCTGGCTAGCGACCACTCCACCTACGAGTCCTACTCCTCGAATGGGTACCAGTGCCAGGCTTGTAGGGCATAGATCTAGGAAGATTAGATTAAGTGGACGGAGTAGACGGACTAGACGCAGAAGACGGACTGGACAGATTAAATGATCTAGACGAACTGGACACACTAGACAGACTGGACAGACTAGACGGCCTAGACGGCCTGGAAAGCTTAGACGACCTGGACGTCCTGCACAGCCTAGATCGCCTAGACGGCCTGGACAGCTTGGACGACCTGGACGGCCTATACGGACTGGACGGCCTAAACGGCCTGGACTGTCTAGACGGCCATGGCCTGGGCGGCCTAGACGACCTGGACGGCCTATACAGACTGGACGGCCTGGACGGCCTGCACAGCCTAAACGGCGTGGATGGCCTACTCGGCCTGAACGGTCTAGACGGCCACGGGCTGGACAGCCTGGACGACCTAGGCGGCCTAGACGACCTGGACGGTCTATACGGACTTGACCGCCTAAACGGGCTGGACGGCCTGCACAGCCTAATCGGCCTGGACGGTCTAGACGACCACGGCCTGGGCAGCCTAGACGATCTGGGCGGCCGAGACAACCTGGAGGGCCTATGCGGACTGGACGGCCTAAACGGCCTATACGGACTGGACGGCCTAAACGGCCTGGACGGCCTATACGGACTGGACGGCCTAAACGGCCTTTTTTTGTTTGGGAAGGAAGGGGAAACCTTTTATAGGCACCGAGTGTGGGACTCCTCCAACCTTTTTCAACCTTTTATAGGCTACCCAGAGGGTGCCTATAAAAGGTTTCCTATTCCTCAAAAAAAAAAAAAGTTAGATTAGGCTTAACAGATTACGTTAGACAGGTTAAGTTAGGCAGATTAAGTTAGATAAGTCTATCTTTGTGCTATGGGACCCATTTTGGCTAATCTTCCCCAAAATGGGGACCGCCAATCCAGACCGGGTCTGGGACCCATACGGCCTATTCCGGGAATATCCCGGCCATGTTTGAACGGGCGGTGGGACAACGACAGTGCGCTACAACACCGTCGTCTCCTTCTAAAGGACATATGCGTGCATTTCTGACGAGACCCCTTGATCACTACCTGGCTAGCGACCACTCCACCCACGAGTCCTACTCCTCGAATGGGTACCAGTGCCAGGCTGGTAGGGCATAGATCTAGGAAGATTAGATTAAGTGGACGGAGTAGACGGACTAGACGCAGAAGACGGACTGGACGGATTAAATGATCTAGACGAACTGGACACACTAGACAGACTGGACAGACTAGACAGACTAGACGGCCTGGAAAGCTTAGACGACCTGGACGGCCTGCACAGCCTAGATCGCCTAGACGGCCTGGACAGCTTGGACGACCTGGACGGCCTATACGGACTGGACGCCCTAAACGGCCTGGACAGTCTAGACGGCCATGGCCTGGGCGGCCTAGACGACCTGGACGGCCTATACAGACTGGACGGCCTAAACGGCCTGGACGGCCTGCACAGCCTAAACGGCCTGGATGGCCTACTCGGCCTGAACGGTCTAGACGGCCACAGCCTGGACAGCCTGGACGACCCAGGCGGCCTAGACGACCTGGACGGTCTATACGGACTTGACCGCCTAAACGGCCTGGACGGCCTGCACAGCCTAATCGGCCTGGACGGTCTAGACGGCCACGGCCTGGGCAGCCTAGACGATCTGGGCGGCCGAGACAACCTGGAGGGCCTATGCGGACTGGACGGCCTAAACGGCCTATACGGACTGGACGGCCTAAACGGACTGGACGGCCTAAACGGCCTGGACGGCCTATACGGACTGGACGGCCTAAACGGCCTATTTTTTTTTGTTTGGGAGGGAAGGGGAAACCTTTTATAGGCACCGAGTGTGGGACTCCTTCTCTTCCAGAGATAGTTTACCCACTAAAACCACCTACCCCCTGATTTCACGCCCTAAAAACAGCTTGGCACTGCAATCTTGCCTAACTTCAAACTGCGGGCTCCTGATTTACTTGTCTGTTCCGTTACTTTCCTTCTGCCATTCCCTCTCGTCCTTCTCCTTCTGATGCATGATATCCTTGATAATGGCACCGATGTCGCTCCACCTCTCCTCGCTTTCTAGCATCAGCTCTGTTAACGCCCGGGGATACAATGCCCCGCCACTTAGCACTTCCAACTTCGCCCTCTGTCCTGCCCACCTATCGCAGGTGAACAGCGTTTGTTCGGCCGTCTCCGGCTCCGGTTACAGTAAGGGCAGTTCTCCGCGTTCGTCTTGCCGATTCTTTTTCTAAAACTCTGAAAGCAGCCATGGCCCGTCAGCGCCATTGTCATGTGGTAACTCATCTGACCATGCTTCCTATCCAGCCAGGGCTTGATCCAGCCATACGACGTCGACATCCAGGTAGAAGAAAAATACCTTGAACAAGCACAGTCAGCACACAAACTAGTACGGAGGGAGTAGGCGTCGAAGTGCTACTGAAGGAGTTACGGGCAGAGTACGAGGACCGCATCAAAACGGCTAAGAGTCGGATCTGGGACCTCGAGGAGGCCCTGGCAAAGGATAACCCGGAAAACCAAGGAAATACCCTGTCTTCCTTGCCACAAATAGCCGCCTTAAACGAGTGGAAAGTAGTAGAAAAAAAGTGTTGGACTGAAGAAGCATACGTAAACACTGAACTACAGGTAGGAACCCCATTGAAGTCAAGTGACAGCGTTGTAAAAGTAGTGCTCTTAGAACCTGAAGATAAAAAAATGGAGAAAAGCATCTAAAAGCAGTTCCTACAAAGGTTCCCCGAACTCTTAGAAGCCGAAGCGGACTGCGAAGTAGTGGAACAAACCACCAGAATTAAATCTAAAGGGCTAGAGGAGCAGAACAGAAAAGTAATCAAAGTTGTGCACGACGGTACAGACGAGGACCTCTGGCAAAAAATTAAAAAGATTAAAGAGGAAACAGCAAAGGAAAATTACATTGCTATGCACCACGTAAACGCCATGAGCCCCCAACGATTAAGGAAAATGGTCGAGGGTATTGTCCACAATGCGGACCAAAAAGTTAGAATCTACACAACTTAACAAACTCTCACGAGAGAAACGTCAGAGCAAAAAGAAACCAAGGATAAAGAGGCAAACACAGGCAAAAAACCGAAACCGAGGAACACCGAGGCCCTCATCGTAGAAAACAAGAACAGAAACTTCTTAAGTACGCTAAGGGACGTTAAGCGAATCATAGCCGGCAGTAATGCGAAGGAGGCCAAACGGACGATAAGAAGCTCAAGCGAAGGTAACGTCCTAATCACCGCTGACCCAGACGTAAAGGCGATAGAGGAACTGGGGAAAGCCCTCACAGATGCATTCCACGATGGTACTAAAGTGACAGAGCAGAGACCGAAACTTTACACATAAGAGGCCTGGACGAAACATCCTAACAACCTAAACAACCTAATCGGCAGGATAAAGAAGAGGTTCTAACAGTGGTTAGAGATAAAATTGGGGACACACACATAACAAAACGATAAAGCTAAGCGACTTGCGACCTAACGCAAATCATACCCAAGCTGCTACGCTTGTGGTAAGCAAGTAGGAGGCGGACAAATTGCTGGAAGAGCCACACCTAAAAGTAGGACTAGTGCGGTGCTCTCTAGAGAGAAGGATTAAAATTGATCGCTGCCACAAATGCTGGTCCTACGACCATCTGGCCAAGAACTGTGACGGACCCGACAGGTCGAAGCTGTGTTTTGCGTGCGGGAAGGAAGGGCGTTAAGGACACAGCTGAAGACTGCCGCAACGAAAAATCCTGTCCAATCTGCAGTAAAGAAGGGCACAGCGCCAACAGTGGCAAATGTGAATTTTTCGGCCACAAAAAAGGCGAGGAAACAAACTAAACCGAAACGGGGAAACAGTCCTGCAAGCGGCACTCACAAGACCTCGTCCTCAGCTTCAGCTGCAACTTAAAAATCTTGGAAGCAAACTTGAACTGCTGCGCCGGTGCCCAGGACCTTAGGGAGCAGCGGATAAACGTCATCTTGGTAAGTGAACCGAACAACAAATTAACAAACCAGAAAAGAGGATGGATCAGGGGCAAGGAAGGCAAAACAGCCATTTTGTACAAATCAACTCAGCACGGATCGGGCGAGTGTTTCACGTGGTTGAAAGCAAAGGGCCTTACAATCTGCAGCTGCTACCTATCACCTAACTGCACGCAGACCGAGTTTGAAGGCTACCTGGACGCCCTGCAGGGGGACATCATTCAAAAGAGCGGAGAAATTCTTATTCGCGGGGATTTCAATAGCAGGTCTCAGGTGTGGGGCGCAAGGACGGAGGACCGTAGAGGGAGAGTTCTGATGGACTGGCTGGCGCAAAACAACTTCGTCATTAGAAACGTCGGTCAGGAACATACCTGTAGCCGTGGAAACGGTAGCTCCATCGTAGACTTGACTTTTGGAACGGTGGATACTGTGGGAAAGATCGTGTCGTGGGAGGTGCTACCGGATGAGACGTTGAGCAACCACAAATATTTAAGATACGTCTTACGAGACAACGGTAACCTAGATCAGTGCTGCCAGGAGATCAAAGGATGGAAAACAACTGCGCTAGACAAGGGAAAGTTCTTAGAAGCTTTTAGAGAGGCCAAGAAGAAGCCGGACAATGCAGACGAGCTGGTCGAGCTGGTGACTAGCGTGTGCAATGAGTGTCTCCCTAGGAAAAGAGGTTACAAGCCCAATAGGTGCACCTACTGGTGGACGAGCGAAATTGGTGACCAAAGAAGAAGGCAAGAAGGCGAGCGATGAGAGGGAGGAAAAAGCAGAGCATGGAGTACGCCGAGTTAACGCTGGCCTATAAGGCCGAAAAGAAAAAGCTACGAATACTCATTGCGCGGGCCAAGGAAGCCAAATGGAACGAGATTTGCGAAGACGTTGATAGGGACGTTTGGGGGCTTGGCTTCAAAATCGTCACGGATAAGCTTAAAAAGCCGCAGCTTCAGCTGGACCATGACTTCAAGAAAAGGGTGGTGGAAAGCCTTTCAATGACGCATGAAAGGAACGTGTGGTTGCGTGCACGGCAATACGACGTCCAGGAAATTTCGTCCGAGGAACTTGAAGAGGCAGTGGCGAAAATAAAAACCAAAAAAGCGCCGGGCGCTGACGGTCTACCAGCGGAGATCTTAAAGCTCGTGTGCGAGCGTTCTCCCGAAACCGTGCGGCACGCACTGAACAAGGAGCTAAAAAGCGCAAATTTCCCGAGAAGGTGGAAAACAGCCAGATTGGTACTCATACCGAAGTACAATAAGCCTCCGACTAGTCCAGACGCGTACCGTCCAATTTGCATGCTGGACAATTTCGGCAAGTTGTTCGAGCGAATCCTGGTAAAAAGGTTCAACAACGAATTGACAGGGAAGGCGGCGCTCTCTGCGAGACAGTACGGGTTCAGGAAGGGGAAGTCCACTGTTACGGCCGCAAGATACATCTTCAACCTGCCAGAGGAAGAACGAAGGAGATCGCTTAAAACAAGAAAACTGGTAGCACTGGTAACGATAGACGTTAAGAATGCCTTCAACTCGGCACCGTGGAGGATCATTGTAGAGGAGCTGGAACGCAGGAGGATGCCCCAATACCTGGTAGGCCTGACCATGAGCTACTTCAGCGACAGGAGTCTGCTGGTGTAGGGACAGGACAAGATAGATGTTACAGCCGGGGTCCCACAAGGATCTGTGCTAGGTCCGCTGTTGTGGAACATTCTTTATGATGGAGTTCTAAATGTGGCCTTACCGGACGGTGCGGAAGCCGTCGCCTACGCGGACGACCTGGCCCTAGTGGTCAAAGCAAGAAGAGAAGACGAGCTCGAAGAAATAACGAACGCCGTCCTAGACACTATACAGGAATGGATGGACGCAAATCAGCTGGCTATTGCACCGGACAAAACCGAGGCGGTGCTGCTAATCGGCAGGAAGAGATGTGGACCGGTGGAGTTCGTTCTCGGCTGAAGAACGTATCGCCCGCAGAAGACCCTAAAATACCTGGGAATAGTCTTCGACGAGAAGCTAACCTTCGGTAGGCACGTTGAGGAGGCATGTGCAAAAGCTCACTGCAGGGTGAATAACCTCTTGAGGATACTCCTGAGGATCGGAGGGGCGTCTGAGAACAAAAGAAGAATACTGGCATCCGTTGCGAACAATATCGTCTTGTATGGGGCACCGATGTGGACCAGCTGCACTTAAGCCATGAGGCTCAGGGAAGCCCTGAAAAGGGCACAAAGGAAAATAGCTATCAGGATAGTCAGCGCTTACAGAACTGTCGGGACCGACGCCGTGCGGGTATTGGCAAGGTTTATTCCCCTCGAGCTACTGGTAGAAGAAAGAGCCAGAATCTGGCTATTTACACTTTATACAGACTGGACGGCCTAAACGGCCTGAACGGCATAGACAGTCTAGACAGACTAAACAGACTAGACAAACTAGACAGACTAGACAGACTAGACAGTCTCTTAGAACTATCCAGACTCAGACTACTAGACTATTACATCAATGATATTTGTTTTAAAAAGTTTTCGTTTGTCGTTCGTTTGCAGGAAGACCACATAAAGACTGAAGTTCTGTGCAGGAACACCGACCTCATAGAAGACGAGGTTTCGCTGAAGTATTACCTGGCGTCGATCGTGTACATCATGAAGGACACCTCGTCAATCATCGCGATAAACGAGGGTAAGACGAGTTCAAACTTTTCACGTTTTTACACTTTTTACGTTTCATTATTTGCTTGCTTAGACTGACACTGTGTTTCGATTGTTTAACCTAACCTAATATAACCTAACAAATCCTAAATAGTCAAATCCTCACCTAGCAAATCCTAATATCCTAATCCAGCATAACCTAGCACAGACTAACAGAGCCTTGCCAGTCGAATCCATTGCAAGTTGTTCTCTTGGTTCAGCAAAATTTGTTTGCTTAGGCCTAGGCCGCACTATGGCTAAACCGCCGCGGTTTTCAACCGCGTGATTTTATGACTCAAGTAAATTAATACAAGCGGCCTCACTTGCGATTTTTTCCCGCGACTGATTTTTCCCATAGCGTACTGTGTGTTTCTCGAGCGGTTTCGCGGTTGTATCGGTTACCGCTCGCTGGAAAAAAACCGTAGTGCGGTCTCGGCCTTAGGCTGAGAAGCAACTTACTTTAACCTAACCTAATATAACCTAACAAATCCTAAATAGTCATATCCTCACCTAGCAAATCCTAATTTAATCTAGCATAACCTAGCACAGTCTAACAGAACCTAACCAGTCGAATCCATTGCATGTTGCATTTTCTCGTGGTTTAGAAAATAACGAATTGGCCGGAGTGCTGCTGCTGAAGAAGGTGGAGAAGAACGACTTCGATCACGTCTTCATGAGAGTCTCGTACAACGAGGGCGAGGCGCGGAAGAAGTGCCTAGCGATCAAGAACGCCATGGCGAGGAAGGTCGATCTCTTCAAGGTCAACGACAGCATCGTCCTGTACTATCTGCTGTGCGTCAAGGAAGAATACCGACATAAGGGTAAGCTTATGCCTTGATCACACGTAACGAGTAGAGTGGCGAGACAGTAAACTCGGCCGAGTACTCGGTACGTGTAAACATGTCACCGAGTACACGGCCGAGTGCTCGGCCCAGTAAAATGGCGAGACAGTCACTCGGACCCCTTTCTATTTACTAGGCCGAGTGCAGGCCGAGTGGCTACGCCCACTCGGCATGTCTGTACTCTAACAAGTACTCTCCTTGTTTTGTCAGTACGGTGACGGTGGCTAATCTGTTCGTTTTAATTTTAAATACTACAATTGAAACTTTTGATGAAGTATTGCTTTATTTAATTAGAAATTAATTTTGACTTTTTAAAAAAGAAAAGAAAATATCGCTAAAATGGGACAATGCAAAATTCCTCAATTAAATGAGGCATAAGCATCTTAGTGCATTTTTGAATCAACCTTTTACTATCCATCATGATCACTGACTGACTCACCCGGCAAAAAAATTAAAGCGTGTGAACACCTACTCGCCCACTCTACTCTCTCGGCCGAATGACATTTTACTGTCTCACCACTGTACTCGTTACGTGTGATCAAGCCATTAGACATACAAGACTAGACAATGATTAGACAACAGTAGACAAGAATAATAAATAACTCGATAAGACTAGGCTGACAGTTGTGTATTTTCTAATTCAGGTATAGGCTACCAACTGTTGCGAATTGGACTGGACGTGGCCAGATCTCTGCATGCCGGCATGGTCTCTTCATTCTTCACCGATTTCAAGATGGAGAAGTGTGCGAAACGTTTGAACTTTCAGGTAAACTTAATGAACACAATCCGCAGCTGTTTGTGTAAATTTAGTTGCCTACCTCCGCCACTAAACTTTCAAACAAAATCTAAATCACGTAACCAATTAAGTTGTCTGTAGTCTCACTAGACTTTTTTACGGTTGGTTATGCAAATCCGCCAAGTTTGAAAGGCGGTAAACTTTCAGGTAAACTTCATGAACACAATCTTCAGCTGTTTGTGTAAATTTAGTTGCCTACCTCCGCCACTAAACTTTCAAACAAAATCTGAATCGAGCAACCAATTAAGTTGTCTGTAGTCTCAATAGCCTATTTTACGGTTGGTTACGCGCATGCGCTTCCGCCAAGTTTGATAGGCCGGAATATGAAAGTTTCGGGCACATTTTGTTATTTTCATTGGTTATACGCCAACATGGTGGAAATTGACACAAGGGCACAAAAAATTTCAACTATGAAAAGGTCTATTAAGACCTTTTCATAGTTGAAATTAAATAAAATGTAGTCTATGGTCTAAATTGATACTTAAGAAGTAGTTTGTAGACTAAATTAAGACTCAAAAAGTATTTTGTAGTCTAAATTAAGACTTAAGGCTGTAAGACATTTTCATAGTTTCAATTTTTTTGTGCGCATACGTCAATTTCCGCTGTTTTTCGGGCAGATTTTGACGTATAACCAGTGAAAATAACAAAATGTGCCCGAAACTTTCAGATTTTTTAAACAAAGTGGACGCGTATGCGTTTAGCTAACCGTAAAAAGGTCTATTAAGTTCGTTTCCAAAAAGTACTTCGTACATTTTGCAGACTATTCCAGCAGACTAAAGTAGTAGACTTTTCTAGTAGAAAAGTAGATAGTAGTAGACTACTATTTTAGCAGAACATAGCAGACTACATTAAACCTAATTTGGTTGTTAAAACAATGCAAAAATCATCGCCAAAATCTTAACCAAACCTCAATTGCAAATTTCCACTTTATAAATTATTCAATTTAATCCGAATATATACGCGAGTCTTAAACAATTCAAGAAAATATTTGCCGAGGAATTTTCTTATCTAATCGAGCCGACTCGAGATAAGACTAACAATGCGCAAAACAAATGTTTGCTAACTACTTACATTTACTTGCAATTTCTTGCACACTTATTACATACTCATTTAGTTTAGTACTACCCATAACTAGTTCAAACTAGCTAACACAGAAGTAATAACAAGTTTATAGGTCGATAGCCTTTCCAAAGGTTATGTATAACATTAGATATTAGTACAAGACTAGACAGACATGATTAGACAGACAAGACTAGACAGACAAGACTAGACAGACAAGACTAGACAGACAAGACTAGACAGACAAGACTAGACAGACAAGACTAGACAGACAAGACTAGACAGACAAGACTAGACAGACAAGACTAGACAGACAAGACTAGACAGACAAGACTAGACAGACAAGACTAGACAGACAAGACTAGACAGACAAGACTAGACAGACAAGACTAGACAGACAAGACTAGACAGACAAGACTAGACAGACAAGACTAGACAGACAAGACTAGACAGACAAGACTAGACAGACAAGACTAGACAGACAAGACTAGACAGACAAGACTAGACAGACAAGACTAGACAGACAAGACTAGACAGACAAGACTAGACAGACAAGACTAGACAGACAAGACTAGACAGACAAGACTAGACAGACAAGACTAGACAGACAAGACTAGACAGACAAGACTAGACAGACAAGACTAGACAGACAAGACTAGACAGACAAGACCAGACAGACAAGACTAGACAGACAAGACGAGACAGACAAGACCAGACAGACAAGACCAGACAGACAAGACCAGACAGACAAGACTAGACAGACAAGACTAGACAGACAAGACTAGACAGACAAGACTAGACAGACAAGACTAGACAGACAAGACTAGACAGACAAGACTAGACAGACAAGACTAGACAGACAAGACTAGACAGACAAGACTAGACAGACAAGACTAGACAGACAAGACTAGACAGACAAGACTAGACAGACAAGACTAGACAAGACTAGACAGACAAGACTAGAGTAGGGAAAGATAGTTCCTTCTGGATCCTCCTCAACACTCAACATCACCGTTCTCTTGTGAAAATTAGTTTGAAGCTAAAGTTGAGAAATAGTTTGTACGTGTTTTACATAAGAGGTAATATTAATATTCATAAATCACTGTTAAAGTCACACTTTTCCATAAGATTACATATAAATTGAGACACAAGGTCAACTGTAATTGTTTATTCACTAATCAACCAATCCGCATAATTGGTTTGGGAATATCTGTGGCGGCAGAGGGTGTGGTGAGGTTTGAGGAGTGAGGAGGATCCAGAAGGAACTATCTTTCCCTATTGACTAGACAGACATGACTAGACATACATGACTAGACAGACAAGACTATACAGACAAGACTAGACAGACAAGACTAGATAGACAAGACTAGACAGACAAGACTAGACGGACAAGACTAGATGGAGAAGACTACACTACACTAGACAAGACTAGGCATGACTAGACAAGACTAGTCGAGACTGGACGAGCTTGGACGAGACTGGACGAGACTGGACAAGCCTGAACGAGACTGGACGAGACTGGTCCAGTCTTGTCCAGTCTCATCCAGATGTGACTAGACAGACAATACAGATGTGACTAGACAGACAAGACTAGTCCAGCATGAAATTAGATATTGGTATTAGAAATGACAATATTATCTGTTTCCTGTTTTATGGGAGAATGATTGGATGATTGTTGTAGAATATCATGCAAATCAGTTATACGAATTGGCGTGACAGCAAGACGAACGAGCTGATATTCAGCGATCCTGGGGCCGGGAATTACACGTGCACGCTGATGACGGCCGTGGTGCCGCCGGAGACGATCAAGGATCCGTACGTTATAAGGGAGCTGACGCCGGCGGAGATGCGCGTGGAGATTCAGCCGCGCACGCGGCTGGAGAAGCGCCGCAACCTCGACAAGCTCCGCAATCCCTCAAATTCTGTTTATTAAAATTGTGTTTGTATAAAACTTCTCTGTTTTGTCTTAATCTGTTTTGGTTAGTTTGTGAATTATAGAAACGTTTTAGATAGATCAGGAGATAGATAGATCTAGATCAGGAGGCGGCAGAATGCGAACCGCATGCGGTAACGTTTGTTATCGCGGCGATATGTTTGTTATCCCGTTTCCGTGACGTGCCTTTTCTCAATCCACAGTCTGCCGACTCCTGGTATACATAGACTAACAAGACTAAGCAACTAACTGTGTCCATTATAAACCGTCTAACCTATTGTATAGATTCGAGATTAGATAAAAACTAATTGTTATTCCGTTTCCTTGACGTGCCTTTTCTCAATGGACAATCTCCCGACTCCTGGTATACATAGACTAACAAGACTAAGCAACTAACTGTGTACATTTTATACAGTCTAACTTACTGTATAGATTCGAGATTAGATAAAAACTAATTGTTATCCCCTTTCCTTGACGTGTCTTTTCTCAATTGACACTCTGCCGACTTCTGGTATACATAGACTAACAAGACTAAACAACTAACTGTGTACATTTTATACAGTCTAACTTATTGTATAAATTCGAGTTTAGATAAAAACTAATTGTTATCCCGTTTCCTTGACGTGTCTTTTCTCAGTGGACAATCTGCCGACTCCTGGTATACATAGACTAACAAGACTAAGCAAAACTTAACTGTGTCAATTTCATTCAGTCTAACTTATTGTATAAATTCGAAATTAGATAAAAACTTAATGAGCGACCGAGCGACCTTACTTTAAAGGTAATAACGCGCTCGGGTGCATCCCCACTACACACTAATCCTCGCTTATAAGCATGCACTTTCGCTTCTCGAGTGTTGTTAGTCACAAGACGCGTTGCAAAGATGTTGGTGTGGTGTTTGATGGCGGCTATTTTGTCGGTGGTTTCGTGGGCCGATCCCGGACCCTTCGTGCAGATCAGGAATGGCGTGATGCGAGGAACGTACATGGAAACGAAGAACGGTAGGAAGATTGAGGGATATCTGGGCATTCCTTACGCCAAACCGCCCGTTGGAGAATTAAGATTTAAAGTGAGTAGATAGTTTAAGTGATTGAGTTAGCTTACGTTAATTTGTAGAATATAAACAACAAGACTAGACAGACAAGAGTGGACAGACAAGACTAGACAGACAAGAGTGGACAGACAAGAGTGGACAGATAAGAGTGGACAGACAAGAGTGGACAGACAAGAGTGGACAGACAAGAGTGGACAGACAAGAGTGGACAGACAAGAGTGGACAGACAAGAGTGGACAGACAAGAGTGGACAGACAAGAGTGAACAGACAAGAGTGGACAGACAAGAGTGGACAGACAAGAGTGGACAGACAAGAGTGGACAGACAACAGTGGACAGACAAGAGTGGACAGACAAGAGTGGACAGACAAGAGTGGACAGACAAGAGTGGAGAGACAAGACTGGACAGGCAAGACTAGACAGACAAGACTAGACAGACAAGACTAGACAGACAAGACTAGACAGACAAGACTAGACAGACAAGACTAGACAGACAAGACTAGACAGACAAGACTAGACAACTAGACAGACAATATTAGACAGACAAGACTAGACAGACAAGACTAGACAGACAAGACTATACAGACAAGACTAGACAGACAAGACTAGACAGACAAGACTAGACAGACAAGAGTAGACAGACAAGACTAGACAGACAAGACTAGACAGACAAGACTAGACAGACAAGACTAGACAGACAAGACTAGATAGACAAGACTAGAGTAGGGAAAGATAGTTCTTTCTGGATGCTCCTCAAGCCTCAACACCACCGTTCTCTCATGAAAATTAGTTTGAAGCTTAAGTTGAGAAATAGTTTGTACGTGTTTTACATAAGAGGTAATGTTAATATTCATAAATCACTGTTAAAGTCACACTTTTCCATAAGATTACATATAAATTGAGACACAAGCTCAACTGTAATTGTTTATTCACTAATCAACCAATCCGCATAATTGGTTTGGGAATATCTGTGGCGGCAGAGGGTGTGGTGAGGTTTGAGGAGTGAGGAGAATCCAGAAGGAACTATCTTTCCCTACTGACTCGACAGACATGACTAGACAGACATGACTAGACAGACAAGACTAGACAGACAAGACTAGAGTAGGGAAATATAGTTCTTTCTTGATCCTCCTCAAGCCTCAACACCACCGTTCTCTTATGAAAATTAGTTTGAAGCTTAAGTTGAGAAATAGTTTGTACGTGTTTTACATAAGAGGTAATGTTAATATTCATAAATCACTGTTAAAGTCACACTTTTCCTTAAGATTACATATAAATTGAGACACAAGGTCAACTGTAATTGTTTATTCACTAATCAACCAATCCACATAATTGGTTTGGGAATATCTGTGGCGGCAGAGGGTGTGGTGAGGTTTGAGGAGTGAGGAGGATCCAGAAGGAACTATCTTTCCCTACAGACTAGACAGACAAGATTAGACAGACAAGACTAGAGTAGGGAAAGATAGTTCCTTCTGGATCCTCCTCACTCCTCAACCCTCAACACCGCCGTTCTCCTATGAAAATTAGTTTGAAGCTTAAGTTGAGAAAAAGTTTGTACGTATTTTACATAAGAGGTAATGTTAATATTCATAAATCACTGTTAAAGTCACACTTTTCCATAAGGTTACATATAAATTGAGACACAAGGTCAACTGTAATTGTTTATTCACTAATCAACCAATCCGCATAATTGGTTTGGGAATATCTGTGGCGGCAGAGGGTGTGGTGAGGTTTGAGGAGTGAGGAGGATCCAGAAGGAACTATCTTTCCCTACAGACTAGACAGACAAGATTAGACAGACAAGACTAGAGTAGGGAAAGATAGTTCCTTCTGGATTCTCCTCACTCCTCAACCCTCAACACCGCCGTTCTCTTATGAAAATTAGTTTGAAGCTTAAGTTGAGAAAAAGTTTGTATGTGCTTTACATAAGAGTTAATGTTAATATTCATAAATCACTGTTAAAGTCACACTTTTCCATAAGATTACATATAAATTGAGACACAAGGTCAACTGTAATTATTTATTCATTAATCAACCAATCCACATCGAGATAATTCGTTTGGAAATATCTGCGGCGGCGGAGGTTGTGGTGAGGTTTGAGGAGTGAGGAGGATCCAGAAGGAACTATCTTTCCCTACTGACTAGACAGACAAGATTAGACAGACAAGACTAGAGTCGGGAAAGATAGTTCCTTCTGGATCCTCCTCATTCCTCAACCCTCAACACCGCCGTTCTCTTATGAAAATTAGTTTGAAGCTTAAGTTGAGAAAAAGTTTGTATGTGGTTTACATAAGAGTTAATGTTAATATTCATAAATCACTGTTAAAGTCACACTTTTCCATAAGATTACATATAAATTGAGACACAAGGTCAACTGTAATTGTTTATTCACTAATCAACCAATCCGCATAATTGGTTTGGGAATATTCGTGGCGGCAGAGGGTGTGGTGAGGTTTGAGGAGTGAGGAGGATCCAGAAAGGACTATCTTTCCCTACTGACTAGACAGACATGACTAGACAGACATGACTAGCCAGACAAGACTAGACAGACAAGACTAGAGTAGGGAAAGATAGTTCCTTCTGGATCCTCCTCAATCCTCAACACCACCGTTCTCTTGTGAAAATTAGTTTGAAGCTTAAGTTGAGAAAAAGTTTGTACGTGTTTTACATAAGAGGTAATGTTAATATTCATAAGTCACTGTTAAAGTCACACTTTTCCATAAGATTACATATAAATTGAGACACAAGGTCAACTGTAATTATTTATTCATTAATCAAAGAATCCGCATCGTGATAATTGGTTTGGGAATATCTGCGGCGGCGGAGGGTGTGGTGAAGGTTGAGGAGTGAGGAGAATCCAGAAGGAGCTATCTTTCCCTACTGACTAGATAGACAAGACTAGACAGACAAGACAAGACAGACATTTTATGAAGTCATTTTGGCAACGTTTGTATGCCAATTCGTGAGTTTTTCTCAATTTTTTGACTAAATTTTGCCAAAATATTCGCTAACTAAAGTAGACTAATCTAACCTAAACTAGACTAAGTTGTTTTAGTATTCTGAAACTTGAATGCTTTGTAGACTATTTTTATAAAAATCAAAGCAATCTAGGTATTTGTACCGGTTTGCAAATTTGCGTATTATTTTGTTGTTTTCCATTAATTGCAAAGATTATTCGTGTCAATTTGCAAAACATTATTTATTGCGAATTATCTTTGCTAATTACCCTGTGACGTTCTATTTTCTTTAAATAATTACACAATCATCAATGAAACTTTAAACACATGGATTTCCGAGGCCTAGGTGCGTGTGCCAATCTGTAAATTTGCTTATAATTTTTGTTAATTATTAAGAATTTTCTTGTTAATTTGCTAAACATTATTTAATGCTAATCACCTTATGACGTTCTATTTTCTTCAATTATTTGCATAATTATCACTAAAACCTGAATCACACGGGTTTCTAAGACCTCAGTAAACAACTCATTACCCATTTCAAAACTTTCTAAACTGCACTCATCACACTTAAGCAATTACAATTAATTCGATTTATATTTTATATATCCCACTTTATATATCCTTCACAGCACAGGATATTCCAATAAGATCACAAAATGACCTACAGATATATCCTTTGAACTTTCATGGGCTATCCCGTTGGGCATTTTAATTTCAACATTTGTGGATTTACTTTGCGCATTAACTTTCAAAAGGCGGTGTTGCGGCGTAGCAAGGTCCTACGCGTCCTATTCTATGGACGTTGTTGAAAAACGGACATTTGTATGTCTTAGAGATACTGTACGATATCATCAGGATAACGCGGATACCCTAGGTCTGTAAAGGTAGACTTCTGAGCAAAGCGGCTCTGGCGTCACTAACGCGGCGACATAGCGATAGTTAATAATATCGCTATGTCGCCGCGTTAGTAGTTCCATAGCATATTCCATAGTTTAGGATTTCCATAGTGCACAATTGCACTATGGAAATGTATGAGATGCGATTCGAGCGCAGCGACAGTGACGCACTGCCATTGAGCGCGTCGGCGTCGTTGCGCTCGAATGGCGCCTCAAACATTTTCATAGTGTATAATACTATCGCTATGTCGCCGCGTTAGTATCGCTGCGTTAGTGACGCCAGAGCCGCTTTGCTAGGAAGTCTGCCTTTATAAGACGGACATATTTTTATGCTAGGTATATCCCAACGACGTCCTATGGATATCTCGGAATAATTCCAGGTTGTCCAGTTAAGAACGATTGAAGCCGCGGCTATAACTAAGGCCCAGGCCGCACTATGGTTTTCTGACGAGAGCGGTAACCGCTATAACCGTGAAACCGCTAAAGAAACACACAGTACGCTATGGGTAAAATCAGTCGCGGGAAAAAATCGCAAGTGAGGCCGCTTGTATTAGCTTACTAGAGTCACAGAATCAAGCGATTGAAAACCGCGGCGGTTTAGCCGTAATACGGCCTAGGCCTAACACGGCTATAAATTTTGTATGTGTAGTTGGATTGGATAATGAATAATTCATTAGCCTTGAAAATAAAGCGTAAACCTTGAAAATAGAGTGAGATGGAGTAAGCGGTTTAGTGAACTCAAAACCAAAGAAGAGTTTTTGATTGCCGGGTAATAATGTGGTGAAAGCAATTTTGATTGAGAGTTTCTCAATTTCTCGACAACTTGGTTAAATGTAAAAGCTTTAAATACATACATATTGTGTTTCGCGCTAAATACAGCTGTAAGTAGTTTTGTCGGGTATAGACTTTGGACTTAAATTTGTTTGTTTTGAGAGATTTGTTTGCGAAATCAAAACATGTTTACAGAAACAAGAACAAATTTTCCACATCATCGATAAAATTCCGATGAAGTTATTCACTGCTTAACGAGACTACATACTTGGAAATAGAGCATGCAAATCATTTCAACTGAAAATTGCGAATAATAATCGCTTTTATAATGCTTATTGTTTATGTGCCTAGCAACCGCTAAACAAAAACGAACGTATTTATGCGGTGGCTATAACGAGAATAACAAACTTGGGGAAGATTGTAATTATTGTCTTTGCAATTGAAATTAGCACATTGCATGTTTTCATAATTTGAGTGTAAAGGCCGGTCCAGACGCTCCGTTTTGCACAACCTTTTGTCTGAGCAGTCTTAAGACGGAATGAAAAAGTTGCAATTTGTAGAGCGTCTACACGGTGCAGATATATCTGTATATTTCGCACAGTTTTAGTGAAATTGTCAAGTAGGATGTACTAGTCTGGTCATTTTTGAACAAATGAATCGGGAAACGTAGCTACCGTCTACATGCGCCGACTTGTCTGCATAGTTCATGGATATTTATGCTCTTTAGCCCAGTTATCGTTGCAACTGTACCGTCTCCGCGCAGTTTGCAAAAAGAAGTGTTTGCCAGTGAAGTAGTTGTTTTTAAGAAATGTTTTTTTTTAGAAAGATTAGTTATACTAATGATGTCAACTTTGTTGCCGGTATGTATACAATGATTTTCTAGAAATTATAATTTTTGTAATAAAATAAATAATTTTGTGATAAATAATTTTGACCCCAATGAATATAATTAACGTTATTTAAGAAAAAATATGTTTTGATGACTGTAAATGGAGTTAGGCCACTTTCAAAATCAATGAAATCACATTTCCAATTCTTTGGAAAGCACAAGTCCATTCATAAACTAAGTTTTCCTCGAAATAAAAATAAATGTAAGTATACACTTTTATGTTATAAAATCAAAAAAGTTAAATAATTGTTGTTATACATTACATATTTTTATATAATTTTTACATTGAAATTAATATTGTTTTATTATTATTATTATTATCGTATTCTCCCAATAATGGAAGACGTTAAGCAAACAACTCAATCAATTTTTCTTGGCGTTCTTCTTGTTTCTCCAATAAGCTTTCATTCTTTCCGAAAAGGCTTGTTTCCGTTCTTCCGACCACTTCGGTCTGTACTGCTTTGGTTGCTCTAATGTAACTTCCCATTTGTCAACTTTGAAGGTGTCTCTTTCTAAAATGTCTGTTGTACATATGTTTGCATTTTCTGATGTACTTTCGAAGTTTGTCTGACCAAGGTGTCGAATTCTTTAGTGAGCTAACATAATCAAATATCCTTTTTGACAGTCGATTTGCTGGTAGTCTCATTAGATGTCCAAACAATTTCATTCGTCTTTTCTTCATGTCAATTTCAATGTTTGAAAACTTTTCTGTTGTTTTGATTGATTGTATTTCTTGGTCTTAGGATTTTTCTGATAATCTTCCTCTCTTCCTTTTTGATTTTTTCTAGTTCTTGTTTTCTGTTAAGTGTCAATGTTTCGCTTGCATAAGGACTGTTGGTTTTATAACCGTGTGCCGAATGCCAAATTTGTGTCTGTCTTGACATAGATTTTTTATTATAGATGTCTTGGACGAACCACAATGTCTTCTTGATTTTTTGGAGACGGTTTTGCTGTGAGATCTTCTCAATGCCTTCCGGTTCGATGAATTTTCCGATGTATTTAAAGTACGGGACTTTGTCGATTTTACTGTAATTTGTTCTCAGGCTCGCGATATCAGTTTTTGAACAAAAGAATTTAGTTTTCTCAAATGAGATCTGTAGTTCCACTTTTCCTGCACATTCCTTAAGTATCTCAAGCTGTTTGACAGCAGTCTCCTCATCCTCTGTTAGTATCGCCAGATCATCCGTAAAAGCGAGATATGGTACGTAGAGGTTGTTTTTGGGAAAGCCCAGTCGAATCGGTTTCCAAGACTCACATTTCTTGAGTTCCTTCTCCCATTCTTCCATAACCTTGTCTAGCACGATATTGAACAGAATAGGAGAGAGTCCATCACCTTGTCTCACACCTGTTCGAATGTCAAAGGCTTCTGAAATATCCCCCATATATTTCACTTTAGATTTTGTGCCAGCGAGTGTTTGTTTAATGAGTTCTGGGGTTTTGGGATCTAGTCCTCTCTCTTCTAGAATTTGGAATAGTGAGGATCTGTCTATCGAATCGTATGCCTTTTTGAAGTCTACAAATGTGCATAATGTGGGCTTTTGTCTGAGGGCTCGTAATTTGAGTATGGTTGATAATTTGTTCTAGGCAGGACCTGTTTGGTCTGAATCCTGCTTGGTATTCTGATAGTTTGGGTTCTAATTGCTTTTGTGTTCTACTTAAGAGACAGGCTGATAGTATTTTGTAGGTGACAGATAAAAGAGAGATACCTCTATAGTTGTTTACATATAACTTGCTGCCTTTTTTATATAGTTCCAGTCATCCGGGAGCTTTTCGGTTTGCCAAATATTTGAATTATTTTTGTAATATATTGTATTTTGTATTTTTGTTAACGGATCGAACTGAACATTGAAATTAAATTGTCTATAATAAATTCACTCTATCGTTGTTGAACTGTGGAAAAGTACTGGAAATAATGCCTTGCGCAAGCTAACCAAGATCATCCAGGACATCTGCGAAACAAAGAAATTACCACCCGATTGGAAATCGGCTCTGATCCATCCGCTTCACAAAAAGGGAGATTTTACTGATCTATACAACTACCGTGGAATTTCTCTCGTCCCGGTAACATAAAGATTCTCTCCAAGGCGTTATGAACAAGGGCAGAAAATGAGCTGGATAGTCAACTAGGAGAATACCAGGGGGCTTGCAGGAAGACCCGATCCTGTGTTGAACAGATCCTCAACCTTAAAACTGTACTTGCATACTCCAAGATGAGAAATCGCAAGGTGGTCGTCAACTTTGTTGATTTTAGGAAGGCCTACTTTTCCATTGATAGAGAAACGCTTAAGAAAGTACTACATGAACTAGGGCTAGACAACAAAACCCGCAGACTCATCCTAGAAACTTTGACCAACACACATTTCAAGGTTAAATTCAAAGGCGAGATTTCAGAAAGCTTCGAAATAAAAACTGGAGTAAGACAAAGAGATGGACTTTCCCCACTTCTCTTTAACTGTGTCCTTGAAAAGGTTATGAGAGAATGGCGCAAGGAACTGATCAATTTGGGTGCTCAGAGTGGTATCTACCCGGGATGTAAGAGCGATGGACTGTGTAGATTGCCTGGCCTTTGTAGATCACATGGGACTGTTAGCTGATTCTCTTGAGATGGCAACAATGCAGGTAAATTGCCTCAGAAAACAGGCTGCCAAAGTGTCGCTGGAGAAAACAGAATTCTTCACCAACATCAGAGAAGCAAACAGAGAGATGTTACTAGAGCAGGGAAACATCAGGAGGACTTAGAAATTTGAGTATCTCGGCGAGTGGATTAAACCCAACTTATCAGAAAGAGCATCATTATCCAAGAGAGTCAACAAGTTAGAACTAGCCTATCGACTGACTAAGAACACTTACAATAAAAAATGCCTGTCACGCAACCTGAAACTTAAGCATTACAAATCAGTCTTACGACCAGAAGCCCTCTATGCCATGGAGTGTCTTTGCTTGAACCGAATGGGTCTAGGTAGAGAAATTGGAAATCAGAGAGAGGAGAATCATCAGGAAGATCTTAGGCCCGGTAAAGGAAGATGGGGAATTCCGAAGGCGGCATAACTCTGAGCTCTACGAACATATTGAGAGGCTCTCTGACTGTGCAATGAAAAGAAGGGTAGCTTTGCAAGATTGCCTCCAAACCGACTAACCAACCGTCTGTTCGCCTTCTTGCAAAACAAGAATGTTCGTACCACTTGGTTGACAGAAACCGAGAAGGATATTAAAGAACTGGGAATAACAGATCTCCAAAATAGACAGTCTGTGAGAGGCACCTTGAAGGAAGTTCGTGGATTTCAGACAAAAACCCCGAAGGAAAGGTGCTCCCTGCACAGAAGCGAGTTACACCGGTAGAAAATGCGATAATACTGGGCAAAGTTCAAACCCCAACAGTTGAACAAGCGTGGTCCAAAGTAGGTCTATTCGAAAGAAGAAGAAGAAGATACTACGAACAATTCAGCTATAAGTTTCTCAATACGAAGATATTAGAAAGATTTCAACTCCTACTTTTCATTATGAATAATTGGAGAAATTAATAACATTCAAGACTTCATAAATGAAATACATCTAAAACCTATGTTATGAGACATGGAGTCACAGGAATATAGGGATAGGAATCTTAAAAAGCATGCTTGAACCTCAGTGACTAATAAATTCGATATAACTAATGATCATATTTATAAAAAGTTAAAAAGCTTGCGAGTACTAACAAGTACTTCTTCACTGTAGACCAGGGCTGTCCAACCTTTTTGTAGTGACGATCTACTTTATTGTATTGTTGCCAAGATCGACCAAAACATGTAGCGGGCCACCGGAGGTCTGGGGCCATGGAGTGCACCCCCCACACCTTGACACTCAACAATCAAAACTAAAAACGATAAAACGTGCGAAAAGAGATAAGTGACTGCAATTAATTTATACACCGAAAATGTACATTAGGTATCTTAAAATCGTTGGCGATCAATTTAATAATTGGCTAAAATTGGCTAAAAGTGCTGAGAATAAGAATTTACATACACAAATTAATTCCGATTTTCGTATTAGGTTATTTTTACATGAAAAACTCCCCCCCATGGGGGAAGAAAATTTTGAGAAAATGCTAAAGTAACATATTGCCATTTAAAAGCCTTTTTTTCATGTAAAAATAACCTAATACGAAAATCGGAATTAATTTTTGTATGTAAATTCTTATTCTCAGCACTTTTAGCCAATTTTAGCCAATTATTAAATTGATCGCCAACGAATTTAAGATACCTAATGTACATTTTCGGTGTATAAATTAATTGCAGTCACTTATCTCTTTTCGCACGTTTTATCGTTTTTAGTTTTGATTGTTGAGTGTCAAGGTGGCCCTATATTTATGAAACGAGAAGAGAATTTATGAGAAGTGCATACAAGTATCTAAAAACGATAAGAGAGGGATACAAACCAAGGACAACACCATGCAGAGACCGAACAGGACAAATCGTAAGCGACCAAGATAAAATCCAGGATATGTGGAAAAATCATTTCGAAACTTGCTGAATGATACTGATAGCTAGTGATGGGTCAACTCGATTTTTTAAACCGGGTTAACTCGAGTTAAGGATAATTCGAGTCAACTCGATTTTCGATTTACCAACTCGAGTTGATACGATGCATCACCGACCGACAAATCGGTTCGCCTCCTTTACGATCATGGTCAACGGCGTAAACGCAATACATCGTGGTGCGGATATACCCGACCTACGCCGATTGTTGCTACGTGTAGTGTAAAGTAAATATTTTGTACATATTGTTGGGGAAGTTTACCGGAATAATGCCAGGTCCTAGAAAAAGATCAGTGGTGTGGGAAGTGTTTAGTTTACCCATTGACGGAAAAGTAAAATGTAAAACATATAAATTTTCTGGAAATACAACCACATTGATGAATCATATTAAAAAGAAACATCCCAGTGAAAACATTGGCTTGATGGCGCTCGATAGTAAGTAATACAATAAAATCAACAAGTCAATTTCAAAAATCAATTTTAGATGAATCGGCGATGCCTGTTCCGGTTTCGTCAAATGATGTCGAACCTCCAACAAAAAAATTAAAACAAAGCCGTTTCAATTTGAATCTATACAATAATTCTGTGCAGAAATCTGTGGACGATGCCCTAATGCATATGGTAGTCAAAGATTACCAGCTTTTACAAATCGTTGAAAATGAAGGTTTTCGCAAATTTACCAAAACATAAACTTAACCGTAAAACGAAAACTACGAGTACGAAATTCCATCTAGAAAAAAACTTACAAAAATGATTGAAGAAAAATATGACTTAGAGTCCAGAGCTTACAAAAAGAGATTGGAGGATATTGAATATATTGCAATAACATCTGATATTTGGTCCTCAGATAGCAATAAAAGTTTTATAACTGTGACAGCTCATTTTATACAAAATGTAAAATTACATTCATTTGTTATTTCCACTTCAGAAATACTAGAAAATCATACGGCTGAAAACATAGCAAATGCTATACAACTAGTATTGGATGATTGGAAAATAGATTCAAAAATAGTCTGCATAGTCACTGATAACGCTGCACCTATGAAAAAGGCAATTAGTGAGATTCTTAAAAAACGAAACCATTTATGTGTTGCTCATACACTTAACTTTGCTGTCAAAGACTGTATAGATAAAGAAAGGGCTGATTTAGAAAAGAATCTGGATAACAGTCAAATATTACAAGTATTCAAAATGTGCCATTCAATTGTTTCCCACTCCAAGCATAGCAGCAAGTCGTCCTATGCTTTACTTGACATGTAAAAACAAATGAATATGGATTTACTAAAAGTAAAGCAAGATGTTCGTACCAGGTGGACCAGTACTTTCTACATGCTGGAGCACTTAATCAAATTGAAGGTACCGCTTTCTGCTGTTTTACCTACATTGAATTTACCACCATCAAATTTAGAGTCTCATGAGTGGTTATTGGCTGAAGAAATGGTGGCGCTTTTACATCCTTTTGAACAGGTAACTTTCCTTTTTAACAGGTCATTTTATCTGGAGAAAAATACCCATCCCTGTCTTCTGTTATACCTCTTGTATTTGGTCTCAGGAAGGCTGTAAACAGCAAAACTCCACTGACAGAGTCAGGCAAGTTGTTACAACAAATTTTTGACAATGTAGTAAAAAAACGACTTGGAATTTATGAAAATAATAGAACAGCAGCCATAGCTACATTTCTTGACACTCGATTTAAGAAAAGAGCATTCTTATTAGAAAGTAATACTAAGAATGCACAAATGTGGGTAATAAATGAATTACAGGACATAATATTAGTTTCAACAAATACCTCACATTTACGAGAACAACCATCAACTTCTACTGCTACTGTATCTGAATTGACCTGTTCAGATGATGACATTTGGGCTGTTGTGGATAAAAAAATAACAAAATCGAACGAAAAGTGTACTCCATATTCTTCAGCTGCTATGATAGTAAAAAAAAACGGCCAAGTGCGAGTTGTTAGTCGCGCACCGAGGGTTCCGTACAAACTTGTAAGTAAGGTATCTTTAGGAGGACCTAACTGTATGCAACCCATATGCTTCTGGAGCCTGACAATACCACTACGACAACATTAGGTATTTTCATAAGTTTCTAATATTAAATTCGCATTTTTCTTGTAATTAAACTACATATTTACGGTTTTCAGATTTTTCCCTTTATTATTTTTCATGTGCTTTTTGGTTACATACCAAAATATGCGACATAAACGGTCATATCTTTTGATCGCGTTGACTTACAAGTTTGATTTTTTCACAGCTAAAAGAAACCACAGACCCGAGTATTTGATACAAATTTCAACTTGTTACCTCTACGCGTTCCTGAGAAAAATGGTCTTGACAGACAGACGGACGGACGGACAGACAGACAGACAGACGGGCAACAAAGTGATCCTATAAGGGTTCCGTTTTCGGTACGGAACCCAAAAAAAAGTTCGTTGAAATGCCATATTTAGATCACTTCAATTTTGGAGTGAAAAAGAAAGTTTATTTCCAGCGTTGTTTAAAATAGCGAAAAAATACCGGCTACATCAGTTCCCTAAGAAAGATTATTTTCAAACGCTGGCATTTTATGCAATGAAAGACGAAACCGTTTAGCACCAAAAAGAGTAAACCAAATATTGTTTCTTAATACCACACAATAGTTTGATTTAACATAGTTTTTCTTAAGTTTCTCTAGTTCCTTTTAAGCCATATTTAGGTATTACAGATTTTGTAGATTTTTTTTGTTGCTTGTTTATTTATAAATTCATTTATAATATATATATATATATATATATATATATATATATATATATAGATATATATATATATATATATGTTGTATTTGAGGTTTTCGCGGATAGATACCTGTGTTGTATTGTTTTCTCGGAGATTCCGCGTTGATGCTGGAGGGTTGGCTCTGAAAAGAACCGGAACCGGAGAATCCGGTTCTTTTCAGAGCCAACCCTCAGCATCAACGCGGAATCCCCGAGAAAACAATACAACACACACATATATATATATATATATATATATATATATATATATATATATATATATATATATATATATTAATATATATATATATATATAAATTAATATCTAATTTTTTTTAATTAATATCTAAAAGGACAAAGAGCACGATCTTTGTTTATTATTTTTTAAAAATTCTTTTTACAATATATTGTATATTGTATATATATATATATATATATATATATATATATATATATATATATATATATATATATGTATATATTGAAATCAAAAGAGTATCCCATTTCAAATTCCTTGGAGAAATTTTAGAACCTACAGGAGGAGAAAAAATAGCGCAAAAAACTGGACAACAGAAAATGATGAGGGCCTTCTTCAAAACACGAGACATCTACAACAAACAATGCCTGTCAATAAACACAAAAGTTAAACACTACAACACTGTAGTGAAACCAGAAGCACTCTATGCGAGTGAGACGCTTACACTCCACACAAAAAGAGATCTAGAAAATCTTCTAAAAGAAGAAAGGAAAATCGTGAGAAAAATTTGAGGCCCAAAACAAACAGAAGACGGATACAGACTACACTCCAGGAAAACAACAGAAAAAATATCCAACCTCGCTTCAGACATCAGGAAAAGGAGACTCAAATTTTATGGACACCTCTACAGACTACCAGAAACCAGGATCGCCAAGCGAGTCCTCACATACATACAAGGAGTCAAGACGACAACTCCATGGATAGTCCAAGTAAGAAAAGATCTGGAAGAAGCACAAATAAACATTACAGAAATTGAAAATAGGGAGACTTACAGACAAAAGGTTAGTAAATGGGAAGTGATGTCGGAGAATGAGAAGCCCAAGAAGACCGGAACAAAGTGGACGGAAGAAAGGAAGAGGATCCACGGAGAAAAAATGAGGAAAGCGTGGGAAAATAGAAAAAACATCACAAAATGAAGTCAAGTTTGCTTTGCGTGATCCCATAGGGTCCAACCGCTAATTATATATATATATATATATATATATATATATATATATATATATATATATATATATATATATATATATATATATATATATATATATATATGTATATATTTAGTATCATTTAAGATCCATTACACATTGTGTATTTTCCTGCAATTTTCCTGTCTTTCTATGAAAATTAATGGGCGAAAAATAAAATGGTTGGCTTATAAGTGCCAATTAAGGCCAGGGGCGTCCAGAATCTAATTTATAATAAACTTCATATTTTTCTGCTAACTCGGTTTGGATAACTCGGTTTGAAATCGGGTTACGCAAATTTTTAACCGGGTTAACTCGAGTTAACAAAAACACGAGTTTGCCCATCATTACTGATAGCGTTACAAAACCTACTATGCAGGAAGACCAGGACGAGCAAAACGGAAGGAGAGAAAAATTAACCCAGAATAACCCCAACTCCCCAAGAAGTAAAACAACAATTAAAGCACTGAAAAATAGCAAAGCTCCCGGAATCGATGGTATCAACTCAGAACTGCTAAAATAAGGGGGGGGGGGGGATAAGCTGGCCACCTACATGCACGTACTAATAACAGTAGTAAGAAAGTATGGGACGAAGAAACAATGCCGAGCGAATGGGCACAAATCATCATTTACAAGAAAGGGGACAAACTATTATGTGCGAACTACAGGGGTATCTCACTGCTAAGCAGTCCATACAAAATCTTGCCCACCATCATAAAGAACAGAATGAAACCGCTGTGCAAACAACTGATTGGGGAACATCAAGCTGAGTTGAGACCTAGCAGGTCCACAACTGATCAGCTATTCACCGTGAAACAAATGCTCGAAAAAGCATGGGAGCAAAAGCTTACAATTCGATCAAATGCACAAAATTGTACACGACGCTTAAGGAACTGAACATACCAAGAAAACTGACAAGACTTGTACGCATGACCATGGAAAAGTGTACGGTAAAAAATACGCGTACAAACTGTTCAGGTAGTGGCATATGCCGATGACATCGACATCATGAGTCGAACCAAAGCCGCAGCAGAAGAAGGGTACACCCTCCTGCAGGAAGCAGCCAGGGCCATAGGGTTGAAAATTAACGTAACAAAGTCTAAAGTGCTAACGCAGGCAAGAACAACGACAATGGCGATAACCACACAAGACAACTTAGACCAAGTCAGCAGCTTCCGCTATCTAGGGGTGACCCTAGAAAACAACAGTAGCGAAGAAGCAGAAATAAGATCCAGAACCACAGCGGCAAACGGAGCATACTTGGCTCTCGCACACATCTTCACATGAAAACACATGCACAGAAACACGAAAATAAGAGTGTACAAAACAATTGTCAGACCAATACTCACTAGAGTAGTGAGAAGCGTTATAGTTATATTATAGTTATAGTTTTGATTTGTACTTTATGTTATTTTTAAGTAAGTATATAGAAATGTGAGGAAACTAAAGATCGACTCAAAATCACGCCGCGATCGACCGGTAGATCGCGATCGACTGGTTGGACAGCCCTGCTGTGGACCATAACTGCTAAACGTGTAGCCGCGAAGTCTCGGGCAATACAGTTGTCACAATATTGCTGAGATATACTGGGCTACACATTGCCTAGCAATATGTCGGCAACACATTGTCCAGCAACATTGGCGGGCCATCATTTCAATTTTTAGCATTTTTTGTTGCTAGTGTACAGTAGAGGAGGGATTTTGCAGAAATGCACAATTTACTTTCTAAAACTGACACACAAGGGTTCCTAAACTCCACATATACCATGCTCTCTTGAAGATACATGTCGTCTCTACATGTCCCTCCTGATTTCAATACAATATTTATGTTATATTTTGCATATTTCGGGGTGGTTTGTACCCTCAAATCCAAATAGGTAAATAAATATATCTACGCGAAAAAATAATGCACTTGAAAGTTGAATCAGATTTGAAACAAAAGCGTCAGAACGCAAGTTTAACCTCAACCAAATTACAAATTTTTCTCTACCAATTGCAAATAAAATAAAAATTCTCGAATTGAATTTTGTAGTTTATTACATGAAAAGGCTATCAGAATTTATGATTTTTCAGTCGAAAAACTAATTAAAACAGTTAAAAACGGAAGTAAAACTCACCTAATTCAACATTTTGACTTTTGTCTTCTCACCACTAGGCGTCGTACAGCTGCAACAAGAGACAACCACTTGAAGTTAAATCCGAAAGCTTTTAAAAAATTACAAATCAATTCAGAGTTTTTAAATTCAGAGTAATTTAAATTCAGTTTGTATAACACACCAGATTTCATTGAATATTATATTATATTTCATTGAATTTAATTTTAAACGAATTTATATTTAAAACCTTGTTCTAAGCGCGACTAAACTACGCGTCGAAACATCCCAGTAACATGGCAACGCACTACGAAAACAACACGTTACGAAAACATCACTCTTTAAATCATCATCGTTTGTTTTATTGGGAATGGGAAAAATTCACAATAAAACAAAAGATGAATAATTGGAATGATAATAACCAACACTTAAATCATCACGTTAAAAAATAAACGAAGATAAAATAATCGTGGAAAATATAACACTAGGATATTATCACATCCCAATCATTATTATCACTATTATATTTCATTACTATTATTATTATTATTATACAGTGTTTATTATTATTATTATTATTCATCACTATTATATGATATTTTCGTAGTGTTGTTATGTAGGTGTGATATTTTCGCCACGTTGTTTAGTCGCGCGTTGTTTTACCAAGACGCCTGAAGTGACAGCCCAAGTGGCAAGCTTCGGGTGAAGTGCATTGAAAAATTTCGTTACCAAAATGCAAATCAAATAAAATTGCCCGCGTTGAGATTTATAGCGTGAATAGTGAATAACCACGTGAATTTTCGATTTCTGGCGTTTGTTTCGGGCGCAAAGCAATTAAAATAGGTGAAAATGCAATTTAAATCTTACCCCATTCAACAGGCAACAGTTTGACGTTTGTTTGGCATCGCACTACCGGAAGTAACTAAAGAGGCGCGAAATTTAAAAAAACTTTCAAGCTAAAAAAAATTGAATTTGTTTGCTTCAACAGCTACCCTACACTATATCTCAAACACCTTCAAAAGCGAATGTGTTGGGGACATAATATATTCCTCATAGAGCAAGTTTACTTACTTTATGAGGAATATACGCAGTTTGTTTTTGTTTTTTTTTTGTAAGGAAAATCCTTGGTTTGGTTATTTTATAGGAAAAATGTAAATATGTATCCTTGGTATTTCATTAAATCAAATTTATATATTCCAACTGAAATTCTAAGTAAATAAAAACTAAAATAACAAAATTTTGCAATAACTCATAATATTATTTAAATAAATAAATTATTAATTTGCTTATTGCTAAAACCATACTAATCATAAATACAATTATATAAACGTATTAAAGACGAAACGTAGCTTGAATAAATTTAATCTATTCGTTGCTCTATAATATTAACTTATTAGCGCCCAGCATCCACTTTTCAGGACACCTTGTAAACATTTTCTTAGAAACCAGCCGATGCTTTAAAGGTTGCAATTTTAGACACCAAGAGACGAAGTGTTGAAACAAAATTTTGACATCTTCATATGTTTTCTAATTATAATCAATTGCGCATCAAGCCTTCCAAATCTTGACGACTTTCACTAAAATGTCTATAACTAATTAACTGAGTAAGCTAGATAAACGAGTTATACGTCAAATTAGAGCTAATTAAATTTGCAATGAATTTTGTTATATAAATTTTTCGATATTTTGCTTGGTTTCGCAATCTCGAATGCTAAATAATCGTTAAATTGCGCAAATTTAAATCCTGAAGTTAAATCCTGAACAAATTTTACTCTGAGAAATCTTTCAAAATTTCGCTTGGCTTCAATTCGCTATTTCAATGTAATTAAAGCTTAATACATAAAAACCTTAATTACTAACGTAATACTAGCTCAGTGTCAACAAGCTCAGTGTGTAATACTAGCTCATTATCAGTGTACAATAGTCCGACTGTATATTGAGTCATCGCCTACAATAGTCCGAGTAAATGGAGTCATCAAATCATTTCTATTTCCAATTTGTCTCCCGTGCGCTAGGCAGCCACACTTCGGCAGCCGAAATATTTGGGCAGCGAGCTATAGCAGCCAATCGATTTATATATCGATTTAAAGTTTGTGAAAAAAAGCAAAGGAAAATAAAAATAAATGGAAACAACACGTAGAACGGATGCACGAGAAGAGAATACCAGCCAAAGTCTTTATCAGTCTCAAAGATTTTACCAATGCCATGGAAGAAGAGATATCGGAGGGCAGAGAAAAAGATGGATATCGTAACAGGCAAAGTGCCTAAAACCTGAAGGGAAGAAGAAGAAGAAGTTTGGGAACACAAAATACATCTGGCTGCCACGACAAGTGCGTGAAGACTGGACGGCAGGCAAATACGTTCTCTACCCTTGCTATGGCTGCGCGCAACCAATGGACAGGCGTGTTCTTATGGCTGCCGCAGCCAGGAGTTAATGGCTGCGGGTTCACATACACCGTTATATGCGATCCCCGGCTGCCTAGTGCGTGGGAGGCTTTAAATTGTAATTGTCACTCAAATGTCAGCTGTCAACTGTCAATGAACATTACCTTTTTAAATATTTCTTTTCTAACCCATACGCCGTTATGTGCGCTCCAAGCTTTCCACGTGTGTGGGAGGCTTTAAATTGTAATTATAAAGTTTCACTCAAATGTCAGCTGTCAACTGTCAAATTAGCATTACTTTTTTAAATAATTCTTTTCTACCACTTCCAAAATGGCAATACATCCATTTCCTTATTTCCAAAGAAGAATTTAAATATCAATTTTCACATCTCTAACATCTCCAGTTTTTGAGATTCCCGCATTTACAACCACCTTCGTTAGATTTTCCAAAATAGTAGTTTGTGATACAAGTGTATGAAGAAGGGCTTTTATGTATGAGTTTTCCAGAAGTGGGAAACCGAAAGCGGAAATCGAAAACGGAAACGGAAGTCGAAACCGTAAACGGAAGTAGAAACCAGACCTCACACCCAGCGTGGGGTTACATAGACCTCACACGTAGGACTACATAGACCTCACATCCAGCGTGGGGTTACATAGACTTCGCACGTGGGACTAGATAGACCTCAAACCCAGCTTGGGGTTACATAAACCTCACACATGGGGCTTCATAGAACTCATACCCAGCGTGGGGTTGCATAGACCTCGCATGTGGGGCTACATAGACCTCACACTCTCATGTATAAAAAACAGAAAGTGGGAAACCGAAAACGGAAGTCGAAAGTGGAGGGGCTAGAAGGAACCATTTTTTCCTACTTGATGTAATCTAGGTTAACCTAGATTTAATCTGGATTAGATTATGGTTAGGTTATGTTATATTAGAGCCAAATAATTCCAGACTGAGAGCCGATTCTCTTTTAATAAACGTCAGAAAATTTATTTGCACTACGTCTATGTTTTTTGTTTAGTGACGCGAGTTGTTGCCATAGTAAGAACACATAGAAATCGTTTAATAATTAAACTCTATTTGATTTACATTGAACCTTTACGCACGATTTTGATACTTTTACACACGATTTTGATACTTTTACACACGATTTTGATACTTTTACATACGATTTTGATACTTTTACACACGATTATAATAATGGCTTACTTCACATACAATAATGTATTTATTAATGCGTTCATTTTAGTGTGTGAGTAGTTAAATAATATTTAAACTACCAGCGCCGTCGTTTGGATTTTAAGGCGCCGGGCTTATATATTGAGGTGGGCCCCCCAGTAAAAAAAGAAAGTGAATAAACAAATAAATTCTTCAATTTTTAATACATACAAGAAAGGAAAATATGTATAGAAGAAATATAATAATATAAAAGAAAATCAAAATTGCACTTTTTTAAATCATTTCAATTTCAGCCTCAAAATGGGGGTCCTCAAAATGGCGGGGGGGCTTTAATTTCAGCAAAATAGGAGGGGGGCCCTAAAAATGGGAGGGGGGGCACAGCCCCTTTGGGGGCCCCCTAGCCCTTGACCCGGGCATTCGCCCAATTGACCGACGCTAGCGACGCTACTGTAAACTACTCACTAAAGACCTTGCCAACATCTTAAATAATCCTTAAACTAATTCTTTTCAGCCGGCCGTGCCCGCGGGATTCTGGAGCGGAGTTTTGGACGCGACCAAAGTCCACGGCGTCTGTCCACAGAGAAACATCTATACAAGATCAAACGTGATTGAAGGAGACGAAGACTGTCTCTACCTCAACGTCTACACACCCCGGGTAAGCACCCTTAGTCGTTATTAACTTAACAATCGTCGTAACTATTATAAGCTTTGTATTAGTAAGTCATAACTTAGTAAGTATAGACATTTTCATAGCGGAATTTTTTTGTGTGCATGCGTCAATTTCTTGCGCATGCGTCAATATTTTCGGGCACTTTTTTGACGTATAACCAGTGAAAATAACAAAATGTGCCCGAAACTTTCATATTCCCGTCTTTTAAACATTGCGGACGCGCATGCGCCTAACTAACCGTAGAAGGGTCTATTTAACGCGTTTCGACGGACAGATACCACTTGTAAGCACCCTTAATAGTTATAAACTTAATAATCGTCGTAACTATTATATGCTTTGCATTAACCCCTTGACATACAATGACGTCTCTAAGACGTCATGTATATGTGATAAGATCACATGTATATGGACACGTCAACGCGCATTTTATTCGTATGTCAAGGTGTTAAGTAAGTATTGGTACATTTTCTAATGATTCTTAAAACTGATAATTACCATTAGTTCTGTAACTTGTTAGAAAAAGGACTAATGTCCGATGTTTTTACGATATCTAGTGGAGCCCAGCATTGCTGTAGCAAGACATTGGACCTTTGTTGCCATAGCGTTGCCATAGCGTTGCTTTGTTGACATTGGCCCTTTCTCTACTTATACAATAGACCTTCTTACTTTTAGTTAAGCGCATGCGCGTCCGCCATGTTTAAAAGCCGGGAATATATTTGAAAGTTTCGGGCACATTTTGTTATTTTCACTGGTAATACGTCAAAAAGTGCCCGAAAAAAATGGCGGAAATTAACGTATGCGCACAAAAAAATGTCAACTATGAAAACGTCTATTCCGAGTTAGTAGGGAAAGGTCCTATGTTCTGGCGTCACCTCCCTCTCAACCAGCCTCCCTTTCCACCTTCTCCCGCCTCCCGATCTTGGGCACCCCCACGCGTGGGGTAACATAGACCTCACACCCTGTTTAGTGTGGGGTAACATAGACTCCCACGCCAAACAGGGTGTGAGGTATATGTAGCCCCACGCTAAACATGGTGTGAGGTCTATGTTACCCCACGCTAAACAGGGTGTAAGGTCTATGTTACCCCACGCTAAACAGGGTGTGAGGTCTATGTAGCCCCACGCTAAACAGGGTGTGAGGTCTATGTTAGCCCACGCGTGGGGGTGGCCAAGGTCGGAGGCGGGAGAAGGTGGGAAGGGAGGCTGGTCGAGAGGAGGTGGCGCTAGAACGTAGGACCTTTCCCTACTCGAGCTTAATGCCGAGTTTATATCCAAAAATGGAGCAAGGTACATAGTACTAAGAGTACTACAAGTATCATCACTAAGAGTACTATAGTACTACAAGTACATAGTACTACAGTACTACATGTACATAGTACTACAGTATTACAAGTACATAGTACTAAGAGTACTACAAGTTACCTGATAATTATAAAAGTAAACTTGGTAATAACTATTAGTATACTTGCCCATAACCATTAGTTATTACTAAATAACTAATTCCTTGTGTTGGATCAGTTGGATGTTGAAGATGATAAAGTCTATCCAGTGATGATTTTCATCCACGGCGGCGGATGGCTCTGCGGCAGTGGGAATACCCACTGGTACGGCCCCGACATACTGCTGGACAGAGACGTGGTGCTAGTGGTGCCCAACTATCGACTAGGTAAGCTAAAATGTTGTTTGAGTGGTTTGAGTGGTTGATGCAGTTGCGACTGATTCGCAGGTGCGCTCGGATTCCTAACCACCGGCGACGAAGAGGTTCCGGGCAACAACGGCCTGAAGGACCAACTGCTCGTCCTCAAGTGGATCAAGGAGAACATTGCGAAATTTGGCGGAGATCCCGACAGCGTAACGATATTTGGGGAATCGGCTGGTGGAGCCAGCGCTCACTACCACATGCTATCACCACTTAGCAAAGGTAAAAAGATAGGAATCGTGACAAAATGAAGTGTCGTCGAAGTGTTTCCGAAATGTCGTGCAGCAATAAAACCGGTCAACGACACCTCACTGATGCTTCTCACCAATTGCGCAAATGTCAACACTTCCCCGACACTTTACAATAAAGCAGTACAGCGAAAAATCACTGATAGGTACTTCGATTGTGTAAACGTCAACACTTCGACGACGCTTCCCAATAAAACAGTTGAACTGTACACTTCACTGTTAAAAGCACTGGATAATTACACTGATAATAGACTTATCATCCACTTCATTGAAATTCACTTCCTTGAAGTACACTTCATTGAAGTACAAATCATTGAAGTACACTTCCTTGAAGTACACTTCATTGACGTACAATTTATTGAAGTACACTTCATAGAAGTACTCTTCATTGAAGTACACTTCCTTGAAGAACACTTCTTTAAAGTACAATTTATTGAAGTACACTTCATTGAAGTACACTTCATTGAAGTACACTTCCTTGACGATTAGACCAGAACAATCCGTTGGATCTCAACTAATATACCTTGATCCGAAGTACAATTCATTGAAGTACACATCATTGAAGTACACTTCATTGAAGTGCACTTCATGCAAGTTCACTTCATTGAAGCACAATTCATTTATACTCAAATTGTGCGAATATCAACACTTCCCCAATACTTTACAATCAAACAGTACAGCGACAAATCACTGATACTTCGATTGCGCAAATATCAACACTTCGACGACACTTCCCAATGAAACAGTTCAACTGTACACTTCACTGGATAAGTACACTGATAATACACTTATCATAACTTCAGTGAAGTACAATTCATTGAAGTACACTTCATTGAACCACACTTCATTGAAGTACACTTTATTGAAGTAAACTTCATTGAACTACACTTCACTTAAGTACACTTCATTGAAGTACACTTCATTGATATACACTTTATTGAAGTACACTTTATTGAAGTACACTTCATTGAGTACACTTCATTGAGACTTAGATTGTGCGAATGTCAACACTTTCCCAAACACTTCGACTACAGAAAAAAAGTTCAGCGAAATGTTCAAAATTTCAGTATTCAAAAGACACTTGTCTGTCACTTTGTCGACACTTCGTTGACGCATTACCGACACTTTGACGACACTTCGTTGACGCATTACCGACACTTTGACGACACTTAATTTTTCTCCTTTTGTAACATAGCTTCCAGGTAGCATAGGTAAGGTATCATAAGGTTTTGTAGCATAGGTAAGATGTACCCTAAATCTAGTTGAACTAGTTAGTTCAAAGTATATTTGATTAATTACAAGTAGCTACAAACTAGTTATTTAAAACAAGATTAAAGCTATGTGGACTAAAGGCTATGTGATCAATATTTTGTATTGTTTGTCTTTTCTTGTGTTAGGATTATTTAAGAACGCAATTTCCGAGAGCGGAACGGCTCTGTGTCCTTGGGCGTTCTCTCCAAAAGACGAGGGATTGACCAACAGCAGGAAACTGGCGTCTCTGTTCAACTGTCCCACCGAGCCTAGCAGCAAGATGGTCGAGTGTCTCAGGAAAGTTAAGGCCGAAGACATCATCGCCAAAGATTTCGACTTCATGGTAAGCATCAAATACCATTATTAGTCTTATTAGATCAGATCCAATCAATTCGTTAATAAACTAACAAAGGACCCATTACAATACCTTGATCAAATCAATCTGTTTGAATAATGAGCCATTATAATGCCTTGAGGTATATCGATGTCATTATATTAAGCAATGATCAGATCAAAGGACCCATTACAATGCCTTGATCCAATTAAACTGGACCTATTATAATGCATTTAGAGACAGCGAAGTTATTATCTTATTCAATGATCAGATAAAATTAATCCCCTTGTAAATAACAAAGGACCCATAGCAATGTCTTGATCGAATCAATCTGTTTGAATAATAAAGGACCCATTATAGTTCCTTGAGGTACATCGAAGAAGATGTAATCTTCAATGTCAAATCAATCTCAAAATCAGTCTTAATCAATGATCAATCCGTTTGAATACTAACTCACAGAGGACCCGTTACAATGCCTTGGGCAAATCAAAGCGACCCATTATAGTGCCTTGAAGAACTATAAGTTGTTATCTGAATTGTTATTGTGTTAGGGATGGGATCGAGATCCAATGATTCCCTTCAAGCCTGTGATCGAGCCTCAGCACGCCGGAGCCTTCGTCGTCGGACATCCTCTGGACACAATCAAGTCGGGGAAAGTCAACGACGTGCCCTGGGTGGTCGGACTGAACACCGGCGACGGAGCCTTAAGAGTGGCAGGTAAGACTAGATACTGATACCTACACATACATACACATAGACATAGACATAGACATAGACATAGACATAGACATAGACATAGACATAAACATAGACATAGACATAGACATAGACATAGACATAGACATAGACATAGACATAGACATAGACATAGACATAGACATAGACATAGACATAGACATAGACATAGACATAGACATAGACATAGACATAGACATAGACATAGACATAGACATAGACATAGACATAGACATAGACATAGACATAGAAATAGACATAGAAATAGACATAGACATAGACATAGACATAGACATAGACATAGACATAGACATAGACATAGACATAGACATAGACATAGACATTCAATTGGTTTTCCTGTTAGCGCTGTACGGTGTCCCTAATCTGCTGGAGGAACTAGACCAAGACTTCGAACGGAAAGCGGCGATCTCGCTGATTTACGACAGGACCGCCGACAATCCGGATCAAGTCTCGCAGCTAGTGCGCGAGTTTTACTTCGGCGATAAACAGTTGGACAACAGTACCAGACAACAAGTGTTAGACGTAAGTATATAACAATATGATGGATGACTTAGATGTTACTTAGATGTCACTTGTCAAGTTATCTGAATGTGCTTGCTACGTCTCCCATAAAAAAGGGCAACGAGTGTTAGGTTATGTTAAGAGAGGCAAAAAGTGCTAGGTTATGTTAAGTCAGTTCAGGTTAGGTTAGGATGAATGAATCATGACGATCAATGAATTAATTATTGTAAGTAGTAGTGTACATAGTACATAAGTACAAAGATGTTATATTTAGTTATAGGCAACTTTAGTTACAGGCAAGAAGACTGATAGGTTATGTTAAGGTAGGCAACAAGTATTAGGTTATGCTAAGACAGGCAACAAGTGTTAGGTTATGTAAAGACAGGCAACAAGTGTTTCAAGTCAAAGCCAACGCCATCTTGAAGATATGCGAAAAGCAGTTCCAAGATGCCCGTAAGTTTGTTCAGGGGGGGCACTTGTCAAGTTAACTGAATGTGTTT
Organism: Phosphuga atrata; assembly: GCA_944588485.1. Taxonomy (NCBI): domain Eukaryota; kingdom Metazoa; phylum Arthropoda; class Insecta; order Coleoptera; family Silphidae; genus Phosphuga; species Phosphuga atrata. Next base: position 62,597,159 of record OX155901.1, on the reverse strand, counting down.
GCTACGTCCCCCATAAAAAAGGGCAACAAGTGTTAGGTTATGTTAAGACTGACAACCAGTGTTATGTTATGTTAATACAGGCAACAGGTATTAGGTTATGTTAAGACAGGCAACAAGTGTTTCAAGTAATGTCAAACCCAACGTCATCTTGATGATATGCGTAAAGCGGTTCCAAGATGCCCGTGAGTTTCCAGGGGGGGCACGTGTCAAGTTAACTGAATGTGCTTGCTACGTCCTCCATAAAAAAAAGGTCTACAAGTGTTAGGTTTTGGTAAGACAGGCAACAAGTGCTAGGTTATGTTAAGTCAGTTCAGGTTAGATTAGGATGAATCAATCAAGACAGTCAATCAATCAATTGGTGTAAGTAGTAGTGTACATAGATCTGGTATTTAGTTATAGGCAACTTTAGGTAAGACAGGCAACAAGTGTTAAGTTATGTTAAGACAGACAACAAGTATTAGGTTATGTTAAGACAGGCAACAAGTGTTTCAAGTAAGGTTAAAGCCAACGCCATCTTGAGGATATGCGAAAAGCGGTTCCAAGATGCCCGTGAGTTTTCCCAGGGGGGGCACTTGTCAATTTAACTGAATGTGCTTGCTACGTCCCCCATAAAAAGGCAACAAGTGTTAGGTTATTTTAAGACATGCAACAAGTGTTAGGTTATGTTAAGACACGCAACAAGTGCTAGGTTATGTTAAGTCAGTTCAGGTTAGGATAAATCAAGACGATCAATTAATTGGTGTGAGTATATAGATCTTGTATTTAGTTATATACAGACGGATGGTTTCTGAATGGAGCGGATCAAGCGGTCTACCTGCACAAGAAATACTTGCAGAGTCCCATCTACTACTACCTGTTCGGGCACCGGGGCGTCAACAGTTTCAGCGAGCTGTTCGGGGACAAGACGCGCGACTACGGTGAGTCGGTAAATCGGGCCCTTTTGCGCAGTCTAACTACACGGATTTACAGGTGTCTGTCACGCGGACGAGCTGCAGTATCTGTTCCCGGTCGCCGACGGCCTCTTCCCGCACAGAGCTCACGACGCATTGGACAAGAGGGTCGCCAGGCTCATGACCACCATGTGGGTTAACTTCGCCAGACATAAGTAAGTAGATGAGTGGGTTTTTTAGAATAGACTTGTCTGTCTAGTCTAGTCCGTCTAGTCGGTTTAGTCTGTTTAGTCTGTCTAGTCTGTCTAGTCACTCAGACACAGACATAGCAGGCACAGACATAGTCAAAGACATAGACATAGACATAGACATAGACATAGACATAGACATAGACATAGACATAGACATAGACATAGACATAGACATAGACATAGACATAGACATAGACATAGACATAGACATAGACATAGTCAAAGACATAGACATAGACATAGACATAGACATAGACATAGACATAGACATAGACATAGACATAGACATAGACATAGACATAGACATAGACATAGACATAGACATAGACATAGACATAGACATAGACATAGACATGGACATGGACATTGACACTGTCTGGTCTGTCTGGTCTGTCTGGTCTGTCTGGTCTGTCTGGTCTGTCTGGTCTGTCTGGTCTGTCTGGTCTGTCTGGTCTGTCTGGTCTGTCCGGTCTGTCTGGTCTGTCCGGTCTGTCCGGTCTGTCCGGTCTGTCTGGTCTGTCTGGTCTGTCTGGTCTGTCTGGTCTGTCTGGTCTGTCTGGTCTGTCTGGTCTGTCTGGCCTGTCTGGTCTGTCTGGTCTGTCTGGTCTGTCTGGTCTGCCTAGTTTGTCTAGTTTGTCTAGTTTGTCTATTCTTGTCTGTCTACGTAATACTCCAATCAATATTAGACATTGTCTAATTTCGTTTGGTTTTTGCTTAGTGATCCGACGCCGGAGGAGAACGAGATTTGTCATAAGGAGTGGAGTCCGGTGAAGTCCGGTGAGACAATGGAGTATTTGTATATTGGTAGCGATGTCGAAGTCCGGATGGAGTCCGGGCTTTATCTGGAGCGCGCGAAGTTCTGGCGAAATCTGCCGGTGAACACCGACCGGAACCGGATAATTCGCGACGAATTGTGAGGAGCGATTTGGTGATAAGTAGTTTAATTCGTCTTAGCGAGATAATAAAGGAACGTTTCACTCATACCTCAAGCATTAAAATGTAATATTTATGTTTTAAAACTAATTAGCGAGTTTAAGCGCACAAGAAATAGATTTATTTGTTACAGCTACTCCTCGTTTAATGACTTACCCACTTTACTGTTTACTCACTTAACGACCTACCCACTTTACCATTTACTCACTTAACGGCCCACCAATTTTACTATTTACTCACTTAACGACCTACTAATTTTACCATTTACTCACTTAACGGTCTAACCACTTTACTATTTACTCACTTAACGATCTATTAATTTTACCATTTACTCACTTAACGACCTATCCCATTTTACTATTTAGTCATTTGACGACCTACCCACCTTACCATTTACTCACTAAACGACCTATCCACCTTACCAATAGATTTATGTATTACAGCTACTCCTCATTTAACGACTTACCCATTTAACGACTCACCCACTTAACGACGTACCCACTTTACGATTTATTCAATTAACGACCTACTCACTTTACGATTTACTCACTTAACGACCTACCCACTTTACCATTTACTCACTTAACAGCCCAGCCACTTTACTATTTACTTACTTAACGACCTACAAATTTTACCATTTACTCACTTAACGACTTACCCACTTTACCATTTACTTACTTAACGGCCTAATTTTACTATTTACTCACTTAACGACCTACCCAATTTACCATTTAGTCACTTAATGACCTACCCACGTTACCATTTACTCACTTAACGACCTACCCACTTTACCAATAGATTTATGTATTACTGCTACTCCCCGTTTAACGACTTACCCATTTAAAACGACTTACCCATTTAAAACGACTTACCAAATTTACGATTTACTCACTTAACGACTCACCCACTTTACCATTTACTCACTTAACGACCTACCCTCTTAACGAGTGCTCAGACTTACGACCAACCCTTTCTTCTAGCTTCTAGCAATTTTCTTCTAGCAATCTTATCACAAACGGTTTACGTTTAAGAAGAAAATTAAGGCTAAATGTCCAAAATTTACTGAATAATTCTGGTTGATTGAGGCTTCTGGGGCTTGTGATTAGATTGTTTAATTCATTTTTTCGAAATAAACACAAATATTAGGGGCCCTCAGTTAGCGACCAATTCGCTTAACGACCCAGTCAAAGGAACGGAACTCGGTCGTTAAGTGAGGGTACCTGTAATTCAATTTCTAATATATTTGTACCATTTAAGAATTTGTATCCAAGTTGTTGTTCCAACTGTCTTTCCTTTACATGTCAAAATAAAAGGTCGGTAATGTGTCAACGAAGTGTCTATATGTCACGTAATGTCTATATGTCAGGCAAATGTCAGTTGTGGAACACTGAAATCTGAACAGTGAAGCTCCGTGGAACTATTTTATTCTGAAGTGTCGTCGAAGTGTCAGGCAAGTGTTTCGATTTGTGCCGTCCGACACTTCTTTTGTCTCGAAAACACTTCGCTGCACTTTAACAATAATTCGTTTGTCTCGGAAACAATTCGGTCCACATCGACAACAATTCGATGAAACTTCACGACGCTTTATCTATTATATGTACATTATTTATTAACTACGTGGACCTGATGGGAAGCTTCAATTAAACAATAAAAACTGCACTAATACCTTTGCAGGATACTTCCAAAAACTTCTCAATTCAGACGAACCTAAAGAGAGACATACCTTCCATGAACCCACTTCTAGGTATCCCGACTCCATACCACAAACAAGCGAAGAAATAGAGAACATCATCATCAAGAGCCTGAAGAACAACAAAGCCTCAGGTGAAGATGGCATAGTATCAAAGATGAACAATCCATCCTTCAGATTATACAGGACATATGGGTTACAGAAATCTTACCAGAAGGTTGGTCCACAGCTATGATCCATCCTCTTCACAAGAAGGGAATAAGACTGACCTTGACAACTTCAGAGGCATATCTCTGATATCTGTCACATACAAGATATTCTCTACAGACTTGTTAACTGGAGTCAGCAATCAGCTGGACTCCCAACTAGGAGAATATCAGGCTGGCTTCCATGTTAGTAGATCATGTACAGAGCAAATACAAAATCTCAAGACCATCTTTATATACCGGGGTCACGGTGGACATCCCTGGATAATAATCCTAGTGGGCTTTCAAAAGGCATATGATTCAGTAGACAGACAGAACCTGATCTCCAGCCTTCGAGAATTGGGCTTGGATGAGAAGACAATCAGACTAATCCAGACCACTCTGAGAAACACCACCTCCAAAGTCAAGTTTAGAGGTGAGCTCTCTGAGAGCTTTCCCATTCAAACGGGAGTTGGAATTACAGGTCGCTGGTCTTTCTTGCAAACTGTTTACTGGAGAAAATCATTAGGGAATGGACTTGCTCATTACCATCTGGAACTAGACTGAGGATTGGATGCAAGAAATATAACTTCAATGTACACTGCTTAACCTTTTCTGATGACCTTATCCTGTTATCCAACGATATAGAAGAGGCTACTTACCAAATACAGAGCCTCTCTAACATAGCAGCTAAGGCCGGTTTGAGAGTCAGCATGCAAAAACCTGTGTTCATGACTAACATAAAGGACGCCTTATCTACAATTCCACTAGAAGCCACTACCAAGTTGTTGCAGTCACATGTTTAGGAGAGTGTATTTCAATTAACGAGAGTGAGGACTATAGATACCAGATATACCAAGTTAGAAAGGGTCTACCGCTCCTACAAGAGCATTTACATCTCTAAACATCTTTCCAAGAAGTTTAAATTTATACATTACAACTTAGTACTAATAAGTACTCTATGCCTCAAACTACCACTTGATGAATAAGAAATGTCCACTCAGGAAACTAGAGCTTAAAGAACGGAAGAACCTGAGGAGAATACTAGGGCCAATTCGAGAAGAGGATGGCACATACAGGATTAGACACAACACTGAGTTGTACAACCTGCGAGAAGACATCTATGAGGAAAATGCTCCTCAATGCAGAAGAACCTAAAGAGAGACTTACCTTCCATGAGCCCACTTCTAGGTATCCACAATCCATACCACCAACCAGGGAAGATCATCACGAGCCTGAAGAACAACAAAGCCTCAGGTGAAGATGGCATAGTAACGGAGATGTGGAGAAATGCAGATTAACAAACCATTTAGAGCATCCATCAGATTATACGGGACATATGGGTAACAGAGATCTTACCTGAAGGATAGACCTCAACTACGATCCATCCTCTTCACAAGAAGGGTAACCTTCTATGGACATTTAACTCCCGCATACTCACTAACAGGATCTTTAGCCTTCAAAGCCTCTAAAAACAAATGGCACAGTGAAGTCAGACCTGGAGCAACTTAAAATTTCACCAGGAACCATAGAGGATCGGTCCAAACTCCGGCAGACCATTCGACAAGGAGTATTCTCAGTGGCCCTTACCAGCGAAAACAGATCAGGAACCAACAGACCAAACTGGACGGAGGAGAGGAAGCTTGCCCATAGCAAGAAAATTATAGCTTTCTGGACTAAGAAGAAACAGACCCATATAAAGAGTCAAAACGAGCTTCATGGTCCTAAATAGGCCCCAATTAGAAGAAAAAAAAATGTACAGTATTTATAGTGAATTAATATTGAAATATTGTAGTGAATATATTGTGAAGATAATATTTAACACTTTGAGGCATAGTGTACGGATATCATTTTAAGTATCCCACCATGCATATCTACGTATTAAAGGTGGGACACTTTTAATACCGCCGTGCCTCAAACAGTTTAATACTGTTTTAATACAGTTTTAAAAAAACGCTTAATACTTATTTATCCTCCACCAGTATACCAAACCAGATTTTTAAGTTACCTATCTGTTATTTAAGGACTTTGCTGTATTGTTAAGTAATGTGTCAATTGTTCAAACAGGTTTTGCGAGTTGCCTACCAACGAAGTAAGTACTTTGCATGTTTAGGCAATGTGTCACAGTTGTTCAATAAATTGCCTAATAATATTAACGGACAAATAATATTTAAAATATTATTACTATTTGCAGGTTTAATAAAACAAAATCTACGAAAAATCGAAAAAAATAAATAATTTAGAATTCAGAAAAAAAAAATGTTTAAGACACAGATGATCGATTGTCAAATTGTCATAACAGTCATACAGAGAATGCGTATGAAAAAAATACAAATTTGGGATTCCCCTAACACCATGCATCGCTAAGTACTTTCTCCGTCAACAAAATGAGGGAATTCCCTGGGCGTCACTAGCTAGACAGCGCAACCAAAGTACCTTAAACTTATAATTTTGACAGTTTTTCGTCATTGACCTTAAAATTATGACAGTTCTTAATGTAAAAATTATGAGTTTTCCTGTTTTGATGCCAAAATTTTGACACTTTTTCGTTTTGATGTAAAAATTATGACAGTTTTTCGTCATTTACCTTAAAATTATGACAGTTCTTAGTGTAAAAATTATGAGTTTTCGTTTTTTGATGCCAAAATTTTGACACTTTCGTTTTGTTGTCAAAATTATGACAGTTTTTCGTCATTGATCTTAAAATTATGACAGTTCTTAATGTAAAAATTATGAGTTTTCCTTTTTTGATGCCAAAATTTTGACACTTTCGTTTTGATGTCAAAATTATGACAGTTTTTCGTCATTGACCTCAAAATTATGACAGTTCTTAATATAAAAATTATGAGCTTTCGTTTTTTGATGCCAAAATTTTGACACTTTTTCGTTTTGATGTCAAAATTATGACAGTTTATCGTCATTGACCTTAAAATTATGACAGTTCTTAATGTAAAAATTATGAGTTTTCCCTTTTTGATGCCAAAATTTGGACACTTTTTCGATTTGATGTCAAAATTATGGCAGTTTTTCGTCATTGACCTCAAAATTATGACAGTTCTTAATGTAAAAATTATTAGTTTTCGTTTTTTGATGCCAAAATTTTGACACTTTTTCGTTTTGATGTCAAAATTATGACACTTTTTTGTCATTGACCTCAAAATTATGTCAGTTCTTAATGTAAAAATTATGAGTTTTCGTTTTTTGATGCCAAAATTTGGACACTTTTTCGTTTTGATGTCAAAATTATGACAGTTTTTCGTCATTGACCTTAAAATTATGACAGTTCTTAATGTAAAAATTATGAGTTTTCGTTTTTTGATGCCAAAATTTTAACTCTTTTTTGTTTTGATATCAAAATTACGACAATTCTTCTTCATTGATATCAAAATTATGACAGTTTTTCTTCATTGATATCAAAAGTATGACAATTTTTCTTCATTGATATCAAAAATTATGACATTTTTTCTTCATAGATATCAAAGTTATGACAGTTTTTGGTTTTTTGACAGTTTTTCGTCATTGATATCGATTATGACAGTTTTTAATGTCAATATTATGAAAGTTACTGGTTGTTGATGTTAAAATTATTACAGATTTTGGTTATTATTGTCAAAATTATGACAGTTTATATTATTAATGTCAAAACTATGACAATTTTGTAAAAACATTTAAAATTATAATAGTTTTCAGTTATTAATGTCAAAATTATAACAGATGTCATAGTTATTGTTGTCAAAATTATGCTCTCTATTAAGTCATCATTAAAGAAAAACATAAATATGACACTTTTGGGATAAGGTTGTTAAAAATGACAGTGTACGGCTGTGAAAGCTGACGTTTGACAGCTTTCTTTCGCTTTAAAATAACAGTTTAAATCCGTCGAGAAATGTGATGTCAAAATAATGACAGTTTTTCGTCATTGAGATTAAAATTATGGCAGTTATTTATGTCAAAATCATGAATTTCCGTTTATAGATGCCAAAATTATGATAGTTTGTCGTCATTGACATTAAAATTATGACAGTTCCTAATGTCAAAATTATTTTTGACATTTCAAGAGTTTTTTCGTTTTGATGTCAAAATTATGACAGTTTTTCTTCATTGATGTCAAAATTAGGACAGTTTTTCGTTATTGATAACAAAATTATGACAATTTTTCTTCATTGACATCAAAAGTATGACAGTTTTTCGTTTTGATGTCAATAAAAAAAAAAATTATAGCAGTTTTTCGTCATGGACATTAAAATTATGACAGTTCTTAATGTCAAAATTGTGAGTTTTCGTTTATTGATGCCAAAATTATGACAGTTCTTGGTTATTGATATCAAAATTATGATAGTTTTTCGTCATTGATAACAAAATTATGACAGTTTTTAATGTCAATATTATGAAAATTATTGGTTGTTCAAAGTTATGACAGGTTTTGGTTGTTGTCGTCAAAATTATGACAGGTTTTGGTTATTATTGTCAAAATTATGACAGTTTTTGTTATTAATGTCAAAACTATGACAATTTTGTGATAACATTTAAAATTATAATAGTTTTCAGTTATTAATGTCAAAATTATGACAGATGTCATAGTTATTGTTGTCAAAATTATGCTCTGTATTAAGTCAGAATTAAAGAAAAACATAAATATGGCACTTTTGCGAAATTGGACACTTTTGACGTTTCACAGCTTTATGTCGCTTTAAAATAACGCTTTAAATCTGTCGAGAAAGGTGATGTCAAAATAATGACAGTTTTTCGTCTTTGACATTAAAATTATGGCAGTTATTAATGTCACAATCAAGAATTTCCGTTATTGGTGCCAAAGTTATGACAGTTTACATTAAAATTGTGACAATTCTCAATGTCAAAATAATGAGTTTTCGTTTTTTGATGCCAAAATTATGACACTTTTTCGTGTTGATGTAAAAATTATGACAGTTTTTCTTCATTGATATCAAAATTATGACAGTTTTTCGTTATTGTTTTCAAAATTATGACAGTGTTTCTTCATTGATATTAAAAGTATGACAGTTTTTCGCTTTTGATATCAAAATTATGACATTTTTTCTTCATTGATTTCAAAGTTATGACAGTTCTTCGTTTTGATGTCAAAATTATGGCAGTTTTTCGTCATGGACATTAAAATTATGACAGTTCCTAATGTCAAAAATACGAGTTTTTGTTTGTTGATGCCACAATTATGACAGTTTTTCGTTATTGATATCAAAATTATGACAGTTTTTAATGTCAATATTATGAAAGTTATTCGTTGTTGTTGTTAAAATTATGACAGGTTTTGGTTATTGTCGTCAACAATTATGACAGGTTCTGGATATTATTGTCAAAATTATGACAGTTTTTGTTATTAATGTCAAAATTATGACAATTTTGTGATTACATTTAAAATTATAATAGTTTTCAGTTATTAATGTCAAAATTATAACAGATGTCATAGTTATTGTTTTCAAAATTATGCTCTCTATTAAGTCATCATTAAAGAAAAACATAAATATGACACTTTTGGGATAAGGTTGTTAAACATGACAGTGTACGGCTGTGAAAGCTGACGTTTGACAGCTTTCTTTCGCTTTAAAATAACGGTTTAAATCCGTCGAGAAATGTGATGTCAAAATAATGACAGTTTTTCGTCATTGAGATTATAATTATGGCAGTTATTAATGTGAAAATCATGAATTTCCGTTTATTGATGCCAAAATTATGATAGTTTGTCGTCATTGACATTAAAATTATGACAGTTCCTAATGTCAAAATTATGAGTTTTCGTTTTTTGATATCAAAATTAGGACACTTTTTCGTTTTGATGTCAAAATTATAACAGTTTTTCTTCATTGATATCAAAATTAGGACAGTTTTTCTTCATTGATATTAAAATTATGACAGTTTTTCTTCATTGATATCAAAAGTATGACAGTTTTTCTTCATTAATATCAAAAGTATGACAGTTTTTCGTTATTTATATCAAAATTATGATAGTTTTTCTTCATTGATATCAAAAGTATGACAGTTTTTCGTTTTGTTGTCAAAATTATAGCAGTTTCTCGTCATGAACATTAAAGTTACGACAGTTCTTAATGTCAAAATTATGAGTTTTTGTTTATTGATGCCAAAACTATGACAGTTCTTGGTTATTGATATCAAAATTACGACAGTTTTTCGTCATTGATTTCAAAATTATGACAGTTTTTAATGTCAATATTATGACAGTTATTGGTTGTTGATGTTAAAATATGCCAGCTTTTGTTTATTGCCGTCAAAATTATGACAGGTTTTGGTTATTATTGTCAAAATTTTGACAGTTTTTGTTATTAATGTCAAAACTCTGATAATTTTGTGATTACGTTTAAAACTATAATAGTTTTTAGTTATTAGTGTCAAAATTATGACAGTTTTTGTTATTAATGTCAAAACTATGACAATTTCGTGATAACATAACATTTAAAATTATAATAGTTTTCAGTTATTAATGTCAAAATTATGACAGTTTTTCTTCATTGATATCAAAAGTATGACAGTTTTTGTTATTATTGTCAAAACTATGACAACTTTGTGATAACATTTAAAATTATAGTAGTTTTCCGTTATTAATTATGGCAGAATTATGGCAGATGTCTTTGTTATTATTGTCAAAATTGTGCTCTCTATTAAGTCAGAATTAAAGAAAAACATAAATATGACACTTTTAGGATAAGGGAGTTAAAAATGACAGTGTACGGTTGTGAAATTTGACGTTTAACAGCTTTCTGTCGCTTTAAAATAACGCTTTAAATCCGTCGAGAGATGTGATATAAGAAAAATGCTCTTAAGCAAATAAATGTGAACAATGTTTCAAAAAAAATGTTAAAAATCTAACCCTGCCACCTTATAATTTCGCCACTGTATGCAATATAATAGCAAAGCTGTTTTGTGAATTGCCTACTAACAAAATAAGTACTTTGCTGCATGGTTAGGCAATGTATCACAGCTGTTCAATGAATTGCCTACCAAGAAAATAAGTAAGTACTTTGCTACATTGTTAGGCAATTTGACAAATTTGTTCAACAAATTGCCCAAGCAGTCAAATACTGATTAAAATGTTTATGGACTATATAGACCGCATATATTTGTAGCCTACGGATTCGGAAAAGATTTAGAATTTAAGGTAAAAATCTGTTGCTTACACGCTTAATCTCGCTATTTAGTTTTTAAATGTAAATATTGTATTTTCAAAATTGTGCGATGAGAGAAATGTTTTTTCAGTTTGCGGAGATTTATTTCTTCACTTATTTTTTAATTTCACTTACAATTTGTACTAATTAGGATATTAATTAGAATAAGAATTGGGATATTAATTAGAATACTAATTATGATATTAATTAGTATATTAATAAGATATTAGTTAGGATATTAATTAGGAAAAAAATAGGATGTTGATTAGGATATTAATTAGGATTAAAGCTAAGATATTAATTAGGATATTAATTTGGATAATGTAGGTTGATGGATGTTCATTAGGATATTAATTAGAATTATAACTAGGATATTAATTAGGATATTTATTTGGATAATGTAGGATGATGGATGTTGATTAGGATATTAATTAAGATGTTGATGAGGATATTAATTAGGATGTTGGTTAAGATATTAATTAGGATTATAACTAGGATAAAAATTAGGGTAATAATTAGGATAATAATTAAGATATTATTTAGAACACATTAGTTGTAGCAAAATCTGTGTGTCTTTTAAAATAAAGAATCAATACACATTTGATATAGGGGGCGTAGCTCAGATGGTAGAGCGCTCGCTTAGCATGCGAGAGGTACCGGGATCGATGCCCGGCGCCTCCAAAACGTTTTTTTTTCTCATAGTTTTGAAAAACTTTGCAAACTTTTTTTGCACTGATTTTTTTGTTGCAATTTGATGGAAAAAAAATAAAAAAAAATGCGATCTTGCGATCGAGAATAGTGTGTTTGTGTCGTCTGTCGCTGAAGTTAGTTTAGACTAAACGAGATAAACACTTATTTTATGAATTGCTAGAAATGCTTATTTAGTTAATTAGCTTGGGTTACTAATAGCCGGATTGAATCTACTAGCTATTAATCGTTTAAACGATTTAAGTGCTTACTTTATGAATAGCTGGATATGTTCATAGTTAACTAAGTTGGGTTAGTACTAGCCGGATTGAGTCTACTAAGTCACTTTTATTTCGTTTCAACAACAAAAGATCAAGTAAGTTGAACAAAGAGCCTGAATAGAAACCTAAATCTATGTAGTTAAACTACATCAAAGAACCAATACTTTACTTTTTATCCAATCTTTGCAATATTCCATCAAATCTAACTTATATCTCGTTAACTAATTTAACGCATTTCTATTCACTCACTACGTAACAAATTAACTAAATCCAGATAGTTTTCCATGATTTCCATTCATCCATGCAGTCATTCATTCATTCATCCACTCATTCATCCGTTCATCCATTCATTCATACATTCATCAATTCATCCATTCATCTATTCATTCATTCATCCATTTAATATTTATTTATTTCATGTTCAAATTATATTAATTTACATAGGTCAATAATATCTACGAACAGGTAAAATAAAATTCCTCCATGGAGTAAAATGCATTTGGTATGAGAATTGTTTTTATGTATTTTTTAAAGGATTTAGAGTCTGTACTTTTTACATTTCTCGGTAGCGAGTTATATAGCTTGACACAGTGGTAACTTGTACTGCTTCTACATCTATTTAATCTTAGGAAATTGACACCGACTGAAACGTCGATTCAACCTCGAGCCGAAAACCTTCCGAACCCCTTGTGAGGTTGTCATGTTTATCCGGCCGATCCTCAAAGGAGGCAACTAGCGCCGTCGTATGGATTTGGAGGCCCGGGCATATATATTGAGGTGGGGCCCCCAAATAAAATACGGAGAGTTTGGGCGGACGTCGTGACGGTTGCAAAAGACGCAGCGCGATGCCGCTTGCAGTAAAAGATGAAACGTTAAAATTCCCTGCGGGAAGCGCGCGAAACCGTTCCCGCAGAGCTCAAGTTGGCGGTTCCGTGGGACTTTTCCTGGGTGTCCAAAAAACGTCGTTTTATCTTGGGCGCAATCGGGATTAAACTCCCAAACAAACTAAAAGGTTCTATGGCCGATCGAACGGCACCGGTCCGGTTCCGATCCGTCAATTGGCTCCGATGTTCTATATACCCCCGCAAAACGCCTCTGGTTTTTCTCACTTTTTGCGAATTTTTCTCTTCAAACTGCCGCAGATTCGCAAAAAGTCATCGCAGTTTAAAAATTCTTGCCGGAATGGTTGCACGCGAGTGTTCTGAAGAGAACGAACCCAACCGGCGACCTGGAGCCCATCACATAAGTCTTGGGCGTCCGTGGAAGTGATTATAAAATCGCCAAAAAAAATAATTTATTTGCTCTTGCACCAGGTGAACGGGACGTCGCAGGACGGCGAGCGAGGGCTCTAAAAACATGGCGCGGCGGCGGGTAGAGGATTCGGGTAAAAAAAATGGGATCCGACCAAAAATGCGCCTCAAAAGTAAAATATCGTGATTTTAGTTTTCGGTCTGGTGCGTCCGAACCTGGGGGAGTTGAGTCGCGAAAACGGCACTGCTCGACGGGGATATCGGTTCTACACCGGAAAAATGTACATCCCTTCCTTCGCTTCCGTTTCCACAAAAACCACGATTTTAGGGTGGGTTTTGGATCCCCGGAGGGGCGCGACAGGACGGAAGACGAGACGTGGGGATGCGCAACGTGCGGACGAACATTCACAGTTAAGTCATCGAAGACGCGCGGTTGAAATACCCAAAATCTGCCGCCTCTGGCGGCTCAAAAATGTCAAATTTGAGCCTTTTTAAAACCCACATGGTGCGGTCCCCCATGTGAAATTCGCGAAACGCCACACAGTCAGTCAGTCGTGAGCCCCGGGCATTCGCCCGATTGACCGACGCTAGCGACGCTACTGGAAGCAACACTGTTACTTTAATCGATTTCTTCTGAGTTGATTCATCTTCGTTTGAGGTTTTCGACTGGAGTTTGCTGCCCTTCGACTTGTATTATATGGAGCGTTGTCTAGGCTTTTGTTTGTATCCCTTGGTGGTGGACAACAAGACCCATTCGCCATCTTCGTTTAAGCGGTGGGAGATGGGGTAATCGTGGTTGCTCACCCTCCTGGTCTGGTGATCTTGATAGTCTGGGAAGTTTGCTGGTAGGCCGTCGGTTATTTTTCTGGATTGGTGTAGGGTGGGTGCAAGGTTGACGGGTGCAGATGCACCTTCAGCTGGTAGACTGCCTTGAGGGGTTCGTAGAGGGGTTCTGGAGGTATGTGGTGAGTTTGTTCCTGGGCGTGAGGTGTCGGCTCTTGCTGGTTATTTTGTTGGTGCTTCCACTTGGAGAGTTTGCTGACCGACCACGGAATGGCTTCCATGCTAACCCAGCCTTGTTTGTCCTCGTTAGGTTCGATGTTCTTTTCCTCGAAGTGAACCTCGTCGTCGTGGTATTTCACCTCGTCGAATCCCATTTCGTCTAGCCTCTCCTCACTCCTGTCCTCGTACTCGAAACTTTGAAGTTTTTTCCTCCTGTCGACATCCTGGGGGCCTCCTCATCTCCTCGAAATCATCATCGAAACCTTGAGGACGTTTTCTCGTCGGAACCTTGAGGTCGCCTTCTCTTCTCGTCAGAACCTTGAGGGCGCCTTCGCTTCTGCTCAAAACCGTGAGGTTTCTCGATATCTTGAGGTCTTCGTCTCTTCTCTTCAAATTCTTCCTCGTAGTTCTGAGGCCTCTTCTTGATATTATCCTCAAAACCTTAAGAACGTCTCCGTTTATCATAAAACCTCTTATCATCATACCTCTTATTATTGAAGCTCTTCTCATCAAATCTCTTATCATCAAATCTCTTATCATTAAATCTTGTATTATCAAATTTTCTATCATCAAGCTTTTTTGTTATCATTAAACCTCTTCTCGTCCTCAATTTTCTTGTTCAGTCACAATTTCTCGGCGTATTTATCCAGGAATTGCTTCTGCCTCTCGGCGTTGTCCTCACCGGAATTGCCTTCGTCGGTCCTGTCGAGATTCTGACATTTTAAGGTTCTGTGTTCGATATCCTCACTGTAACTATCACTGTGAAAACCTCTGTGAAACTCGGTAAGTTGCGGTTTTGAGGTTCTCCCGACTTTTAGCCGCAACTGGGTCGGTTTTTGAGGTTCGGTGGTTCCGATTTGAGTCGGTTTTGGGATTCTTTGTTACGGATGTTTATACCAATGGGGGTCGCTTCGGTGTGTAGAGTGTTCTGCTTTGGGGTCCAGTGGGGTTCAGTTTCGATGGTGCGGATGGGCGTTGAACCGGGGAATCACTAATTAGTTCATTCATTCATCTCTTGCATCGTGCCTTAGCGATTGTGAAAATCTTGGCCTCCTCTTCTGTAGTCTCTAGTTCCTCATAGACTTCTTTCCATTCATTCATTCATTCATTCATTCATTCATTCATTCATTCATTTATTCATTCATCCATTCATTCTTTCATTTTAGTTTTTCATTCATATTTCAGAGAGTAAATGTCCTATAGAAATGCAGTCTCCACGCAGAAAGTCTCCGAGTTTCGGGAAGCCATGCCTCAAGTCCTCGCCGTGTCCATCAAGAACTTCTTCCTGCTGGGCGTAGGCATGACCTTAGGCTTCCCCACCATCCTCATAGCCGACCTCCTCTACTGGGAAGACAAGATCAAAGTTACACAAGAAGATATCTCATGGATAGGTAGATATCTTAAATTTAATTCTACTTGCTCTTCATTTAAATCTTTCTCGCTCTTCATTTATCGCTCTTCATTTATATCTATGGCCACAGTCTTATGGTAGACTGCGTCTACCATAAGACTGTAGCCATAGACTGACTACTTCTTTATTTACTTTTTTGAAACCTTAATTTAGTCCAACTAATACCCACATTCTGCATATTACTCACATATTGCATGTTTGTTTCGACTTAAGCTAGTTATACGTGGTCTGTTAGAAAAGTACCCGACCTTTAGCCGGTAAAAAAAACTGGCATACCTGGAACGTTGGAAACCTAATCACCCTCAAAGTAGTCTCCTTGAGACTCCACACACTTCTCCCAGCGATTCCGCCATTGTTGGAAGCATTCCAAAAAACCTCTTGCAGAAACGACTTTAGCTGGGCTGTCGTTGCAGCCATAATGTCCTCTCTTGTCTGAAATCGCGTCCCTTTCAATGTCCTCTTGACTTTGGGAATAGCCAGAAGTCGCAGGGGGGTATATCAGGAGATTAAGGAGTCTGTCGAACCAGAGGAGTCAAAATATTGTGAACCAAGTGCGAAGAATGTGCTGGAACATTGTCGTCAATTTCCTGATGACCACAACTCCAGTCGTAATTTCTCGTATAGTCACACGACGGCCCCGCATCACCACAGCGTTTACTTTGGCAATGCCATGGTCATTTCGGCATGTTGATGTCCGACCAGAGCGTGGCTCGCTTTCCACCGATGTGCGACCGTCTTTAAACCGGTTGTACCACTCCTTAATCTGTGTGACGCCCATAGCATCGTCACCGAAAGCCGTCTGAATCTTCAGAATGATTTCCACCTGGTTGTCGCCCAGTTTCTGGGCAAAGAGGCTTTCTCAGCAAAATTTGATGCTGTAGCGCTGTTCCAGTCGTTCCTTCATTTTACTTGCATTGAGAAACCGACACACTACGACACTCGAACACTGCTCGACAGCAACTGACGCTATCTACGAGGGTTCAAGGTCGGCTCATGCAAGCACGCTTGATTCAAATCCATCAAGTTTTCAAAATAAAATATAAGGTCGGATACTTTTCTAACAGACCACGTTACTTCGAAACTAGGCTAGATAACCGAACACATCTTTGTTTGTTGTTTTCTAGGCTCAATCAGTTTTTTATTCGTGCCTGTCGGCTGCCTGATCTCCGGCCCGTTGTTTGCGAAATTGGGTGCTAAGACGTCGATGCAGTTGGCCAACGTGCCCTTGGTCGCAGTCTTATTCCTGATCAAGTTCTCATATACCTTGTGGCACATCTACCTAGGTTTGAGCGTATTTGGACTAGTGTTAGGCTGCATAAACGCACCAGTGAGTATTAAACATAATAGTATTAGTATTTAAATCCCAATTTGAAACCTTGAGGGATATCAAACTCACTTAAAACTTTCATCTAAGCTTATAAAATCAACTTTAAAGCCTAAACCACGTAGTATTACTATTGAAATCAATAACACAGTGTCCTAATTTGAAACCTTGAGGGATATCATACTTCCTTTAAACTTTCAGCTAAAGTTTTAAAACTAACTTTAACGTAAACTACGTAGTATTAGTATTCACAGCAATAGCACGCTGTCCTAATTTAAAACCTTGTTAGCTATTCGTGTTACAAGTTTCATTTATCTACCTAGTCTAGTTTGTGAGATTTAGATTAGTTTAAACAAGCAAGTTTCCAAGTTGAATTTAGACCAAGTTTGAAAAAAGATATAGGCTAGATAGATAAGTCTAGTTTAGGTATTATCTACATAGATCAATTTAATAATTGCGTTTCCATTTTCATGTGTCTAGTTTGACTAGTTCTCGAGAAGTAGACTACGTAAGACGAACTACTTTTCAAGATAAATTTAGACAAAGTTTGAAATTAGCTAGACAGCAATCTAGACTAGATAGAATATTATAATTTTCGTTATTATCTAAATAGACTAATTCACTAATTGTTTTTTAGATTTCATCTATTTATCTAGGCTAGTTCCTGAGATTTGGATTAATCCAGACCAGGTAGTTTTCAAGAGAAATTTAGACAAAGTTTGGAACAAGATTGTATAAAATCTAAACTAGCTAGAATATTCTAGTATTCGGTGTTATCTACCTTGACTAGTTAGCCATTTGCGTTTTAAGTTTTATTTATCTACCTAGTCTAGTTTGTGAGATTTAGATTAGTTTAGACCAGCAAGTTTCCAAGTTAGATTTAGACCAAGTTTGAAAAAAGATATATTAAGATGTAGGCTAGATAGATAAGTCTATTTTAGGTATTATCTAACTAGATCAACTTAATAATTGCGTTTTAATTTTCATGTGTCTAGTCTGTCTAGTTCTCGAGATATAGACTAGTTAAGACGAACTACTTTTCAAGATAAATTTAGACAAAGTTTGAAATTAGCTAGACAGCAATCTAGACTAGATAGAATATTATAGTTTTCGTTATTATCTAACTAGACTAATTGACTAATTGTGTTTTAGATTTCATCTATTTATCTAGGCTAGTTCCTGAGATCTGGATTAATCCAGACCAGGTAGTTTTCAAGAGAAATTTAGACAAAGTTTGGAATAAGATTGTATAAAATCTGAACTAGTTATAATATTCTAGTTTCCGGTTTAATCTAGCTTGACTAGCTAGCTATTTGCGTTTCAAGTTTCATTTATCTACCTAGTCTAGTTTGTGAGATTTAGATTAGTTTAGACAAGCAAGTTTTCAAGTTAAATTTAGACCAAGTTTGGAAAAAGATATATTAAGATATAGGCTAGATAGATAAGTCTAGTTTAGGTATTATCTACCTAGATCAGTTTAATACTTGCGTTTTCATTTTCACGTGTCTAGTCTGTCTAGTTCCCGAGATATAGACTAGTTAAGACAAACTAGTTTTCAAGATAAATTTAGACAAAGTTTGAAATTAGTTAGACAACAATCTAGACTAGACAGAATATCCCAGTTTTCGTTATTACCTAACTAGATTAATTAACTAATTGTGTTTCAAATTTCATCTAATTATCTAGTCTAATTCCTAAGATCTGGATTAGTCTAGACCAAGTAGTTTTCAAGAGAAATTTAGACAAAGTTTGGAACAAGATTGTATAAAATCTAAACTAGTTAGAATATTCTAGTTTTCGGTGTTATCTAGCTTGACTAGTTGGCTATTTGCGATTCAAGTTTCATTTATCTACCTAGTCTAGTTTCTGAGATTTAGATTAGTTTAGACTTGCAAGTTTCCAAGTTAAATTTAGACCAAGTTTGAAAAAAGATATATTAAGATGTAGGCTAGATAGATAAGTCTATTTTAGGTATTATCTAACTAGATCAGTTTAGTAATTGCGTTTTAATTTTCATGTGTCTAGTTTGTCTAGTTCCCGAGATATAGACTAGTTAAGACGAGCTAGTTTTGAAGATAAATTTAGACAAAGTTTGAAATTAGTTAGACAACAATCTAGACCAGATAGAATATCCTAGTTTTCGCTATTACCTTATCAGACTAATTACCTAATTGTGTTTCAAATTTAATCTATTTACCTAGTCTAATTCCTGAGATCTGGATTAGTCCAAACCAGATAGTTTTCAAGAGAAATTTAGACAAAGTTTGGAACAAGATTGTATAAAATCTAAACTAGTTATAATATTCTAGTTTTCGGTTTAATCTAGCTTGACTAGTTAGCTATTTGCGTTTCAAGTTTCATTTATCTACCTAGTCTAGTTTGTGAGATTTAGATTAGTTTAAACAAGCAAGTTTTCAAGTTAAATTTAGACCAAGTTTGAAAAAAGATATATTAAGATATAGGCTAGATAGATAAGTCTATTTTAGGTATTATCTACCTAGATAAGTTTAATACTTGCGTTTTAATTTTCATGTGTCTAGTCTGTCTAGTTCCCGAGATATAGACTAGTTAAGACAAACTAGTTTTCAAGATAAATTTAGACAAAGTTTGAAATTAGCTAGACAACAATCTAGACTAGATAGAATGTCCTAGTTTTCGTTTTTACCTAACTAGACTAATTAACTAATTGTACTTCCAATTTCATCTATTTATCTAGTCCAATTCCTGAGATCTGGATTAGTCCAGGCCAGATAGTTTTCAAGAGAAATTTAGACAAAGTTTGGAACAAGATTGTACAAAATCTAAACTAGTTAGAATATTGTACTTTTCGGTGTTATGTACCTTGACTAGTTAGCTATTTGCGATTCAAGTTTCATTTATCTACCTAGTTTAGTTTGTGAGATTTAGATTAGTTCAGACCAGCAAGTTTCCAAGTTAAATTTAGACCAAGTTTGAAAAAATATATATTAAGATATAGGCTAGATAGATAAATCTAGTTTAGGCATTATCTACCTAGATCAGTTTAATAATTGCGTTTTAATTTTCATGTGTCTAGTTTGTCTAGTTCCCGAGATATAGACTGGTTAAGACAAACTAGTTTTCAAGATAAATTTAGACAAAGTTTGAAATTAGTTCGACAACAATCTAGACTAGATAGAATATCCTAGTTTTCGTTATTACCTAACCAGACTAATTACCTAATTGTGTTTCAAATTTCATCTATTTATCTAGTCTAATTCCTGAGATCTGGATTAGTCCAGGCCAGATAGTTTTCCGGAGAAATTTAGACAAAGTTTGGAACAAGATTGTATAAAATATAAACTAGTTAGAATATTCTACTTTTCGGTGTTATGTACCTTGACTAGTTAGCTATTTGCGTTTCAAGTTTCATTTATCTACCTAGTCTAGTTTGTGAGATTTAGATTAGTTTAGACTAGCAAGTTTCCAAGTTAAATTTAGACCAAGTTTGAAAAAGATATATTAAGATATAGGCTAGATAGATAAATCTAGTTTAGGCATTATCTACCTAGATCAGTTTAATAATTGCGTTTTAATTTTCACGTGTCTAGTTTGTCTAGTTCCCGAGATATAGACTAGTTAAGACAAACTAGTTTTCAAGATAAATTTAGACAAAGTTTGAAATTAGTTAGACAACAATCTAGACTAGATAGAATATCCCAGTTTTCGTTACTACCTAACTAGATTAATTAACTAATTGTGTTTCAAATTTCATCTATTTATCTAGTCTAATTCCTGAGATCTGAATTATTCTAAACCAAGTAGTTTTCAAGAGAAATTTAGACAAAGTTTGGAACAAGATTGTATAAAATCTAAACTAGTTAGAATATTCTAGTTTTCGGTGTTATCTAGCTTGACTAGTTGGATATTTGCGTTTCAAGTTTCATTTATCTACCTAGTCTAGTTTGTGAGATTTAGATTAGTTTAGACTAGCAAGTTTCCAAGTTAAATTTAGACCAAGTTTGGAAAAAGATATATTAAGATGTAGGCTAGATAGATAAGTCTATTTTAGGTATTATCTAACTAGATCAGTTTAATAATTGCGTTTTAATTTTCATGTGTCTAGTTTGTCTAGTTCCCGAGATATAGACTAGTTAAGACGAGCTAGTTTTGAAGAGAAATTTAGACAAAGTTTGAAATTAGTTAGACAACAATCTAGACTAGATAGAATATCCTAGTTTCCGATATTACTTTACCAGACTAATTACCTAATTGAATTTCAACTTTAATCTATTTATCTAATCTAATTCCTGAGATCTGGATTAGTCCAAACCAGATAGTTTTCAAGAGAAATTTAGACAAAGTTTGGAACAAGATTGTATAAAATATAAACTAGTTAGAATATTCTAGTTTTCGGTGTTATCTACCTTGACTAGTTAGCTATTTGCGTTTCAAGTTTAATTTATCTACCTAGTCTAGTTTGTGAGATTTAGATTAGTTAAGACAAACTAGTTTTCAAGATAAATTTAGACAAAGTTTGAAATTAGTTAGACAACAATTTAGACTAGATAGGATATCCTAGTTTTCGTTATTACCTAACCAGACTAATTACCTAATTGTGTTTCAAATTTCATCTATTTATCTAGTCTAATTACTATCTAGTCTAACTCCCTAGTATTTGCATTGAAATCAATAACACACTGTCCTAATTTTAACCCTTGAGGGATACCAAACTGCCTTAAAACTTTCAGTTGAACTTTTAAAACTAACTTTCAAGGCTAAACTACGCAGTCCTAGCATTCAAATCAATAACACTGTGTCCTAATTTGAAACCTTGAGGGATATTACACTTCCTTAAAACCTTCAGTTAAACTTTTATAACTAACTCTAAAGCCTAAACTATAACATAGTGTCCTAATTTGAAACCTTGAGGGATAACAAACTCCTTTTTAACTTTCAGCTAAACTTTTAAAATTAACTTTATAGCCTAAACTATGTAGTTATAGCATTCAAATCAATAAGACTGTGTCCTAATATGAACCCTTGAGGGATACCAAACCTCCTTCAAATTTTCAGTTAAACATTGAAAACTAACTCTAAAGCCAAGTACGTAGTATTAGCATTCAAATCAATAGCACGCTGTCCTAATTTGAAACCTTGAGGGATACCAAACTTCCTTAAAACTTTCAGATAAAATTTTACCTGTTCAAACTGTCCTAATTTGAAACCTTGAGGGATACCAAATTCCTTTAAAACTTTCAGTTAAACTTTTAAATCTAATTTTAAAGGCTAAACTACGTAGTATTAACATTCAAATCAATAGCACAGTGCCCTAATTTGAAACCTTGAGGGATACAAAACATCCTTCAAACTTACAGCTAAGGATTCAAAACTAACTTTATAGTCAACTACGTAGTACTAGCATTCAAATCAATAGCACGCTGTCCTAATTTGAAATCTTGAGGGATACCAAACTTCCTTAAAACTTTCAGTTAAAATTTTAACTGTTCAAACTGTCCTAATTTGAAACCTTGAGGGATATCAAAGTCCCTTAAAACTTTCTGTTAAACTTTTAAAACTAACTTTAAACCCTAGACTACGTAGTATTAGCACTCAAATCAAGAACACAGTGCCTTAATTTGAAACCTTGAGGGATACCAACCTTCCTTAAGACTTTCAATTAAACTTTTGAAACTAACTTTAGAGCAAACTACGTAGTATTAGCCTTCAAATCAATAACACTGTGTCCTAATTTGAAACCTTGAGGGATACCAACTTTCCATAAAACTTCCAACTAATCTTTTAAAACCAACTTTAGAGCCAACTAACTAGTATAAGCATTGAAATCAATAACACTGTCAATACAATAACACACTGTCGTAAATTGAACCCTTGAGGGATACCAAACATCCTTCAAACTTTCAGACAAAGTTTCAAAACTAACTTTAAAGTCAACTACGTAGTATCAGCACTCAAAGCAATAGCACGTTGTCCTAATTTGAAACCTTGAGGGATACCAAACTTCCTTAAAACTTTCAAATAAAATTTTAACCATTCAAACTGTCCTAATTTGAAACCTAGAGGGATACCAAAGTCCTTTAAAACTTTCAATTAAACTTTTAAAACTAACTTTAAAGTCTAAATTACGTAGTATTAGCATTCAAATCAATAACACTGTGTCCTAATTTGAAACCTTGAGGAACACCAACCTTCATTAAAATTTTCACCTAAACTTTCAAAACTAACTTTAAAGCCTAAACTACGTAGTATTAGCATTTAGTGTCCTAATTTGAAACCTTGAGGGATACCTAACTTTTAAAACTTTCAGCCAAACATTCAAAACTAATTTCAAAATCTAAGCATTTAAATCAATACTGTCCTAATTTGTAACCTTGAGGGATACCAAACAACCTTGATACCACTTTGTCTATTTTCGCCAGGCAACATTCTACGTCAGCGACGTGTCCACTCCAAAACTCCGCTCGCTGCTTTCCTCGCTGACCCCGTTATCTTTCGCGCTTGGACAACTCCTCACTATCATCCTCAGCCTCTTCTTCACCTGGAGAGACGTAGCCTTGATCACGGCGCTTCTACCTCTGCTGTCCATCAATCTTCTGTTGCTGCTTCCTGAATCTCCCGAGTGGCTGATACTGAACGGCAGAGAGACGAATGCAAGGCTAGCGTTGAGCAGGTTGAGGGGTTTCGTGCCGCTGGAAGCAATTGATGAAGAGTTCAAGGAGATTGAGAAAGGGATGGAGTTTGAGGTTTTCGGTTTGGAGATTGTGCGCGAGAAGAGGTTTTACGGCCCAGTGCTTCTTGGAGGTGTGTTGGGGTTTGTGACCAGTTTTGGGGTTTCCATCGCGAGCTTTGCGGTGGAAGTGTTGCGGGGGATCAACAGTCCGGTGGATAAGTACCACGGGATGCTTTCGCTCGCGGTGTTTGAGGTTCTAAACGTTGTTGCCTACACGCTGGTGGTGAGGTGCTTGGGAAAAAGAAAACTGGGATTGCTTGCAATCACCAGCTGCGGGTGTGCGTTACTAGTCGCCGCAATCTTCTCGCATTTAAACCTCGCTGAAGATGAACTGAAGCTAAAACCCGCTTGGATCCCAACGTTAGCCTTGGTTCTCTTCACCTTCTCCTCTATCAAAACCTTACCGTACATCTACTTCACGGAAATCCACGCGAAAGCAATAAGGAACGCTTCAACGAACCTCACAATCTCACTCAACTACCTCACGTATTTCGCTTGCAACAAACTCTTCCCCAGTGTAATCGCAAATCTAACTCTACCCGGCACCTTGATGCTCTTCTCCTGCTTGATTTTAACTTCCCTAATTCCCGTCTACTACATCCTGGTGGAGACGCAGTGGATGAGCGCGAAGGAACAACAGGAACTCTACGAGGATAAAACCTCGCCAGAGCCTCGAAACCTTACAGGACAGAGGAACTCACTGGAGGAGTCGCTGCAGTTTAATTTGTTATTAGCCAATGGACCCAACACGTATAAGGGGTTTTCTGTTATAGATTCCTCTGTTATTTGAGGGAATAATCCCTCAAATTAATTATCTAATAGACTAATTATCTAATAATCTAATAGACTAATTATCTAATTATCTAATAGACTAATTATCTAATTATCTAATAGACTAAAACCAGAGAGAATAGTAAGATTGGAACTTAGAGGCCTGTTTTTGTAAGATTTGTGAATGAAAGAATAATCAGATTAAAGCGAGGTGTGTTTTCTAAAGCTAACTAACATCTAGTCAATGTGGCTGTTAAGATTTTATATTTAGTAAACTAATTTTCAGATGTTGAGAATTAGAAAATCAGAGAAAAACCAAAACTTTTTATGCTTTTTGCAAAATTTATCTTTGAGGAAAGTTTGAGTTGTCCCTCGAGGAAGAGTTTTGGTGCCACTTTCTATTTTTTAATTTCGTCGTTGTTTTGTGTTTTCTAGCGATTTTTGTGTTTGTTAGCGAAAAAGAATGTGGAAGAGCGAGTGACGAATGCGTGAGTAAGTGCGTATCGTGAGTAATTAGCGATAGTAATTAGTCAAACGCGCGGCGGGTCAAGAATGCTTTGTAAACATTGCAATAAATTTTGAGCAGATTTACCGTTAGTTTTCCTCGCAGTCTCTCACTGAACTCACTGCCGGTATGGTCTTCCACAGAGTACGCAATGGAGCCATAATATTTGAGTAAGTTATCATTCGATTGCAACAAGTTATACATCAAATCAAAGATTACTAAATCGTATTAATCAATTCGAATTATAAAACATTCATGTGGATTAGTAAATCGTATTAATAAAATCAATTAAATGTTAAACTAGTCCGAATTTACGGCAGTATGGTCTTCCACAGGATACGCAATGGAGCCATAATATTCGAGTAAGTTTTTGTTATATTATAGAACGATTTAGACTAACTGAATTGCAAGAAGTTATTAGAGGTAACCCTAACCTGGCTTAACCTGACGGTCCTTGCCACATTGTCCTATATTGGATCGAGAATTCGCGCTACCGCGCGTATGTAGTTTTAATTTATCTGCCCGCTTCGTGGCCGACAACCCAATCTAACCTGGGTTAAACCAACGGTCCTTACCACATTGTCCTATATTGGATCGAGAATTCACGCTGCCGGGTATATGTAGTTTTGATTTATCTGCCCGCTTCGCGGCGGACAACCTAATCTAACCTGGGTTAAACCAACGGTCCTTACCACATTGTCCTACATTGTCCAAATTAGTTGTAGTTTTAATCTAACCTGGGTTAAACCGACGGTCCTTGCCACATTGTCCTATATTGGATGAAGAATTCGCTCTGCCGCACGTATGTAGTTATAATTTATCTGCCCGCTACGTGGCCGACAACCCAATCTAACCTGGGTTAAACCAACGGTCCTTGCCACATTCTCCTACATTGTTCAAATTAATCCAAATTTAATTTGGATTACTAAATCAAAGTTAAATTAAGTTAAATCAAATTAACTTAACTTAATATTAGCTACAGCCCACGGCTTAACTCGCGTGGATTTTAATTCAGGTCAGCTTTTTAACTAAATATTTATTATCTTGTGAGTAATATCAAGACTAATATTAAGATAGATCGTCGGTAAGAATAAAATTCTTGCTAGTACTACTAACCAACTGCTAATTGTAATTGGCTCAGCTAGTAAATATATGACAATGTGGCAAGGACCGTGGGTTTAACCCACGTTGGATTAGGTTGTCCGCCGCGAAGCGAGCAGAACATCAAAACTACATACGCGCAGCAGCGCGAATTCTTGATCTAATATAGGACAATGTGGCAAGGACCGTGGTAATATCGTAGCTACAGACATATCTATTCCTTAATGATGTTGTTGTGGCAAGGACCGTGGGAATATCGTAGCTACGGATATATCCATTCCTTAATGAAGTTGGTTGGAAGTGAGTCGGGGCCACAAGTTTTGGTGTTCTTCACAGACTCCAAACTTTCTATAATCTCATTTGAGGAAAATTCCTCCAGGAACATAGTATTAGGGTTGAAAGCGATATGGTTGTTAGATAAGTCCGTAGGTACGATATTACCAACGGTCCTTGCCACATTGTCCTATATTAGATCGAGAATTCGCGCTGCCGCGCGTATGTAGTTTTGATTCTTCTGCCCGCTTCGCGGCTTACAACCTAATCTAACCTAGGTTAATCCGACGGTCCTTACCACATTGTCCTATATTGGATCGAGTAGTTTTGATTTATCTGCTCCCTTCGCAGAGGACAACCTAGTCTAACCTGGGTTAAACCGACGGTCCTTGCCACATTGTCCTATATTGGATCGAGAATTTGCGCTGCCGCACATATGTAGTTTTGATTTATCTGCTCGCTTCGCGGAGGACAACCTAATTTAACCTGCGTTAAACCGACGGTCCTTGCCACATTGTCATCTATTAGATCGAGAATTCGCGCTGTTGCACGTTTGTAGTTTTCATTTATCTGCCCGTTTCGCGGCGGATAACCTAATCTAACCTGGCTTAAACCAACGGTCCTTGCCACATTGTCCTATATTAGATCGAGAATTCGCGTTGCCGCGCGTATATAGTTTTGATTTATCTGCCCGTTTCGCGGCGGACAACCTAATCTAACCTGGGTTAAACCAACGGTCCTTGCACACATTGTCCTATATTGGATCGAGAATTCGCGCTGCCGCACATATGTAGTTTTGATTTATCTGCTCGCTTCGCGGAAGACAACCTAATTTAACCTGCGTTAAACCGACGGTCCTTGCCACATTGTCCTCTATTAGATCGAGAATTCGCGCTGTTGCACGTTTGTAGTTTTCATTTATCTGCCCGCTTCGCGGCGGACAACCTAATTTAACCTAGGTTAAACCAACGGTCCTTGCTACATTGTCCTATATTGGATCGAGAATTCGCGCTGCCGCGGGTATGTAGGAACTTTATGGAAGAAGTCGCTAAAAATCGTCGCTATTTGCTTCGGATCGGTCACGAATGTAGTTTTCCCAGATTTCAGTTTCTTCCCGCTCCTTAGTTTTATCAGCATGTTCTTTTATCACTTTCCAGAAGGCTTTTTGTATATTCAGAGCCTCGATTACTCTTTGGCGAAAAACATTTTCTTTTACAGAATGTATTAACTTGTAATGCTGCATTTTTTGGTATAGATATCTTCTGTGCAGCTTTGGATACTGTTTGTTTACTATGAACATGTCTCTTATCAAACTTGCAAATTGATGTAATTTAATGAAATTTGCATCGTTTCTTAGTTTCATTGTTAGCAACAAATTTGCAAAGTTTCAACTTTCTAGGCGAATATTTGCAAAAGTTAGCGAATTAAATTTCACAAATCCCAAGTAACTTAAAAACTTGGCGAGTCGAGAATGTTTGGGAATTGGCGCAATTTAATGAAATTTGCAACGTTTTTTAGCTTCATTGTAAGCAAAAAATTTGCAAAGTTTCAACTTTCTAGGCAAATATTTGCAAAAGTTAGCGAATTAAATTTCACGAAACCCAAGTAACTTGAAAACTTGGCGAGTCTAGAATGTTTGAAATTTGGCGTAATTTAATGAAATTTGCAACGTTTATTAGTTTTATTGTTAGCAACAAATTTGCAAAGTTTCAACTTTCTAGGCAAATATTTGCAGAAGTTAGCGAATTAAATTTCACAAAACCCAAGTAACTTGAAAACTTGGCGAGTCTAGAATGTTTGCAATTTGGCGTAATTTAATGAAATTTGCAT
Organism: Phosphuga atrata; assembly: GCA_944588485.1. Taxonomy (NCBI): domain Eukaryota; kingdom Metazoa; phylum Arthropoda; class Insecta; order Coleoptera; family Silphidae; genus Phosphuga; species Phosphuga atrata. The sequence goes on along the minus strand of OX155901.1, from coordinate 62,568,909 downwards.
CGTTTTTTAGCTTCATTGTTAACAACAAATTTGCAAAGTTTCAACTTTCTAGGCAAATATTTGCAAAAGATAGCGAATTAAATTTCCCAAATCCCAAGTAGCTTAAAAACTTGGCCAGTCGAGAATGTTTGGGAATTGGCGCAATTTAATGAAATTTGCAACGTTTTTTAGCTTCATTGTTAACAACAAATTTGCAAAGTTTCAACTTTCTAGGCAAATATTTGCAGAAGTTAGCGAATTAAATTTCACAAAACCCAAGTAACTTGAAAACTTGGCGAGTCTAGAATGTTTGCAATTTGGCGTAATTTAATGAAATTTGCATCGTTTTTTAGTTTCATTGTTAGCAACAAATTTGCAAAGTTTCAACTTTCTAGGCAAATATTTGCAAAAGATAGCGAATTAAATTTCCCAAATCCCAAGTAACTTAAAAACTTGGCGAGTTTAGAATGTTTGGAAATTGGCGCAATTTAATGAAATTTGCAACGTTTCTTAATTTCGTTGTTCGCAATAAATTTGCAAAGTTTCAACTTTCTAGGCAAAAATTTGCAAAAGTTAGCGAATTAAATTTCACAAATCCCAAGTAACTTGAAAACTTGGCGAGTCTAGAATGTTTGCAAATTGGCGCAATTTAATGAAATTTGCATCGTTTTTTAGTTCCATTGTTAGCAACAAATTTGCAAAGTTTCAACTTTCCAGGCGAATATTTGCAAAAGTTAGCGAATTAAATTTCACAAATCCCTAGTAACTTAAAAACTTGGCGAGTCTAAAATGTTTGCAAATTGGCGCAATTTAATGAAATTTCCAACGTTTTTTAGTTTCATTGTTGGCAATAAATTTGCAAAGTTTCAACTTTCTAGGCAAATATTTGCAAAAGTTAGCGAATTAAATTTCACAAATCCCAAGTAACTTAAAAACTTGGCGAGTTTAGAATGTTTGGAAATTGGCGCAATTTAATGAAATTTGCAACGTTTCTTAATTTTGTTGTTCGCAATAAATTTGCAAAGTTTCAACTTTCTAGGCAAAAATTTGCAAAAGTTAGCGAATTAAATTTCACAAAACCCAAGTAAGTTGAAAACTTGGCGAGTCTAGAATGTTTGCAATTTGGCATAATTCAATCAAATTTGCATCGTTTTTTAGTTTAATTGTTAGCAACAAATTTGCAAAGTTTCAACTTTCTAGGCAAATATTTGCAGAAGTTAGCGAATTAAATTTCACAAAACCCAAGTAACTTGAAAACTTGGCGAGTCTAGAATGTTTGCAATTTGGCGTAATTTAATGAAATTTGCATCGTTTTTTAGTTTCATTGTTAGCAACAAATTTGCAAAGTTTCAACCTTCTAGGCAAATATTTGCAGAAGTTAGCGAATTAAATTTCACAAAACCCAAGTAACTTGAAAACTTGGCGAGTCTAGAATGTTTGCAATTTGGCGTAATTTAATGAAATTTGCATCGTTTTTTAGTTTCATTGTTAGCAACAAATTTGCAAAGTTTCAACCTTCTAGGCAAATATTTGCAGAAGTTAGCGAATTAAATTTCACAAAACCCAAGTAACTTGAAAACTTGGCGAGTCTAGAATGTTTGCAATTTGGCGTAATTTAATGAAATTTGCATCGTTTTTTAGTTTCATTGTTAGCAACAAATTTGCAAAGTTTCAACCTTCTAGGCAAATATTTGCAGAAGTTAGCGAATTAAATTTCACAAAACCCAAGTAACTTGAAAACTTGGCGAGTCTAGAATGTTTGCAATTTGGCGTAATTTAATGAAATTTGCATCGTTTTTTAGTTTCATTGTTAGCAACAAATTTGCAAAGTTTCAACCTTCTAGGCAAATATTTGCAGAAGTTAGCGAATTAAATTTCACAAAACCCAAGTAACTTGAAAACTTGGCGAGTCTAGAATGTTTGCAATTTGGCGTAATTTAATGAAATTTGCATCGTTTTTTAGTTTCATTGTTAGCAACAAATTTGCAAAGTTTCAACTATCTGGGCAAATATTTGCAGAAGTTAGCGAATTAAATTTCACAAAACCCAAGTAACTTGAAAACTTGGCGAGTCTAGAATGTTTGCAATTTGACGTAATTTAATGAAATTTGCATCGTTTTTTAGTTTCATTGTTAGCAACAAATTTGCAAAATTTCAACTTTCTAGGCAAATATTTGCAGAAGTTAGCGAATTAAATTTCACAAAACCCAAGTAACTTGAAAACTTGGCGAGTCTAGAATGTTTCCAAAATGGCGCAATTTAATGAAATTTCCAACGTTTTTTAGTTTCATTGTTAGCAATAAATTTGCAAAGTTTCATTTTTCCAGGCGAATATTTGCAAAAGTTAGCGAATTAAATTTCACAAATCCCTAGTAACTTAAAAACTTGGCGAGTCTAGAATGTTTGCAAATTGGCGCAATTTAATGAAATTTGCATCGTTTTTTAGTTTCATTGTTAGCAATAAATTTGCAAAGTTTCAACTTTCTAGGCAAATATTTGCAAAAGTTAGCGAATTAAATTTCACAAATCCCAAGTAACTTGAAAACTTGGCGAGTCTAGAATGTTTGAAATTTGGCGTAATTTAATGAAATTTGCATCATTTTTTAGTTTCATTGTTAGCAACAAATTTGCAAAGTTTCAACTTTCTAGGTAAATATTTGCAAAAGTTAGCGAATTAAATTTCACAAATCCCAAGTAATTTGAAATCTTGGCGAGTCTAGAATGTATGTGGTCTTGCTTTATCTGCCCGCTTTACTGCGGACAAACTAATCTAACCTGGGTTAAACCAACGGTCCTTGCCACATTGGCCTATATTGAATCGAGAATTCGCGCTGCCGCGCGTATGTAATTTAACTTTATCTGCCCGTTTCGCGGCGGACAACCTAATCTAACGTGGGATAAACCCTCGGTCCATTCCACATTGTCCTATATTGGATCGAGAATTCACGCTGCCGCGCGTATGTAGTTTTGATTTTTCAGCCCGCTTCGCGGCGGACAACCTAACCTGGGTTACACAAACGGTCCTTGCCACATTGTCCTATATTTGATCGAGAATTCGCGCTGCTGCGCGTATGTAGTTTTCATTTATCTGCCCGCTTCGCGGCGGACAACCTAATCTAACCTGGGTTAAACCAACGGTCCTTGCCACATTGTCCTATATTGAATCGAGAATTCGGACGGACTGGACTAGCTAAAGCACATCGAATCTTTATGACGGTACCTTCATAACAGTTTCGTGTTGTTGTTTAACCTAAGTTCAAAGCTGTATAATAGTACCTCAAGCAGATTAATCAATGGAGGACCTAGTATTAGAATAGTAGTGTCCTCCCTCTAAATGTTGATTGTTTAGTCTAACTCACCGACCCTTGTTTATTGTTCGATCAGCTAGTCTCGACGCTGCTTGTATCACATTATCTCGATATGTGTGCTACATAGCTCGCATGTTTATGAACAATACTAGAGGCTCATATCGAGCAGTCTCCGACAGGGAACTGGCTAAGTAGTACATTAGCTATGTAGTGGAGAAACTATATACTGTGAGTAATAAACTAGCTGAGTAGTAGGCTTGCTAAGTAGTTGACTAGCTATGCAGCGAGGAAGCTATACTGTTAGTAGTGGACTATCTAAGTAGTCGACTAGCTAAGTAGTGAACTAGCTAAGTAGTGGACTAGCTATGTATAGAAGAAGCTATATTGTGAGTAGTTTATTAGCTAAGTATTGGAGTAGCTAAGTATTGGACTAGCTATATAGTGAACAAGTTATACTGTGTGTAGTAGACTAACTAAGTAGTGGACTAGCTAAGTAGTGAACTAGCTATGTAATGGAGAAACTATACTGTAAGTAGTGGACTAGTTAAATAGTTGACTGGCTAAGGAGTGGACTAGGTAACTAGTAGACTGGCTATGTAGTGGAGAAGCTATGCTATGAGTAGATAAGAAATGAACTGGCTAAGTAAGACTAGACAGACCAGACGGACTAGACGCACGAATACTGTTAGTAGTGGACTAGCTAAGTAGTCGACTAGCTACGTAGTCGACTAGCTATGCAGTGGAATAGCTAAGTAGTGGACTAGCTAAGTAGTAGGCGGATCAGACGAACTAGACGGACTAGACGCACTAGACTAGACTAGACGGACCGGACGTGTATACGAACTAGACGGACTAGACTAGACGAACTAGACGGACCCTACGGCCTTGACTAGATGGATTAGACGAACTAGACGGACTAGACTAGACGGACTAGACTAGACAGACTAGACTAGACAAACGGGTACTCTCAGTAGCGATCTAGCTATGTAGTCAACTAGCTAAGTAGTGGACTAGCCAAGTATTGGACTAGCTATGCAGTGAAGAAGCTATACTGTGAGTAGTGGACTAGCTAAGTAGTGGACTAGCTAAGTAGTAGGCGGATCAGACGAACTAGACGGACTAGACGCACTAGACTAGACGGACCGGACGTCTATACGAACTAGTCGGACTAGACTAGACGAACTAGACGGACCCGACGGCCTTGACTAGATGGATTAGACGAACTAGACGGACTAGACTAGACGGACTAGACTAGACAGACTAGACTAGACAAACGGGTACTCTCAGTAGCGATCTAGTTATGTAGTCAACTAGCTAAGTAGTGGACTAGCCAAGTATTGGACTAGCTATGCAGTGAAGAAGCTATACTGTGAGTAGTGGACTAGCTAAGTAGTGGACTAGCTATGTAGTGGACAAGCTATACTGTGAGTAGTGAACTAGTTAAGAAGTGAACTGGCTAAGGAGTGGACTAGGTAACTAATGAACTAGTTATGTAGTGGAGAAGCTATGCTATAAGTAGTGGACTGGCTAAGTAAGACTAGACACATTAGACGAACTAGACTAACTAGACGGATAAGACGGTCTAGAGAGACTAGACACACTATATGGACTAGACGGATTAGACGGACTAAACGGACTAGACGGAATAGACGGACTAGAAAAACGGGTACTGTTAGTAGTGGTCTAGCTATGTAGTCAACTAGCTAAATAGTGGACTAGCCAAGTAGTGGAGTAGCTATGTAGTGAAGAAGCTATACTGTAAGTAGTTGACTAGTTAAGTAGTGGACTGGCTAAGGAGTGGACTAGGTAACTAGTGGACTAGCTATGTAGTGGAGATGCTATGCTATAAGTAGTGGACTGGCTAAGTAAGACTAGACAAATTAGACGAACTAGACTGTCTAGACGAATAAGACGGACTAGACACATTATATGGACTAAGTAGGGAAAGATAGTTCGTTCTAGGCCCACCGCCACCACCGACCTTGAAATCTTATTAGTAGTTCTGAACGCGGCCGAGAGAGTATGTGTAGATGGCGCCACGATTTATCGGTAGATAGCGCCAGAATATATTAAAAAATATATAGAATATATTAAAAGAATATATTAAAAGCGACGTCGCTATGAACGCTTGGCCGCCACAAGCCAGTTATCCCTGTGGTAATTCCAGATACGTGTCCGGTTCCAGCGCAAGCGCAAACCGCCATACCTGTTTATTAGCTTTTTATACATGATTACTAGCTATTTAAACTTGTTTATTACCTGATTAAACTTGTTTATTGGCTGATTACTACCTGTTTAAAACTGTCAGAAAATACTGCATGTCATGTGTCTAGACTTAATTAGCCAGTCCACTACTCGTAGCATAGCCTCTCCACTACATAGCTAGTCCACTAGTTACTTAGTCCACTCTTTATCCAGTCCACTATTTAACTAGTCCATTACTTACAGTATAGCTTCTCCACTACATAGTTAGTCCACTACTTCGCTAGTCCACTATTTAGCTAGTCCACTATTTAGCTAGTCCACTACTTAGCTAGTCGATGACTTAGCTAGGCCACTACTAACAGTACTGTCCGTCTAGTCTAGTCCGTCTAGTTCGTCTAGTCTAGTCCGTCTTGTCCGTCTAGCCCATCTAGTCAATCTAGTCCGTCTATGTCATGTAAATCCTAATGGGATTTTGAGCTAAAACTGTTTTAGGTTATGTACTCCCGTTGATATAGGCAACCAACTATACGCAATTTTACTGCCATCAAATTTATGAATGAAATTGCCCATGTTTTAATATATTCTGGCGCCATCTACACATCCACGCTCGGCCGCGTCCAGAACTACTGATAAATCGTGGCGCCATCTACACATACTCGCTCGGCCGCGTTCAGAACTACTAATAATATTTCAAGGTCTGTGGTGGCGGCGGGCCTAGGACGAACTATCTTTCCCTACTGGACTAAAAGGACTAGACGGACTAGACTAGACGGACTAGACGGATTAGACAGACTAAACGGACTAGACAAACGGGTACTGTTAGTAAGGGTCTAGCTAAGTAGTCCACTAACTAAGTAGTGGACTAGCTAAGTAGTAGACTAGCTATGTAGTGAAGAAGCTATACTGTGAGTAGTGGACTAGCTAAGTAGTGGACTAGCTAAGTAGTGGACTAGCGATGTAGTGGAGAAGCTATACTGTGAGTAGTGGACTAGATAAATAGAGGGACTAGACTCACTATACGGACTAGACGGACAAGACGGACTAGAGAGATTAGACAGACTGGATGAACCAAACAGGCTAGACTGACCCAACTGACGAGACATGAAAAACTAGTCATATAGTGACCTAGTTATGTAGTGAAGAAGATATACTGTGAGTAGTAGAATAGTTAAGTAGTGGACTCGCTAAGACGCGAAGTGACTTTGTATCGGAGAAGCTGTTTTGTGAGTAGTGGACTAACTAAATCGTGGATTAGCTATGTAGTTGAGAAGCTATACTATGAGACTAGTTAAGTAGTAAACTGGTTAAGGACTGGAGTAAGTATGTAGTGGAGGAGCTATACTGTAAGTAGAAGACTAGCTAAATAGTGGATTGTAATGGACTAGCCATGCAGTAGAGAGCTATACTGTAAGTAGTGGATTAGCTAAGTAGTAGACTAGGTATGTAGTGGAGAAGACTAGCTAAATAGTGGACGGGCTAAATAGTGAACTAGCTAAGGAGTAAACTAGCTATGTAGTACAGCAATTATACTCTGTGTAGTGGTCTATGAAAGTAGTGGATTGCCTAGGTAATGCACTAGCTATCTATTCGAGAAGCTATTCTGTGATTAGTGCACTAGCTAAGCAGTGGGTTAGCTAAGTAGTGGAATAACCATGTAGTGGAGAAGCTATACTGTGAGTAGTAGATTGGCTAAGTAGTGGACTGGCTAAGTAGTGGAGTAACTATGTAGTGGAGAAGCTATATACGAACTTAAGTAGTGAGCTAGCTATGTAGTGGGAAAGCTATACTGTGAGTTGTGGACTAGCTAATTAGTATACTAGCTATGTAATGGACAAGCTGCACTTTGAGTAGTGAACTAGCTAAGTAGTGGAATGGATACTGTGAGAAGTGAACTAGCTTAGTAGTTGACTAGCTATGTATTGAAGAAGCTATAGACGAACTTAAGTAGTGAACTAGCTATGTAGTGGAAAAACTATACTGTAAGTTGTGGACTAGCTAATTAGTGTACTAGCTCTGTAATGGACAAGCTGTACTTTAAATAGTGAACTAGCTGAGTAGTGGAATGGATACTGTGATTAGAAGTGAACTAGCTAAGTAGTTAACTAGCTATGTATTGAAGAAGCTATAGACGAACTTAAGTAGTGAACTAGCTATGTAGTGGAAAAGCTATACTGTAAGTTGTGGACTAGCTAATTAGTGTACTAGCTATGTAATGGACAAGCTGTACTTTGAGTAGTGGACTAGCTAAGTAGTGGAATGGATACTGTGAGAAGTGAACTAGCAAAGTAGTTGACTAGCTAAGTATTGAAGAAGCTATAGACGAACTTAAGTAGTGAACTAGCTATGTAGTGGAAAAGCTATACTGTAAGTTGAGGACTAGCTAATTAGTGTACTAGCTATTTAATGGAGAAGCTGTACTTTGAGTAGTGAACTAGCTAAGTAGTGGAATGGATACTGTGAGAAGTGAACTAGCTAAGTAGTTAACTAGCTATGTATTGAAGAAGCTATAGACGAACTTAAGTAGTGAACTAGCTTCGTAGTGGAAAAGCTATACTGTAAGTATTGGACTAGCTAATTAGTGTACTAGCTATGTAATGGACAAGCTGTACTTTGAGTAGTGAACTAGCTGAGTAGTGTAATGGATACTGTGATTAAAAGTGAACTAGCTAAGTAGTTAACTAGCTATGTTTTGAAGAAGCTATAGACGAACTTAAGTAGTGAACTAGCTATGTAGTGGAAAAGCTATACGGTAAGTAGTGGACTACCTAATTAGTGTTCTAGCTATTTAATGGACAAACTGTACTTTGAGTAGTGAACTAGCTGAGTAGTGGAATGGATACTGTGGGAAGTGAACTAGATAAGTAGTTAACTAGCTATGTATTGAAGAAGCTATAGACGAACTTAAGTAGTGAACTAGCTATGTAGTGGAAAAGCTATACTGTAAGTAGTGAACTAGCTAATTAGTGTACTAGCTATGTAATTGACAAACTGTACTTTGAGTAGTGAATTAGCTAAGTAGTGGAATGGATACTGTGAGAAGTGAACTAGATAAGTAGTTAACTAGCTATGTATTGAAGGAGCTATAGACGAACTTAAGTAGTGAACTAGCTATGTAGTGGAAAAGCTATACTGTAAGTATTGGACTAGCTAATTAGTGTACTAGCTATGTAATTGACAAGCTGTACTTTGAGTAGTGAACTAGCTAAGTAGTGGAATGGATACTGTGAGAAGTGAACTAAATAAGTAGTTAACTAGCTATGTATTGAAGGAGCTATAGACGAACTTAAGTAGTGAACTAGCTATGTAGTGGAAAAGCTATACTGTAAGTATTGGACTAGCTAATTAGTGTACTAGCTATGTAATTGACAAGCTGTACTTTGAGTAGTGAACTAGCTAAGTAGTGGAATGGATACTGTGAGAAGTGAACTAGATAAGTAGTTAACGAGCTATGTATTGAAGAAGCTATAGACGAACTTAAGTAGTGAACTAGCTATGTAATGGAAAAGCTATACTGTAAGTAACTAGATGTACTAGACGGACTTGTCGGATTAGACGGACGGTACTGTTAGTAATAATCTAGCTAGGTAGTCGACTAGCTAAGTAGTGGACTAGCTAAATAGTGGATTAGCTAAGTAGAGCACTAGCTAAGTAGTGGACTAGCTGTGTAGTGGAGAAGCTATACTGTGAGTAGTGGACTAGTTAAATAGACGGACTAGCTAATAGCTAATTAGTGTACTAGCTAATTAGTGTACCAGCTAATTAGTGTACTAGCTATGTAATGGAAAAGCTCGACTTTGATTAGTAGACTAGCTAAGTAGTGCAATTGCTAAGTAGTGGACTAGCTGTGTAGTGGAGATGTTACACTGCGAGTAGTGGACGGTACTTACGTGTTAACGCCACCGCAGCCACAGATTTGAACAAAATCGATGGTTAGATTAGGTTATAAGGGGAGTACGGAAGGATGCTCCACGCGTGCATTTTCTCCTGTATATGCAGAACATGCCGGCGCTCCCTGGTAACTCTGTCCCATCAGACAGTGGCCAATCCTTCCACCACCGGAAACCACCGGTCACGAAAAAGTATAACGGAGCAGATAAATCCAAACCAGATATCGCGGGGTAGCGCGACCTCTCGATCCGAAATAAGAAACAATATTGGATAAGGGTTATATTAGAGCAGATAAATCCAGACCACAAATCGGTCAATCGGGCGGTAGTGCGACCTCTCAATGCGGTGGCGTTAATACGTAAGTGCCTAGTGGACTAGTTAAGTAATGGACTAAGTAGTAGTAGTGGACTAGATGGTTAAGGAGCGGACTAACTATAAAAGACTAAGTGGTTAAAACTAATTGAAAAATGAAACAGCGCCGTCCTTGAGCGCGTGGTTTTTCCACGCACGTGACCGAAAATGAAAAGATTTTCATCGCCAGATTATTAATGAACTAGCCCAAACTAGTCGGCATTCTTTCCAAAACACGTTTAATAAACGCATCACTTTTAAACAATTTTAAATCTTAAATTATCTAATCCAGTCTATATCTAGTCTTAACTATCTACTGGCACTTCGGTTTTTGATCTGTTAGTATTTGAGAGGGATAATGAGATGAGTAAATATTGCGGGTGGGAACGTAATTAGCATTTATTGGGATTCCCCCGTCGCTGTGCGGCGATATTTAGAAAGCGAAGTTGGCGAGTTAGTGGACTAGGTCCGCCAGTCTGTCACGAGTTTCGAAACTAACAACAAAACAAAACATTTGAACGCAGCTAATCATGCAAACATTCGGACTAGATTGTGTTTAGTATTTGTTTTCATTGTCGCTATCTGTGATAAGTGTGCACTAACCCTGATTGAAATATTTCTTTTGTTTTGTCGTTTGTTTTCGAAACTGAATGCTCGAGTTAGTGCCGGTTTTGTTTTCTCGCATTGAGTCGGAAAGGCCGCAGATGATAACAACATGGATTTGAAACAGTAAGTTTGCGAAAATCGCGGAAAAAATTTCCGCTGAAAATGTTTGACTTGAAAGTTTGTAAAGTTCATTAGTGAGAATTGGAAAGTTTTAATTAGTATTACTTATTATTATTAAGAGCCATATAACTAAATTATTTAGTGCTAATTATTATCTAGAATTTTAAAAAAGAACAAAAAACTTTTAAATTATTACCTTGCGATGGAGTTAACCTACCCCAACTTAACATAACTAAATTGGTTAGGTTAGGTTTTAAAGGACCCTGAAATTAAGATTTTAGCTAAAACAGTTAGACTTGCATTTAGACTTCTAGATCTCAAAGACTAGACTAGCTAGAACAATAGAATTTGGTGTGGACGTAACTAACTAGATTAGTTAGTGATAAATAAAGACTGGAATATTCTATCTACAATTTTGAAAAACTTACTGGAGTCTGAAATTAAGATTTTCGTTAAAACAGTTAGACTTGCATTTATACTTCTAGATCTCGACGACTAGACTAGCTACAACAATAAAATTTGGTGGGGACGTGACTAACTAAATTAGTTAGTGATTAATAAAGACTGGAATATTCTATCTACAATTTTGAAAAACTTACATGAGCCTGAAATTAAGATTTTAGCTAAAACAGTTAGACTTGCATTTAGACTTCTAGATCTCAAAGACTAGACTAGCTAGAGCAATAAAATTTGGTGTAGACGTAACTTACTAAATTAGTTAGTGATAAATAAAGACTGGAAAATTCTATCGACAATTTTGAAAAACTTACAGAAGCCTGAAATTAAGATTTTAGCTAAAACAGTTAGACTTGCATTTAGACTTCTAGATCTCGACGACTAGACTAGCTAGAACAATAAAATTTGGTGTGGACGTAACTAACTAAATTAGTTAGTGATAAATAAAGACTGGAATATTCTATCTACAATTTTGAAAATCTTACAGGAGCCTGAAATTAAGATTTTAGCTAAAACAGTTAGACTTGCATTTAGACTTCTAGATCTCGACGACTAGACTAGCTAGAACAATAAAATTTAGTGTGGACGTAACTAACTAAATTAGTTAGTGATAAATAAAGACTGGAATATTCTATCTACAATTTTGAAAATCTTACAGGAGCCTGAAATTAAGATTTTAGCTAAAACAGTTAGACTTGCATTTAGACTTCTAGATCTCGACGACTAGACTAGCTAGAACAATAAAATTTGGTGTGGACGTAACTAACTAAATTAGTTAGTGATAAATAAAGACTGGAATATTCTATCTACAATTTTGAAAATCTTACAGGAGCCTGAAATTAAGATTTTAGCTAAAACAGTTAGACTTGCATTTAGACTTCTAGATCTCGACGACTAGACTAGCTAGAACAATAAAATTTGGTGTGGACGTAACTAACTAAATTTGTTAGTGATAAATAAAGACTGGAATATTCTATCTACAATTTTGAAAAACTGACAGGAGCCTGAAATTAGGATTTTAGCTAAAACAGTTAGACTTGCATTTATACGTCTAGACCTCGATGACTAGACTAGCTAGAACAATAAAATTTGGTGTGGACGTAACTAACTAAATTAGTTAGTGATAAATAAAGACTGGAATGCTCTATCTACAATTTTGAAAATCTTACAGAAGCCTGAAATTAAGATATTAGCTAAAACAGTTAGTCTTGCATTTAGACTTCTAGATCTCGACGACTAGACTAGCTAGAACAATAAACTTTGGTGTGGACATAACTAACTAAATTAGTTAGTGATAAATAAAGACTGGAATATTCTATCTACAATTTTAAAAAACTTACAGGAGCCTGAAATTAGGATTTTAGCTAAAACAGTTAGACTTGCATTTATACGTCTAGACCTCGATGACTAGACTAGCTAGAACAATAAAATTTGGTGTGGACGTAACTAACTTAATTAGTTAGTGATAAATAAAGACTGGAATATTCTATCTATAATTCTAAAAAACTTACAGGAGCCTGAAATTAAGATTTTAGCTAAAACAGTTAGACTTGCATTTAGACTTCTAGATCTCGACGACTAGACTAGCTAGAACAATAAAATTTGGTGTGGACGTAACTAACTAAATTAGTTAGTGATAAATAAAGAGTGGAATATTCTATCTACAATTTTGAAAATCTTACAGGAGCCTGAAATTAAGATTTTAGCTAAAACAGTTAGACTTGCATTTAGACTTCTAGATATCGACGACTAGACTAGCTAGAACAATAAAATTTGGTGTGGACGTAACTAACTAAATTAGTTAGTGATAAATAAAGACTGGAATATTCTATCTACAATTTTAAAAAACTTACAGGAGCCTGAAATTAAGATTTTAGCTAAAACAGTTAGACTTGCATTTAGGCTTCTAGATCTCGACGACTAGACTAGCTAGAACAATAAAATTTGGTGTTAACATAACTTACTAAATTAGTTAGTGATAAATATAGACTGGAATGTTCTATCTACAATTTTGAAAAACTTACAGGAGCCTGAAATTAAGATTTTAGCTAAAACAGTTAGACTTGCATTTATACCTCTAGATCTCGACGACTAGACTAGCTAGAACAACAAAATTTGGTGTTAACATAACTTACTAAATTAGTTAGTGATAAATATAGACTGGAATGTTCTATCTACAATTTTGAAAAACTTACAGGAGCCTGAAATTAAGATTTTAGCTAAAACAGTTAGACTTGCATTTATACCTCTAGATCTCGACGACTAGACTAGCTAGAACAACAAAATTTGGTGTGGACGTAACTAACTAAATTGGTTAGTGATAAATGAAGACTGGAATATCCTATCTACAATTTTGAAAAACTTACAGAAGCCTGAAATTAAGATTTTAGCTAAAACGGATAGACATGCATTTAGACTTCTAGATCTCGACAAGTAGACTAGCTAGAACAATAAAATTTGGTGTGGACGTAACTAACTAAATTAGTTAGTGATAAATAAAGACTGGAATATTCTATCAACAATTTTGAAAAACTTACAGAAGCCTGAAATTAAGATTTTAGCTAAAACAGTTAGACTTGCATTTAGACTTCTAGATCTCGACAAGTAGACTAGCTAGAACAATAAAATTTGGTGTGGACGTAACTAACTAAATTAGTTAGTGATAAATAAAGACTAGAATATTCTATCTACAATTTTGAAAAACTTACTGAAGCCTGAAATTAAAATTTTAGCTAAAACAGTTAGACTTGCATTTAGACTTCTAGATCTCGACGACTAGACCAGCTAGAACAATAAAATTTGGTGTGGACGTAACTAACTAAATTTGTTAGTGATAAATAAAGACTGGAATATTCTATCTACAATTTTGAAAAACTTACAGGAGCCTGAAATTAGGATTTTAGCTAAAACAGTTAGACTTGCATTTATACGTCTAGACCTCGATGACTAGACTAGCTAGAACAATAAAATTTGGTGTGGACGTAACTAACTAAATTAGTTAGTGATAAATAAAGACTGGAATATTCTATCTACAATTTTAAAAAACTTACAGGAGTCTGAAATTAAGATTTTAGCTAAAACAGTTGGACTTGCATTTATACGTCTAGACCTCGATGACTAGACTAGCTAGAACAATATAATTTGGTGTGGACGTAACTAACTATATTAGTTAGTGATAAATAAAGACTGGAATGCTCTATCTACAATTTTGAAAATCTTACAGAAGCCTGAAATTAAGATTTTAGCTGAAACAGTTAGACTTGCATTTAGACTTCTAGATTTCGAAGACTAGACTAGCTAGATCAATAAAATTTGGTGTGGACGTAACTAACTAAATTAGTTAGTGATAAATAAAGACTGGAATATTCTATCTACAATTTTAAAAAACTTACAGGAGTCTGAAATTAAGATTTTAGCTAAAACAGTTAGACTTGCATTTATACGTCTAGACCTCGATGACTAGACTAGCTAGAACAATAAAATTTGGTGTGGACGTAACTAACTAAATTAGTTAGTGATAAATAAAGACTGGAATGCTCAATCTACAATTTTGAAAATCTTACAGAAGCCTGAAATTAAGATATTAGCTAAAACAGTTAGACTTGCATTTAGACTTCTAGATCTCGACGACTAGACTAGCTAGAACAATAAAATTTGGTGTGGACGTAACTAACTAAATTAGTTAGTGATAAATAGAGACTGGAATATTCTATCTACAATTTTGAAAAACTTACAGGAGCCTGAAATTAGGATTTTAGCTAAAACAGTTAGACTTGCATTTATACGTCTAGACCTCGATGACTTTTTTTTTTTTTTTTCCCTGGAAACTCACGGGCATCTTGGAACCGCTTTTCGCTTATCTTCAAGATGGCGTTGGCTTCGATCTTACTTGATGTCCTTACATCCCCCATCCACGGAAGGTGATTAGGGGTTCAGGTTGTTTTCAGCTTTTGTTGTCTATGTTGTTTTGTCCGTTCATCCTGTTCTTTCATGCTTAGTATGTCCCTTATCATCATTTCTGTTGCAGACCAGTCTTCTTCACTCCTAAGCATTGTTTCCGTGAGTGTGCTAGTTTCTAAAATTCTTTTTGTTTTTGAAGTGTATATGTCCCTCTCTAAAGACCACCTAGGGCATTCGAAGATTGTGTGATACACGCTATCTGTCTTATCACAATAAACGCACTGGTTGTCTGCTTCGCGCCCAATACTGTGCAGGTAGTCTTTGAAGCACCCGTGGCCACTAAGTGCCTGCGTCAGGTAGTAGGTAACTTGTCCGTGCCTTCTCGTGACCCATGGATCCAATTTTGGAATCAGGAGTCTCGTCCACTCACCCCTCTCTGAGGCTTCCCAGTACTCTTGCCAACTTTCGAGCATTTGGATCCTTGCCTTTTTTCGCAGTTCATTTTTGTTTTCACAGCTCCTTTCTTTATAAAGCGTGTCTCTCTCTTCAACAAGAAGTTTTATAGGAGCTATTCCCGCAATAACAAGAATGGCGTCACCTGAGACGGTCCTATATGCGCTGGACACGCGTAGCGCCATTTTTCTTTGAATGGATTGCAGTTTTTGCCTTAGATTTGCTCTCTCCATGGCTCGCTTCCAGATTGGTGCTGCGTAGAGCATGGCAGATTCGACAACTGAACACAAGATCCTTCGTTTGGAGCTCTTAGGACCACCTACAGTTGGCATAAGTTTTCCAAGTGCCGCTGAGGTTTTTAATGCCTTCCCAGCTGCAAGAACAATGTGCTGCCGAAAGGAAAGATTTTTATCTATAGTTACGCCTAAGTATTTAATGGCCTCCTTTAGACCTCGATGACTAGACTAGCTAGAACAATAAAATTTGGTGTGGACGTAACTAACTAAATTAGTTAGTGATAAATAAAGACTGGAATGCTCAATCTACAATTTTGAAAATCTTACTGAAGCCTGAAATTAAGATATTAGCTAAAACAGTTAGACTTGCATTTAGACTTCTAGATCTCGACGACTAGACTAGCTAGAACAATAAAATTTGGTTTGAACATAACTAACTAAATTAGTTAGTGATAAATAAAGACTGGAATATTCTATCTACAATTTTTAAAAACTTACAGGAGCCTGAAATTAAGATTTTAGCTAAAACAGTTAGACTTGCATTTAAACTTCTAGATCTCGACGAATAGACTAGCTAGAACAATAAAATTTGGTGTAGACGTAACTAACTAAATTAGTTAGTGATAAATAGAGACTGGAATATTCTATCTACAATTTTGAAAAACTTACAGAGGCCTGAAATTAAGATTTTAGCTAAAACAGTTAGACTTGCATTTAGACTTCTAAATCTCGACAAGTAGACTAGCTAGAACAATAAAATTTGGTGTGGACGTAACTAACTTAATTAGTTAGTGATAAATAAAGAATGGAATATTCTATCGGCAATTTTGAAAAACTTACAGAAGCCTGAATTTAAGATTTTAGCTAAAACCAGTTAGACTTGCATTTAAACTCCTAGATCTTGACGACTAGACTAGCTAAAGCAATGAAATTTGGTGTGAACATAGCTAATTTAATTATCTAATCTTATTTGTAAAGTAAATCCTACTAATGCAGGAATTAGACCAATGATCTCGAATCGTGTGAAACTATCTAAAACAATCTCCTAAAATAATTAGATTTCTTAACGATTTAATCTAACGGTAAATATTTTAAGAAACTAATTTGGTGTAAAAAAAGCAGCGAATACCGTTACGCTATTGAATTGATTGGAGGTTGGAGGGCAAACTGCATCACTATTGATGGAATTTTTCGTTCAAGGTTCGCGAAAAAATAATCGCGAATGCAGGAATTTAACGAGCATTTGAAAAACTTTTGTGTAAAAATTCGCGAATTCTTCCGCGCAGTAATAACAAGATGTTTGCAAACTGCAAATTGCTCATTGTTTTCATACCTTGTTTTTCTTTTAAATACTCTAATTTTTTTTTCGCATTGATTGCAAATTTTATGGTTTCATAGAAAGTTACCTGAAATCTAATGAAAACAGGCATTCATTAAAGTTTGTATAGTTAGCACAACAAATTTCTCTGTTATAGCTAGTCTAGTCGTCGAGATAAAGAAGTCTAAATGCAAGTCTAACTGTTTTAGCTAAAATCTTAATTTCAGACTTCTGTAAGTTTTTCAAAATTGTAGATAGAATATTCCAGTGCCTATTTATTACTAACTAATTTAGTTAGATACGTCCACACCAAATTTTATTGTTCTAGCTAGTCTAGTGGTCGAGATCTAGAAGTCGAAATGCAAGTCTAACTGTTTTAGCTAAAATCTAAGTTTCAGGCTTCTGTAAGTTTTTCAAAATTGTAGATACAATATTCCAGTCTTCATTTATCACTAGCTAATTTAATTTGTGACGTCCACACCAAATGTTATTGTTCTAGCTAGTCTAGTCGTAGAGATTTAGAAGTTTAAATGCAAGTCTAACGGATTTCAGCTAAAATCTTAATTTCAGGCTTCTGTAAGTTTTTCAAAATTGTCGAGAGAATATTCCAATCTTTATTTATCACTAACTAATTTAGTTAGCTACGTTCACGACAAATTTTGTTGTTCTAGCTAGTCTAGTCGTCGAGATCTAGAAGTCTAAATGCAAGTCTAACTGTTTTAGCTAAAATCTTAATTTCAGACTTCTGTAAGTTTTTCAAAATTGTAGATAGAATATTCTAGTCTTTATTTATCACTAACTAATTTGGTTAGTTACGTCCGCACCACAATTTTAATGTTCTAGCTAGTCTAGTCGTCGAGATCTAGAAGTCTTAATGCAAGTCTAACTGTTTCAGCTAAAATCTTAATTTCAGGCTTCTGTAAGTTTTTCAAAATTGTCGAGAGAATATTCCAATCTTTATTTATCACTAACTAATTTAGTTAGCTACGTTCACGACAAATTTTGTTGTTCTAGCTAGTCTAGTCGTCGAGATCTAGAAGTCTAAATGCAAGTCTAACTGTTTTAGCTAAAATCTTAATTTCAGACTTCTGTAAGTTTTTCAAAATTGTAGATAGAATATTCAAGTGTTTATTTATCACTAACTAATTTAGTTAGTTACGTCAGCACCAAATATTATTGTTCTAGCTAGTCTAGTCGTCGAGATTTAGAAGTTTAAATGCAAGTCTAACGGGTTTTAGCTAAAATCTTAATTTCAGACTTCTATAAGTTTTTCAAAATTGTAGATAGAATATTCCAGTCTTTATTTACCACTAACTAATTTAGATAGTTGCGTCTACACCAAATTTTATTGTTCTAGCTAGTCCAGTCGTCTAGATCTAGAATTCAAAATGCAAGTCTAACTGTTTTAGCTAATATCTTATTTTCAGGTTTCTGTAACCTTTATAAAACTGTAGATAGAATATTCCAGTTTTTATTTATCACTAACTAATTTAGTTAGTTACGTCCCCACCAAATTTTATTGTTCTAGCTAGTCTAGTCGTCGAGATCTAGAAGTCTAAATGCAAGTCCAACTGGTTTTAGCTAAAATCTTAATTTCAGGCTTCTGTTAGTTTTTCAAAATTATAGATAGCATATTACAGTCTTTATTTATTACTAACTAATCTAGTTAGTTACGTCCACAACAAAAGTTATTGTTCTAGCTAGTCTAGTCGTCGAGATTTAGAAGTTTAAATGCAAGTCTAACTGTTTCAGCTAAAATCTTAATTTCAGGCATCTGTAAGTTTTTCAAAATTGTAGATAGAATATTCCAGTCTTTATTTATCACTAACTAATTTAGTTAGTTACGTCCACACCATATTTTATTGTTCTAGCTAGTCAAGTCGTCGTGATCTAGAAGTCTAAATGCAAGTCTAACTGTTTTAGCTAAAATCTTAATTTCAGGCTTCTGTAAGTTTTTCAAAATTGTAGATAGAATATTCCAGTCTTTATTTATCACTAACTAATTTAGTTAGTTACGTCCACGCCATATTTTATTGTTCTAGATAGTCTAGTCGTCGAGATCTAGAAGTCTAAATGCAAGTCAAACTGTTTTTGCTAAATTCCTAATTTCAGGCTCCTGTAAGTTTTTCAAAATTTTAGATAGAATATTCCAGTCTTTATTTATCACTAACTAATTTAGTTAGTTACGTCCACACCTAATTTTATTGTTCTAGCTAGTCTAGTCGTCGAGATCTAGAAGTCTAAAAGCAAGTCTAACTGTTTTTGCTAAAATCCTAATTTCAGGCTCCTGTAAGTTTTTCAAAATTTTAGATAGAATATTCCAGTCTTTATTTATCACTAACTAATTTAGTTATTTACGTCCACACCTAATTTTATTGTTCTAGCTAGTCTAGTCGTCGAGATCTAGAAGTCTAAAAGCAAGTCTAACTGTTTTTGCTAAAATCCTAATTTCAGGCTCCTGTAAGTTTTTCAAAATTTTAGATAGAATATTCCAGTCTTTATTTATCACTAACTAATTTAGTTAGTTACGTCCACACCTAATTTTATTGTTCTAGCTAGTCTAGTCGTCGAGATCTAGAAGTCTAAATGCAAGTCTAACTGTTTTAGCTAAAATCTTAATTTCAGGCTTCTGTAAGTTTTTCAAAATTGTAGATAGAATATTCCAGTCTTTATTTATCACTAACTAATTTAGTTAGTTACGTCCACGCTATATTTTATTGTTCTAGCTAGTCTAGTCGTCGAGATCTAGAAGTCTAAATGCAAGTCTAACTGTTTTAGCTAAAATCTTAATTTCAGGCTTCTGTAAGTTTTTCAAAATTGCCGATGGAATATTCCAGTCTTTATTGCTCACTAGCTAGTTTAGTTAGTTACGTCCACACCAAATTTTATTGTTCTAGCTAGTCCAGTCGTAGAGATCTAGAAGTCTAAATGGAAGTCTAACTGTTTTAGCTAAAATCTGAATTTCAGGCTTCTGTAAGTTTTTCAAAATTGTCGATAGAATATTCCAGTCTTTATTGCTCACTAGCTAATTTAGGTAGTTACGTCCACACCAAATTTTATTGTTCTAGCTAGTCTACTCGTTGAGATCTAGAAGTCTAAATGCAAGTCTAACTGTTTTAGCTAAAATCTTAATTTCAGGCTTCTGTAAGTTTTTCAAAATTATAGATAGGATATTCCAGTCTTTATTTATCACTAACTAATCTAGTTAGTTACGTCCCCACCAAATTTCATTGTTCTAGCTACTCTAGTCGTCGAGATCTAGAAGTCTAAATGCAAGTCTAACTGTTTTATCTAAAATCTTAATTTCAGGCTTCTGTAAGTTTTTCAAAATTGTAGATAGAATATTCCAGTCTTTATTGGTCACAAGCTAATTTTGTTAGTTACGTCCACACCAAATGTTATTGTTCTAGCTAGTCTAGTCGTCGAGATCTAGAAGTATAAATGCAAGTCTAACTGTTTTATCTAAAATCTTAATTTCAGGCTTCTGTAAGATTTTCAAAATTGTAGATAGAATATTCTAGTCTACATTTATCACTAACTAATTTAGTTAGTTACGTCCACACCAAATTTTATTGTTCTAGCTAGTCTAGTCGTCGAGATCTAGAAGTCTAAATGCAAGTCTAACTGTTTTAGCTTAAATCTCAATTTCAGGCTTCTGTAAGTTTTTCAAAATTGTAGATAGAATATTCCAGTCTTTATTTATCACTAACTAATTTAGTTAGTTACGTCCACACCAAATTTCGTTGTTCTAGCTAGTCTAGTCGTCGGGATCTAGAAGTCTAAACGCAAGTCTAACTGTTTGAGCTAAAATCTTAATTTCAGACTTCTGTAACTTTTTCAAAATTCTAGATAGAATATCCTAAGCTTCAGTTATCACTAACTAGTTTAGTTATCTAATTTATTTATTTTGGATTCTAAATCTGAATGGATTTTGTAGTTGAAGTTGAAGATCGAGTGGAAAGTAAATAATGATTTGACCTATATTCATTCCGATTGAAACAGAAACTTTCACATCAATAGCCGAATAATCGGTGTCAGAATGCAAGAGGAAGTCCAACAGAAACGAAAAAACTCACAAGCGAGGATTAACTTATGCTAATTATTACGCAATAGTTTTTCGCCTGCGAATTCTTAATTTGCAAATTACACAAGAATACTCATAAATTACTCGGCC
This sequence comes from Phosphuga atrata, assembly GCA_944588485.1. Classification (NCBI taxonomy): domain Eukaryota; kingdom Metazoa; phylum Arthropoda; class Insecta; order Coleoptera; family Silphidae; genus Phosphuga; species Phosphuga atrata. The sequence goes on along the minus strand of OX155901.1, from coordinate 62,547,915 downwards.
CATATTTAATAGTGTTTGTAACTTGTTCTCATTTCTAGATAGATGATTCTAGTTTTCAGTTATCACTAACTAATTTAGTTAAGTACGTCTATACCAAATTTTGTTATTCTTTCTAGTTTAGTGTACCTTGTCTAGCTTATCTTGTGAATTTAGTCTTCCTAGTTTAGTTTACCTAGTCAACCTAGTATACTGTAGTTAATCTAAAAAACCTAGCTAGTCTACTGTATTTAGTCTACTTAGTCTAAAGTTTACTTAGTACACTGTACCTTTTTTTATGGTGGTTTGAGGGAAGCTCTAGCAGCCTGTGTGTGAGGCTCTCACTCCTTCTTCCACTTGGCTTAAAAGTACGCCACCCCGGTATCGCTTGCGCATTCCTTCAGGGTGGGCAGCCCGGACGGATTTTTTCCACCCTAGTTTTTCTGTTTTCTCCTTGTATTTTGGTCTTGGTGAAATTAAATATTTGCTCATGATTGTAGCTGCGCCTCTCTGAGTTTTTTCCACTTTGTAGTATGTCTCTCGTCTTTTTATTTTTGTGTCAAAATATCCGAAAACATTTTGCTTAGTGTCCCAGTTATTTTCGTTTTCTAGCATGAAATCTACTAGTTTTCGGGGTTCCATAGTAGCGTTTGTAGTTCTTTCCTTTTCCCATCTTTCACATTCTAGTATAGCGTGCACAACACTGTCGTTCTGTCCACAGTAGTCGCACTGTCCATCTGATGCTCTTCTAATAGTTTTCCCATTGTATCTAGAAGGCATGTTGGCCTGTAAGATCCCGGCTCTTGTGTTTGCTTGTCCCCTTTTTTTAGCAGCACTTGCTTTCGTTTTAACGTTGCTTTCTTCCACAATTTGGGAAAGGTTCCAGTCTTGAGGCAACCGTTCATAATTTTTGGGATGTATTGTGGATGTAGTTGGATTGTCCTTTTTATTTTCTCAGCGGGTAATCCGTCAGGTCCTGGTGCTCTATCGATTGCAAGCATTTTTCATTTCCGATTCTGAGAATTGTTTTACATATGTTACAGTCGGTTGTTTCCACCTCACTTGGTCATGGATCGGGAAGAGCGCGTTTATAATCTCCTGTGCTTTGTCTGCCTGGAGTTGGAGGTTTGGCTGGTGGATTTTTAGTTTTCTGATGGAAATCCTGTACGAATCTCCCCACACATCCTCGTCAATCTCTTTGCACAGTTTTTCCCATTGTTCCTTTTTTCATTTGAAAATTTTGTTTTGCGTGTTTATATCGTCCGTCAGTTGTTTGCCCTTATGTATACCCAAACCTTCCATTCTTACAACTCTCAGCACTTTTCCAATCCTTTCATTACCCATTCCATACCCTTTCATTACCCATTCCATACACTTTCATTACCCATTCCATACACTTTCATTACCCATACCATACACTTTCATTACCCATTCCATACACTTTCATTACCCATTCCATACACTTTCATTACCCATTCCATACACTTTCATTACCCATTCCATACACTATCCTTTCAAACTTAACGCCCCTCCTAGCTGCCTGCGAAAACACTTTCTGCATATTTGTTTATTGCAGCACAACGTATGCCGGCGTAGTTCTATCTAAATATCTGAAGGCCTTTTTAAAATTGCAGCTGAATTCTTTCAACTCTGAAACTCTTCCTCTTTCACTCCCCACACTTCCGCTTCATACAAAAGGATACTTCTCACACATCCCTTACACACCACCATTTTCGCTTCAAAGCTATTGCTCAAGCACTCCTTTCATACGTTCCCTAGCCCGTTAGCAGCCGCCCACGCCTTTTTACAAATTTATTTCACATAGTCTTTCGCGCACCAATCATACCCAAACATAAAACCAAGGTATTTGAAGCTGCCAACTTGCACGATTGCACTGCTTCCCCATTTAAACGATTCACTACTTTTACCCGCTCGCTTTCGGAATATCAACATCTCCCTCCTATGGCTCTACAGCCCAAGATTGCGCCTTGGCCTCCTCCCACAGCCGCCTACACTTGTGCTCGGTATCTTAGACAAAAGTGTAGGGAGCCCTTACAGTTTTAAGGCGAGCCCTAAAGGAAGCCCTAACCTAACCTAACGTGATTGGTGAGCCACTATTCGGGGAGGTGTCGAGGCAGATTTTTACTGTGATGACTTTGCCAGAGCCATCTACAGAAGATGGATGGGCTTTACCATGTTCAGCATTTGAACCCTCCTCGTCAATCTCTTTGCATAGTTTTTCCCAATGTTCATTTTTTCAAAGGTTCCAGTCATGAGGCAACTGTTCATAATTTTTGGGATGTATTGCGGATGAATGCGTCAGGTCCTGGTGCTCTATCGATTGCAAGCATTTTTCATTTCCGATTCTGAGAATTGTTTTAAATCTGTTACAGTCGGTTGTTTCCACCTCACTTGGTCATGGATCGGGAAGAGCGCGTTTATAATCTCCTGTGCTTTGTCTGTCTGGAGTTGGAGGTTTGGCTGGTGGATTTTTAGTTTTCTGATGGAAATCCTGTATGCATCTCCCCACACATCCTCGTCAATCTCTTTGCACAGTTTTTCACATTGCTCCTTTTTTGATTTGAAAATTTTGTTTTACGTGTTTATATCGTCCGTCAGTTGTTTGCCCTTATGTATACCCAAACCTTCCATTCTTACAACTCTCAGCACTTTTCCAATCCTTTCATTACCCAATCCATACACTTTCATTACCCATTCCATACCCTTTCATTACCCATTCCATACACTTTCATTACCCATTCCATACACTTTCATTACCCATTCTATACACTATCCTTTCAAACTTAACGCCCCTCCTAGCTGCCTGCGAAAATACTTTCTGCATATTTGTTTCTTGCAGCACAACGTATGCCGGCGTAGTTCTATCTAAATATCTGAAGGCCTTTTTAAAACTGCAGCTGGATTCTTTCAACTCTGAAAGTCTTCCTCTTTCACTCCCCACACTTCCGCTTCATACAAAAGGATACTTCTCACACATCCCTTACACACCACCATTTTCGCTTCAAAGCTATTGCTCAAGCACTCCTTTCATACGTTCCCTAGCCCGTTAGCAGCCGCCTAAGCCTTTTTACAAATTTATTTCACATAGTCTTTCGCGGACCAATCATACCCAAACATAAAACCAAGGTATTTGAAGCTGCCAACTTGCACGATTGCACTGCTTCCCCATTTAAACGATTCACTCCTTTTACCCGCTCGCTTTCGAAATATCATCATCTCCCTCCTATGGCTCTACAGCCCAAGATTGCGCCTTGGCCTCCTCCCACAGCCGCCTACACTTGTGCTCGGTATCTTATACAAAAGTGTAGGGAGCCCTTACAGTTTTTAACGTGGTTAAAAACTGTTCGGGGAGGTTTCGAGGCAGATTTTTACTGTGATGACTTTGCCAGAGCCTTCAACAGAAGATGGATGGGCTTTACCATGTTCAGCATTTGAACCCTCCTCGTCAATCTCTTTGCATAGTTTGTTCATTTTTTGAATTGAAGATTTTCTCTTTTGGCGGTTGTGTACTTAAGCTTCGCTTGTATTGAGAATTTTTCTTCGCCAGGTCTCTTCCTTTGCCGTTGATAATTTCTTCTAGCTGCAATAAACTTTGGTCTGCTATTTGCGATATCATTATTCCACCAATACATTTGTTTGCGATTTGTGTGCGGTTTTTTCCTTGGCATTGAAACGTTGCAAGCCCTCTTCAAATTTTCAATGTGCGCTTTTGCTGTGTCAGTTCTTCTGTTGTTGATGTCGTCCGAAAAAAACCTCATCTATTTTCTTGATGTTCCATCTCTTAGCCTGATTTGTTTTATTGGACGCCTGGCTCTCCAGGGAGTATGTAATATATTTGTGATCCATAAGGGTTTCGTGGTCGAGATCTTTCCAGTTGCTGATTTCGCTCGATATGTTATGCGTACAGAAGGTGAGATCTATTATAGAGCCCGTTTATCCTCTTTCAAAAGTGTTTTTATGACCTATGTTTTGAACGTACATGTCAGTCTCGAAAGTCCTATCGGTTACTATATTTCCTCTATGATCTGTTTTGTGGGATCCCCAGTATGGGGATTTGGCATTGAAGTCACCTGCAACGATTTTTTCTTTTAGAGAGTTTCTTATATCGCTACTGAGGGCGGCAAGGCACGATGTTATTTGGTGAAAAGTAGCAACTGTAAAGCTTAAATTGCTGCATTTCCACCCATACAAAGCCCGGTCCACTACCCGAGTCTATCACTATCATTGTTTCATTGGTGATTTTTATAGCTGCGTCCTTTTTCTCATCGGTGAACCATTCCGGATTGCTCACGATGTTTTTATTTGGTTCACTTAGGACCAGGAAATCTACTTTTAATTCTAATGTCGCGGCATTTAGCAGATCGTGGGCTGCGCGGCACCTGTCCATGCTTGTTTGGAGTATCTTGGTTATTTTTAGTTGTTTCTCTTCTTACTGGCCTCCGACAGTCCGGGCATTGTCGAGTGTCTGCTCGGTGACCTTTTTCGTTACAGATCGGGCAGAATGGATCATTTTGACATTGGAATGCCTTATGACCTTCTTCTCCGCACTTCAGGCAGAGCTCTTGCCTGTTGGGTCCTTGACAATTTACAGCCTTGTGTCCTGCGAGCTAGCATCTGTGGCACCTATTTAGGTTAATCCTCTCTTTGACCCTGCATTTTATCCAGCCAATCTTTATTTTCCCTAATGCTTGGAGCTTTTGGGCTTCCATTTTTGGTAGCACTATTATCGCGATTTGAGTTTCTTAGATTTTTGATTCCAACTTTGTTTGTATCGTCTATCTGCATTTGGTTTTCATTGGCACGTTTAATTTCTTCCACTGTAGCGGAGGCATCCAAGTCACGTCTGTGTTTTTAGCTGGTACATCAACATCTGGCATACGTTTTGGCTATTTCATCTCTTAGTAGCTTTGCTTTACCTTAGAATGGGATCTTGCCTGGTACGTGGAAGAAAATCTCAGGCCTGGCAAAGAAGTACCCCAAGCAGGGCTATATATAGGCCTGGTATACATAGCTCTGCTTGGGGTACTTCTTTGCCTGGATAGAGCTTGGAATGCAAAATAAAAAAACCTGGTAAAGTAGTCTCTCTAAGACAAACGATTGGAATACCTACTGAGAATGGCGATACAAAAGATATATTCCGCTACGTGTACCACCTTGTGGTAGGAAAACTTGACTCAGATAGTCTTAATATCCAAACGATTTACGACAGCCTCCAAGAACTAAAAAACCTGCTAAAAAACTACTTCTACCGATTTTGTTTTTCTTATGCCTTCAATGTCTGCTCCAATATCTTCGATGTTTATCCCTGTTTTAACTTTCATTAGCAGTTCTGCGTAGGTCTTATTGTTGTCTTTTGTGAAGACCGCCTACGATTGTCTTCCACCTTGCTTTCGCATGTACTGCGTTGTCTGGTTTTTGGGAGTCGATCCCGCAGTCGCTTTATCCTTCGGTATGAATACCCTTATTCCTATTTCGGAATCTGCGAAGGTAAACTCCATTGCCTTCTTTATAGTCGCCCACTCCGCTCCAATGGATCTTGGAACAGCTATGTTTAATTAGCAGGTTTTTTAGTTTTTGGAGGCTGTCGTAAATCGTTTGGATATTAAGACTGTCTGAGTCAAATTTTCCTACCACAAGGTGGTACACGTAGCGGAATATATCTTCTGTATCGCCACTCTCAGTAGGTATTCCAATCGTTTGTCTTAGAGAGACTGCTTTACCAGATTTTTTTATTTGCATTCCAAGCTCTATCCAGGCAAAGAAGTACCCCAAGCTGGGCTATATATACCAGGCCTATATATAGCCCTGCTTGGGGTACTTCTTTGCCAGGCCTGAGATTTTCTTCCACGTACCAGGCAAGATCCCATTTTAAGGATGCTTCCACGACGTTGCCGGTGCCTTCCTTTACTCTCCCATAAACTGCTTCTGGCCAAGGCTTCTCTGCTACTTTTTTGAAATCCTCGTATGTATTCCCCTTGTCTATTTCGTACCATAGCTCGTTGATTTTCTGTTTTATTTTTGCGTTCACTGTCTGTGTAAGCATTTCGAATTTTGGGGAACCCTTTGCCTGCGTAACTAATCTACTTAGCCTAAAGTACCTAGTCCACTTAGTCCACTGTACTTACTCTATCTAATCTACTGTACCTAGTCTACCTAGTCCACTGTACCTAGTCTATCTAGCCTACTTTAGCTAATCCAGCTAGTCTACTCTATATAGTCTACTTAGTTTAAAGTACCTAGTGTATTTAGGCCACTGTACTTAGTCTATCTAATCTACTGTAACTAGTTTACTTAGTCCACTGTACCTAGTCTACCTAGTCTACTGTAGCTAATCTAGCTAGTCTACTGAATCTAGTCTACTTATTCTAAAGTACCTAGTCTACTAAATCCACTATATTTACTCTATCTAATCTACAGTACCTAGACTACCTAGTCCACTGTACCTAGTCTACCTAGTCTACTGTAGCTAATCTAGCTAGTCTACTATATCTAGTCTACTTAGTCTAAAGTACCTAGTCTACTAAGTCCACTGTACTTAATTTATCTAATCTACTATACCTAGTCTACCTAGTCCACTGTACCTAGTCTACTGAAGCTAATCTAGCTAGTCAACTGTATTTAGTCTACTTATTCTAAAGTACCTAGTCTACTAAGTCCACTGTACTTAGTTTATCTAATCTACTATACCTAGTCTACCTAGTCCACTGTACCTAGTCTACCTAGTCTACTGTAGCTAATCTAGCTAGTTTACTGTATCTAGTCTACTTATTCTAAAGTACCTAATCTACTAAGTCCACTGCATTTACTCTATCTAATGTACTGTACCTAGTCTACCTAGGCCACAGTACCTAGTCTATCTAGTCTACTATAGCTAATCTAGCTAGTCTACTATATTTAGTGTACCTAGTCAACTAAGTCCACTGTATTTACTCTATCTAATCCATTGTACCTAGTCTACCTAGTCCACTGCACCTACTCTATCTAGTCTACTGTCGCTAATCTAGCTAGTCTACTATATCTAGTCTATTTAGTCTACAGTACCTAGTCTACTTAGTCAACTGCACTTAGTCTATCTAATCTACTGTACCTAGTCTGTCTAGTCCATTGTACCTAGTCTACCTAGTTTACTGTAGCTAATCTAGCTAGTCTGTATCTAGTCTACTTATTCTAAAGTACCTAGTTTACTAAGTCCACTGTACTTGGTTTATCTAATCTACAATACCTAGTCCACCCAGTCGACTGTACCTAGTCTATCTAGTCTACTGTAGCTAATCTAGCTAGTCTACTATATCTAGTCTACTTAGTCTAAAGTACCTAGTCTACTAAGTCAACTGTACTTAGTTTATCTAATCTACTATACCTAGTCTACCTAGTCCACTGTACCTAGTCTACCTAGTCTACTGTAGCTAATCTAGCTAGTCTACTGTATCTAGTCTACTTATTCTAAAGTACATAATCTACTAAGTCCACTGCATTTACTCTATCTAATGTACTGTACCTAGTCTACCTAGGCCACCCTACCTAGTCTATCTAGTCTACTGTAGCTAATCTAGCTAGTCTACTATATCTAGTCTACTTAGTCTGAAGTACCTAGTCTACTTAGTCCACTGTACTTAATTTATCTAATCTACTATACCTAGTCTACCTAGTTCACTGTACCTAGTTTATTGAAGCTAATCTAGCTAGTCTACTGTATCTAGTCTACTTATTCTAAAGTACCTAGTCTACTAAGTCCACTGTATTTAATCTATCTAATGTACTGTACCTAGTCTACCTAGTCCACTGTACCTAGTCTACCCAGTTTACAGTAGCTAATCTAGCTAGTCTACGGTATCTGGTCTACTTATTCTAAAGTACCTAGTCAACTAAGTCCACTGTATTTACTCTATCTAATCCACTGTACCTAGCCTACCTAGTCCACTGCACCTAGTCTATCTAGTCTACTGTAGCTAATCTAGCTAGTCTACTATATCTAGTCTACTTAGTCCAAAGTACTTAGTCCACTTAGTCAACTGCACCTAGTCTATCTAATCTACTGTACCTAGTCTGCCTAGTCCATTGTACCTAGTCTACCTAGTTTACTGTAGCTAATCTAACTAGTTTACTGTATCTAGTCTACTTATTCTAAAGTACCTAGTTTACTAAGTCCACTGTATTTACTCTATCTAATATACTGTACCTAGTCTACCTACGCCACTGTACCTAGTCTACCTAGTCTACAGTAGCTAATCTAGCTAGTCTACGGTATCTGGTCTACTTATTCTAAAGTACCTAGTCAACTAAGTCCACTGTATTTACTCTATCTAATCCACTGTACCTAGTCTACCTAGTCCACTGCACCTAGTCTATCTAGTCTACTGTAGCTAATCTAGCTAGTCTACTATATCTAGTCTACTTAGTCTAAAGTACCTAGTTTACTTATTCAACTGCACTTAGTCTATCTAATCTACTGTACCTAGTCTGTCTAGTCCATTGTACCTAGTCTACCTAGTTTATTGTAGCTAATCTAGCTAGTCTACTGTATCTAGTCTACTTATTCTAAAGTACCTAGTTTACTAAGTCCACTGTATTTACTCTATCTAATATACTGTACTTAGTCTCCCTAGGCCACTGTACCTAGTCTATCTAGTCTACTCTAGCTAATCTAGGTAGTCTACTATACCTAGTCTACTTATTCTAAAGTACCTAGTCTACTAAATCCACTGTATTTACTCTATCTAATCCACTGTACCTAGTCTACCTAGTCCACTGCACCTAGTCTATCTAGTCTACTCTAGCTAATCTAGCTAGTCTACTATATCTAGTCTACTTAGTCTAAAGTACCTAGTTTACTTAGTCAACTGCACTTAGTCTATCTAATCTACTGTACCTAGTCTGTCTAGTCCATTGTACCTAGTCTACCTAGTTTACTGTAGCTAATCTAGCTAGTCTACTGTATCTAGTCTACTTATTCTAAAGTACCTAGTTTACTAAGTCCACTGTATTTACTCTATCTAATATACTGTACCTAGTCTACCTAGGCCACTGTACCTAGTCTATCTAGTCTACTCTAGCTAATCTAGGTAGTCTACTGTACCTAGTCTACTTATTCTAAAGTACCTAGTCTACTAAATCCACTGTATTTATTCTATCTAATCCACTGTACCTAGTCTACCTAGTCCACTGCACCTAGTTTATCTAGTCTACTGTAGCTAATCTAGCTAGTCTACTATATCTAGTCTACTTAGTCTAAAGTACTTAGTCTACTTAGTCAACTGCACCTAGTCTATCTAATCTACTGTACCTAGTCTGTTTAGTCCATTGTACCTAGTCTACCTAGTTTACTGTAGCTAATCTAGCTAGTCTACTGTATCTAGTCTACTTATTCTAAAGTACCTAGTTTACTAAGTCCACTGTATTTACTCTATCTAATATACTGTACCTAGTCTACCTAGGCCACTGTACCTAGTGTATCTAGTCTACTCTAGCTAATCTAGGTAGCCTACTGTATCTAGTCTACTTATTCTAAAGTACCTAGTCTACTAAATCCACTGTATTTACTCTATCTAATCTACTGTACCTAGTCTACCTAGTCCACTGTACTTAGTCTATCTAGTCTACTGTAGCTAATCTAGCTAGTCTACTATATCTAGTCTACTTAGTCTAAAGTACCTAGTCTACTTAGTCAACTGCACTTAGTCTATCTTATCTACTGTACCTAGTCTGTCTAGTCCATTGTACCTAGTCTACCTAGTTTACTGTAGCTAATCTAGCTAGTCTACTGTATCTAGTCTAGGTATACTTAGGTATACTTAGGTATCTAGGTATACTTAGTATATCTAATCTACTATACCTAGTCTACCTAGTCCACTGTACCTAGTCTACCTACTTTACTGTACTTAGTCTACCTAGTCTAGTGTACTAAGTCTACCTAGTCTACCATACAGTCTACCTAGTCTACTGTATCTAGTCTGTCTAGTCTAGTGGATCTAGTCTACCTAGTCTACAATACCTAGACTAGTTAGTCTACTGTACCTGCTCTACCTGGTCTAGACTAGTAGACTAATTGTAACCAGATAGACCATCGCATCTAGTCTATTTGTCGCCAAATAGACTTCCAGATCTAAACTAGTAGACTAATTAGGCAAATAGACCTCCAGATCTAAACTAATTGTAGACAGATAGATCTCCAAATCTAGACTAGTAGACTAATTGTAACTAGATAAACCTCCAGATCTATACTAGTGGACTAATTGCAGCTAGATAGAAAAACCTCAAATCTATACTTGTAGACTAATTCTAACCAGTAGACTAGTAGATAAATTGAAGCAAGAATCGTGTAACAAATCCATACTTAAATTGTGTAAACTAGAACATTTGGTGCGAAAATATAGCTAAATATGTGCAAATTTGAAATAGAAACAAAAAGGTCAAAAACTTGATCCAATTTTTGCAATTTTGCACGAAAAGTTGGTCCGTTTGCGAAAACTAGTCCAACACGAAGGTTGCGATTTTAAATGCCAATTTTCAAAACAAGTCACTATCAACAACTTAAGACTTCTTGTTCGCACTCGATTGACATTTCGCGAAAAAATCTTTTTTCGCGAATCGTTAAAATCTCATTAAAAATCCATTCCGGTCACGTAATTACACCGAAGCTGGACATTATGTTCCTTTGCAAAACCAGTAATTACCATTAGACGAGCCCGAGGATTAGTTTGTTGCGCAATCCGCGAGCTAATTGAACGTTCTTTTGTCTCGTTCGCTGTTTGCCCGGTCACGGTGCAAAACATTCGCGTGTCCGTCACTAAATCTAAACACTGTTTACACGCAAATTACAGCTAATTACGTAAACATTTCAATTGGAACAGCTCTGGTCTTGTCCAAATGGACAATAGCTGGCGTGAGCTTGCCTTAAAATAAATATAAATTTGTGCTAAAACTAAAAAATGCACATATTTGCTAAATTTACAACAAATGGGTAACTTAAAACTAGAGATTCTAACTAGTCTAATAGTCAAGATCTAAAACAGAGTTGTGGCCCGCGGGCCGGATGAATTTTTCCAATATCCAATTTTTACAATTTTGTTTGGTCAAAGATACAAAAAGGTTGAACGCCACCTCTGCCTAATGTATTCTACTTAGTTTATATAATCTGCTCTAACTAGTCTACATACTCCACTCAGCTTGTTCTACTTTATCTACAGTCTAACTAGTCTATTGTACCTAGTCTTCTTAGTTCGCTGTACTTGGTCTACTTAGTTAGTTTATCTATCTTCTTCTTCTTTCGAATAGGCTTACTTTGGACCACGCTTGTTCAACTGTTGGGCTTTGACCTTTGCCCAGTATTGTCGCATCTTCTGCCAGTGTAACTTCTTTCTCTCTTCTGTCCAGGGGGTACCTTTCCTTCGAGGTTTTTCCTGAAATCCAGTTTATCTATATGTTATATTATGTTTATGTAAAGGGTTTTTCATTAAAGACGATATGATTTAGAGCCGAATTTTGATCAAAAAATTAGCTATTAACCGAAACTTGACATTTCAATAAATTCTCGTCTGGTTTCGGCAAAACTTATTGCAAGCTTATTTGCAACATTTATTTGCAAATGCCACAGTTATTGTTTTCGATTTCCTTTTAAATATTTGTTTATTTTTTGTTGTTGTTGTTTTGGCGAGCCAATGGGAAAGTGTGTCGCGTGATTGCTGGCAATGAAATTACCTTCAAACGCTTCAAACGAAAATTGCAAAAAAAATTGTGGAAACGGTGTTTGAGGTCAACAGCGGTTTTAAATGGAATTGTTTGTTTTTGTTTGCAAATTGAATCGAAGTTGCGAAACAAATATATTGTTGTTAATGTTAAGTAATAGGTTATATTGTTGCTAATTGTAATTTGTTGCTAAATTTTTGGAGCTCGAAAATATTTGGAAACTGAAGTTAGAAGCGGTTTGTAATGGAAATATTTGTTTGGTACTTACGTATTAATGCCACCACAGCTATATATTGGGTCGAGAGCTATGTTGTCTTTATTTATCTGGCCGTTTCGCGGCCACGGTCCTTGCCACATTGTCCTATATTAGATGGAGAGCTCGCGCGTATGTTGTCTTGATTTATCTGTCCGCTTCGCGGCGGACAACCTAATCTAACCGGGGTTAAAGAATAAAGTATTTTGAGTTTTAAAAATGTTTTAATTTTGAAAAAAAAAATTTATTTTATGATTTATCATAAAAATTTTAGGTGTAGATTGGCGGCATTTAAAAATGTAGCGGTGGTGGCGTTAACACGTAAGTACCGTTTGTTTTGCAAAATGAATAGAATTTGCGAAAAAAATCGTCGCTAATTTTGAATTGTTGCAAATTATTTGGAAACCATGCCTCAGCTGAGAATCGGTTTGGAATGGAAATGTTTATTTTACGTTTGTTTGCAAATCGAATCGAATTTACGAAAAACAATTTGTTAATTGGTAGCTAATTTTTAAAAAGCCGAAAGTGATTAACAAGATATTTGCAAACTAGTTTGAAGTCAGGAGCGGTTCGGAATGGAAACGTTCGTCGTTTTGTTTGCAAATTGCATCAAATTCGCGAGACAAATTGCTACTAATTTTTATTTGTTGCCAAGTTGCAAAATATTTGGACTATTTCTATTTTTGCAAAAACTAAATCAAACGACTATTGGTCAAAGCATACTAAACATACTATAATCTTATAAATTTAATAGAGACGGAACACAGCCTAAATATATAAATATATTCAACCTTTTCGAAGCTCTATAATATTATTGAGTCTTAGATTAGGTTAGGTTATGGTTTTACCAATAATAAGGTTTTACAAATATATAAATATATTCAACCTTTTCGAAGCTCTATAATATTATTGAGTCTTAGGTTAGGTTATGTTAGGTTATGGTTTTACGAATAATATGGTTTTACAAATATATTCAACCTTTATATTAAACCTTTTCGAAGCTCTATAATATTATTGAGTCTTAGATTAGGTTAGGTTATGGTTTTACCAATAATAAGATTTTACAAATATATAAATATATTCAACCTTTTCGAAGCTCTATAATATTATTGAGTCTTAGGTTAGGTTATGGTTAGGTTAGGCGATTCTCATATACGCGACACTCAGCTACGCGACGTCACGTGACATCGCCTGTCAAATAATGAATACATTCTTTTAAATGGGTACGTTCTTACTGTGGCTACGCGACAGCTATGATTCGAGACATAGCTGTATTCCGTCTTTATTAAGTTGAAATCAAACGACATTTTAGAAACAGCTAAAAGTCAATTGCCATATACGCGACACTCAGCTACGCGATGTCGTGCGACATCACCTGTCAAATAATGATTACATTGTTTTAAATGGGCACGTCGCGTAGCTGTCGCGTTGCCATAGTGAGAACGTGCCCATTTAAAACAATGTAATCATTATTTGACAGGTGATGTCGCGTGACATCGCGTAGCTAAGTGTCGCGTATATGGAAATCGACCTTAAAGCTTAATAATTAAAGCTTATTTGGTTACATGCTTGTTGGATTAAGGTCGATTCCATTATGTGCGACACTCGACTACGCGACGTCGTGCGACATCGCCTGTCAAATAATGCTTACATTGTTTTAAATGGACACGTCTCGTAGCTGTCTCGTAGCCATAGTGAGAACGTGCCCATTTTAAATAATGTAATCATTATTTGACCGGCGATGTCGCACGTCGTCGCGTAGCTAAGTGTCGCGCATATGGGAATCGACCTTAATGCTTAATAATCCACTTAATTTCCAATTACTTATTTGGTTAGCTGCCTGTTGGATTAAGGTCGATTCCCATATGCGCGACACTCAGGTACGCGACGTTGTGCGACATCACCTGTCAAATAATGCTTACATTCTTTTAAATAGACACGTGGCGTAGCTGTCGCGTAGCCATAGTGAGAACGTGCCCATTTTAAACAATGTAATCATTATTTGACCGGCGATGTCGCACGTCGTCGCGTAGCTAAGTGTCGCGTATATGGGAATCGACCTTAAAATAAGTAATTGGAAATTAATTGGATTATTAAGCATTAAGGTCGATTTCCATAGGCGCGACACTTAGCTACGCGACGTCGCATGTCAAATAATGATTACATTGTTTTAAATGGGCACGTTCTCACTATGGATACGCGACCGCTACGCGACGTGCCCATTTAAAAAAATGTAAACATTATTTGACAGGCGATGTCGCACGACGTCGAATAGCTGAGTGTCGCGCATATGGAAATCGACCTTAATGGTTAATAATCCAATTATTTTGCAATTACTTATTTTGTTACATGCCTGTTGGATTAAGGTCGATTCCCATATGCGCGACACTCAGCTACGCGACGTCGTGCGACATCACCTGTCAAATAATGATTGCATTGTTTTAAATTGACACGTCGCGTAGCTGTCGCATAGCCATAGTGAGAGCGTGCCCATTTAAAACAATGTAATCATTATTTGACAGGCGATGTGGCGTGACGTCGCGTAGCTGAGTGTCGCGTATATGAGAATCGGCCTTAATTGTTAAAAATATTTGTTTTGCAAAAACTGCCGATTGCCAAATATTTAGATGAGGAAATGTTGCAAAAAACTTTGTCAAAACTTTTTTTTTTTTCATTGCAAAAACAGACCGAATTTTAATTATTGCGAATTTGCAGGATATAAAAACAACAAACGTAATTACTGCGAATAATTAGCAAAATTATTGCGATTGTCTTACATATATAATACTTCCATGTCAATTAAAATCAAATTTGTCGGTAAAATATTCAAAATAATTGGCGTTTGAATTACCTATTCTAAGAAAGATTAAGAATTAATTAGTCTTTATTTTTGCACGCGAAATTTGGCAATTAACAAAAATTTGGCAAACTAGCCAAAACTAGGCAAAACTAGTTTATATCTCCAGTCCTTGACTAGTCTAGATTGACTAAGTTACAATAGACTAGGTAGAATAAGTACATTAATTCTTTAATGTTCCAATTTTTAGTGGAAACAAACGAATGTTCGAATTTTCGTTCATAAAACAAAAACTAATCGCGCAATTTTCATGAAAATTTCTGGAAATATTCTCGAAAATACGAACTTTAATCTATGTAGTTTTCGCAGCATAAATCTAGTTAGACTAGGTAGTATAAATCGACAAACTTGGGTAATTCTTTAATGTTCCAATTTTTGGTGGAAACAAACGAGTCTTCGAATTTTCATTCATAAAACAAAAACTAATCGCGCGATTTGCATGAAATTTTCTGGAAAAATTCTCGAAAATATTCACTTTAATCTATGTCGTTTTCATAGCTTAAATCTAGTTAGACTAGGTAGTATAAATCGACAAACTTGGGTAATTCTTTAATGTTCCAATTTTTGTTGGAAACAAACGAGTCTTCGAATTTTCGTTCATAAAACAAAAACTAATCGCGCGATTGTCGTGAAAATTTTAGGAAATATTCCCGAAGATGCGCTCTTTAATCTATGTGGTTTTCACAGCTCAAATCTAGTTAGACTAGTTAGTATAAATCGACAAACTTGGGTAATTCTTTAATTTTCCAATTTTTGGTGGAAACAAACGAGTCTTCGAATTTTCATTCATAAAACAAAAACTAATCGCGCGATTTGCATGAAACTTTCTGGAAATATTCTCGAAAATACGCACTTCAATCTATGTAGTTTTCACAACTTAAATCTAGTTAGACTAGGTAGTATAAATCGACAAACTTGGGTAATTCTTTAATTTTCCAATTTTTGGTGGAAACAAACGAGTCTTCGAATTTTCGTTCATAAAACAAAAACTAATCGCGCGATTTGCATGAAAATTTCTGGAAATATTCTCGAAAATACGCATTTTAATCTATGTAGTTTTCACAACTTAAATCTAGTTAGACTAGGTAGTATAAATCGACAAACTTGGGTAATTCTTTAATTTTCCAATTTTTGGTGGAAACAAACGAGTCTTCGAATTTTTGTTCATAAAACAAAAACTAATCGCGCGATTTTCATGAAAACTTCTGGAAATATTCTCGAAAATACGCACTTTAATCTAGTACCTACTAGATAGACTTGCATTTACACTTAGTACCTACTAGATAGACTTGTATTTACACATCTATATCTCGGCTTCTGGACTAGAGCTAGAGCTAGTGTACGGATGTAGTTAAATACATACCGAAATAGTACGGATGTAGTTAACTTAGTCAAAACTGAAAACTATAATGTTCGATGTTAAACTGCAACTGAGTTACAAACGATTGCAGTTTGCAAAAACCGTGTGGACTTGGACCTCGAATACGATAGACCTTTAAATCTCAACAATTAGATGCGAAAAAATACAAATGCTATTAAAACCTTGAGAGCGCTCAATCTCATCCTTAACCTTTCCTTTCTCATCACCGTTCGCGCATTTTTCCACCGCTATTTTTTTATCCGCGTCTTTATCGTCTCTTCCTCCGCCGAGTCCACCGCAGAAAACAACAAAAACGCTATTTACAATCCGATCGACCACTCGCTCCATTATCACGCTATTACCGAGAGAATAGTCCAATTAACTCCAACACACACATACACACCAAGTTCTCCAAAGAAGAACTCCACTTGAATAATTTAACAGTTCAGAGATAACGTAATGTTGTAAATTTACGCCAGACGAGTACTCGGCCGAGTAAATAAAAACCCATTTGATCATGTCCGCAATGTAAGTACAACCATTCAAATCGATTCTAGTTTAAAATCGACTTAGTGTACTAACTCAAATTAGTGTTGATTTCGGGGTTTTAGTTTAGGTTCTCAATTTAAGCATTGATTTAGTATAAGGATTTATGCATTAAGCATAAGCTAAGTATATGATATTTATGGATTAAGCATAAGTTTAATGATACTTGCTTCAATTACACTACTAGTCTAGATCTGAACGTCTTAACTCGCTACAGTTAGTCTACTAGCATAGATCTGGAGGTCTATCTGACTACATTTAGTCTACTATTCTAAATCTGTAGTTCTAAGCTGGCTACAATTAGTCTACTAGTACAGATTCTGGAGGTCTATCTAGTTACAATTAGTTTACTAGTCTAAATCTAGAGGTCTGACCACAATTAAAGTAGACCATAGCCAAATTTAAACCAGACGAGTACTCGGCCGAGTAATTAAACAATTTGATCGTGTTCACACTGTATGTAAAAGCAATCAAATTGATTTTGTATACTAACTCAGATTAAATTATAGATTTTGGTGTTGACAGATTAATATGATCTAGACTAGTAGACCAATTGCAACCACTTTAGATCTTCAGATCTAGTAGACTAGTCGAAGCAAGAATAAGTCAGCGTGGACACAAACAAATTGCTTAATTACTCGGCCGAGTACTCGTCTGGCGTAAATTATGAATCGATCGAACACTCGTCTAGTGCTAGTTATAACTATTTTTAGTCAGTAGACCATGTAAGTATTTACGCCAGACAAGTACTCGGCCGAGTGATTAACAATTTGATCGTGTTCACACTGTAAGTACAAGCATTGAATTTTATTCCAGTTTAAAATCGACCTAGTAGACTAACTCAGATTAGTAGTGTAGATTGTATATTTCGGTGTTGGCACATTAGTTTACTATTTCAGTCGTACACTTATCTAGTGTTAGTTATAACTAGTTTTAGTCAGTAGACCATGTAAGTATTTACGCCAGACTAGTACTCGGCCGAGTAACTAAGCAATTTGTTTGTGTCCACGCTGACTTATTCTTGCTTCGATTAGTCTACTAGATCTGAAGATCTAAATTAGTCTACTTGTCTAGATCTGGAGATTTATCTAGCTAACTAGTCTACTAGTCTACATCTGGAAATCTAACTCGTTTACTCAATTTAAGTATGGATTTGTTTCATGATTCTTGTTTCAATTAGTCTACTAGTCTAGATCTGGACGTCTAAACTCGTTACAATTAGTCTGCTAATATCGATCTAGAGGTCTATCTGACTACAGTTAGTCTACTAATCTAGATCTAGAGGTTTAAACTCGCTATAATTAGTGTACTAGTATAGATCTAGAGATCTATCTGACTACAATTAGTCTATTACTCTAGATCTAGAGGTCTAAACTGGCTACAATTAGTCTAGTATTCTAGCTATAGGTTTATAATATAATATCTAGGTACAGGTCTAGGTCTATTTAGTTACAATTATATTACTAGTCTAGATCTAGAGGTCTTTCTATAGGTCTATCTAGTAAGTGGATTAGTTTATATAGTAAGTGGATTCTACATAGTCAGAAGACTAGTAGTACTAGTCTAAATCTAAAAGTCTAACTGACTAGTTTACTCAATTTAAGTATCGATTTGTTTCATGATACTTGCATCGATTAGTCTACTAGTCTAGATCTGGAAGTCTAAACTCGTTACAATTAGTCTACTAGTATAGATCTGGAGGTCTATCTCTCTACAATTAGTCTATTAGTCAAGATCTAGATTCAGTAAATCATTACCAAATAAGCGCCAGGCGAGTACTCGGCCGAGTAAATATGCAATTTAATCGTGTCCTCACTGTAAGTACAAGCAATTAAATGGATTCTAGTATAGAATCGACCTAGTATACTAACTCAGATTAGATAATAGATTTCGGTGTTGACAGATTAGTATACTTACTCGATCGAACACTCGTCTAGTGCTAGTTATAACTACTTTTAATCAGTAAACTAAAGCAATATTTACGCCAGACGAGTACTCGGCCGAGTAATTAATCATAGTCAGTAGACTAAAGCAATATTTATGCCAGACAAGTACTCGGCCGAGTAAATATCAATTTTGATCGTGCTCGCACTGTAAGTATAAGCATTCAAATTGATTCTAGTATAGAATCGACCTAGTATACCAACTCAGATTAGATTATAGATTTCGGTGTTGACAGATTAGTATACTGACTCGATCGAACGCTCGTCTAGTGCTAGTTATAACTAGTTTTAGTCTGTAGACCATGACGATAAGTACGCAAGACGAGTACTCGGCCGAGTAATTAATGATAGTTAATAGACTAAAGCAATATTTACGCCAGGCGAGTACTCGGCCGAGTAAATATCAAATTTGATCGTTCTCACACTATAAGTACAAGCATTTAAATTGATTCTAGTATACAATCGACTTAGTATACTAACTCAGATTAGATTATAGATTTCGGTGTTGACAGATTAGTATATTGACTCGATCGAGCACTCGTCTACTGCTAGTTATATAGTCTAGTCTAGTGCTAGTCTAGTGCTAGTTACATAACTAGTTTTAGTCAGTAGACCATGACAATAATAACGCCAGACGAGTACTCGGCCGAGTAATTATTCATAGTTAGTAGACTAAAGCAATATTTACGCCAGACGAGTACTCGGCAGAGTAAATATCAAATTTGATCGTGCCCACACTGTTAGTACAAGCATTCAAATTGATTCTAATATAGAATCGACTTAGTATACTAATTCAGATTCGATTATAGATTTTGGTGTTGGCAGATTAGTATACTTACTCGTTCGAACACTCGTCTAATGCTAGTTATAACTAGTTTTAGTCAGTAGACCATGACAATAATTACGCCAGACGAGTACTCGGTCGAGTAATTAATCATAGTCAGTAGACTAAAGCAATATTTACGCCAGACGAGTACTCGGCCGAGTAAATATCAAATTTGATCGTGCCCTCACTGTAAGCATAAGCATTCAAATGGAGTCTAGTATACATCGACCTAGTATACTAACTCAGATTAGATAATAGATTTCGGTGTTGACAGATTAATATACTTACTCGATCGATCACTCGCCTAATGCTAGTTATAACTAGTTTTAGTCAATAGACCATGACAATAATTACGCCAGACGAGTACTCGGCCGAGTTAATAAACATAGTCAGTAGACTAAAGCAA
Organism: Phosphuga atrata; assembly: GCA_944588485.1. Taxonomy (NCBI): domain Eukaryota; kingdom Metazoa; phylum Arthropoda; class Insecta; order Coleoptera; family Silphidae; genus Phosphuga; species Phosphuga atrata. The sequence continues at coordinate 62,528,042 of OX155901.1, read as the reverse complement.
TATTTACGCCAGACGAGTACTCGGCCGAGTAAATATCAAATTTGAACGTGCCCACACTGTAAGTACAAGCATTCAAATAGATTCTAGTATAGAATCGGCCTAGTATACTAACTCAGATTAGATTATAGATTTCGGTGTTGACAGATTAGTTTACTGACTTAATCGAACACTCGTCTAGTGCTTGTTATAACTAGTTTTATTCAGTAGACCATGACAATAATTTCGACAGACGAGTACTCGGCCCAGTAATTAATCTTACTCATTAGACTAAAGCAATATTTACACCAGACGAGTACTCGGCCGAGTAAATATCAAATTTGATTGTGCCCACACTCTAAGTACAAATATTCAAATTGATTCTAGTATGCAATCGATCTAGTATACTAACTCAGATTATATCATAGATTTCGGTGTTGACAGATTAGTATACTTACTCGATCGAACACTCGTCTAGTGCTAATTATAACTAGTAGTCAGTAGACTATGACAATAATTAAGCAAGACGAGTACTCGGCCGAGTAATTAATCATATTCAATAGATTAAAGCTATGTTTACGCCAGACGAGTACTCGGCCGAGTAAATATCAAATTTGATTTTGTAAGTACAAGCATTCAAATTGATTCTAGTAAACAATCGACCTAGTATACTAACTCAGATTAGATTATAGATTTCAGTATTGACAGATTAGTATACTTTCTCGATCAAAAACTCGTCTAGTGCTAGTTATAACTAGTTTTAGTTAATAGACTAAAGCAATATTTACGCCAGACGAGTACTCGGCCGAATAAATATAAAATTTAATCGTGGGCACACTGTAAGTACAAGCATTCAAATTGATTCTAGTTCACGATCAAATTTGATATTTACTCGGGCGGGTACTCGTCTGGCGTAAATATTGCTTTAGTCTACTGATACTGTTATAACTAGCACTAGACGAGTGTTCGAACGAATAATCTGTCAACTCCGAAATCTATAATCTAATCTGAGTTAGTATACTAGATCGATTCTACACTAGAATCAATTTGAATGCTTCTACTTACAGTGTGGGCACGATCAAATTTGATATTTACTCGGCCGAGTACTCGTCAGTAACTAAAAAGGGGGCAAAAAAGTTGATTTTTTTGATAAAGTTTTAAAAATATTTCTCAAGTGTTGAATCTTTTGAAATTTTGCACAATCGATTCGCAAAAGATGAAATTGAATTCTAAAATAATTTCAAGAATCTACCGTCTCCGGGGGCGGTTGTACCTATTTTCACAAGTTTTTTACATTTTCATCAACAACTCGGACGGTTTTCGTCGCATGGATCTGCCACCGGCACCGACGTGTCCGGGACGTCGCTGCACGTTCGACTGTCACCTTACTTTTCGACATTTTTGCTTAATTTTTGCAGCAAGTGCCAAAAACTCAACATTTTCTTGCAAAAAATCGTCATTTTTGGACGCCTATCGAAAATCTTATCGAAAATCGCCGGACGTGAGATCGTTCGTCTGTTCTTTGGCTACAAGAATCTGATGCACCGACTCTCCAGGATTGAGGAGGCCGTCCAGGAGGCGGCCTTTTAGTCGGGAGACCCGGATTCGCAGAAAAATGTGAAGACCGTCGCCGATAAAAGTCGCCCAGCGGCGAGAGTGGTATCTGATGACGCGTCTCGAAGTTTTCCACCGAAATCCTTGCATGAATTTAATTTTCCCTGGGCATCTTCGCCGCTTCCTCCGTCAAAGTGGTAATTTTTTTAATGCAAAATTTTGGGGTCCATGTGAGAAAGCGTTCCCCTGGATCGGCCGGTCACGACGGAATCGCAAATTTCTATCAATTCTGAGACGACTGACGTGTGGAATTTCCCAAATTTCACCTGGGGGACTGCACCACGTGGATTTTAAAAAGTTCAAATTTGGCTTTTTTACGCCGCCGGAGGCGGCAGATCATGGGTGTTTTAACCGCGCGTCTTCGACGGTTTAACTGAGGATGTCCGTCCGTACGTTACGCATCCGCAAATTTCGTCCTCCGCCTTGCTGCGATCCTCCGGGGGTCCAAAACCCTCCCGAAAATCGACGTTTATTGCGAAATCAGCCCGACGGAAGCGGCGCAAAACGGGATTCTACATTTTTCCGATGTAAAACCGAGATTTCCATCGAGCGGTGCCATTTTCGCGACTCAACTCCCCCGGGTTCGGACGTAACAGACCGAAAACTAAAATCACGATTTTTTTACTTTTTAGGCGCATTTGTAGTCGAATCTCAAATTTTTTTCCGGATCCTCTAGCCGCCGCCGCGCCACCTGTTTAGAGCCCTCGCTGGCCGTCCTGCGACGTCTCGTTCACCTGGTGCGAGAGCCAATAATTTTTTTTTTGTACTCACTTCCACGGACGCCCAGGACTTACTTGAAGGGCTCCAGGTCACCGGCTGGGTTCGTTCAATTTAGAACACTTGTCCGCAGCCATTGCGGCTAGAATTTTTAAACTGCGACCACTTTTTGCGAATCTGCGGCAGTTTGAAGAGAAAAATGCTAAAAAAGTGCGAAAAACCAGAGGCGTTTTGCGGGGGTATATAGAACTTCGGAACTAATTGACGGATCGGAACCCGACCGGTGCCGTTCGATCGGCCATAGAACCTTTTAGTTTGTTTGGGAGTTTAATCCCGATTTCGCGGAAGATGGCGTCGTGACGCCATAAAAACTATGTTTTTTGGACGTCCAGGAAAACTCCCACCGAACCGCCAACTTAAGCTCTGCGGGAACGGTTTCACGTTATTCCCGCAGGGAATTGAACGTTTCATCTTTTCCTGCAAGCGGCAACGCGCTGCGTCGTCTGCGATCGTCGCTACGCCCGCCCAAACTCGCCGTATTACAGGAAACAAGTGACGAGAGTAAAACGTCCATATTTTAGCAGCGCTCCGGTGAATGTTTTAGATTTTTCCGTGGATTGTAGAACGGCGTTTTGGCTTTCGGCACCCATTATTGGACGTCGCGAAATTGCGTCGCGACGCCCACTTATAACTGTTAATCTGCACGGAGAAAAACTTGAATGTCGATTTGGACACCGGGATGTCGCTTTTTTTAAATTCCAAGCAATTCGACCGGCACGTGGGCCCCGCCGAGACAAAAATGTACCGGCGCCGTGTCGCTGCGACGGCGGAGTCGCCCGCCACAGATCGAAACGTATCGGCCCAAAAAAACCTTACTCGGTCGAACACTCGCCCAATGCAATTTATGTCCAAATTTACGCCAGACGAGTGACCAATACTCGACAATAATACCGAGTGAGTACCACTCACTCGGTATTATTATCTACCAATATTGTATACCAATACCGAGTGAGTACTCGGCCGAGTAATTAACGAATTTAATAGTGTCCACATTGTAAGTGGAGGCAGTCAGTCAGGACGCTAACATTTATGCATATATACCATATATAATATATAGATTTAGTTTCAAGAAAGACAATGCCAGTAATTAAGTATTCAGTGTTGATATATCAAGTGACGAAGGTTCAAAACAGCTTTGCCGTTATCTTGATATCTTCACAACAATTACGAATATAGTGTTACAAACTCGGCCTTGGCTCACGCAACGACCGGCGGTCGTTTACCATCTTCGGCTCGTTTTCAATTAGTAATCTAGGCGTCATGTAGACGACTAATTCAAAGTCGAATGATCGCCGAAATATTAAAACCGTCGGATGGAATTGAAAATGTTTTGTTGGGTTGTTGCAGGGACGAGAAACGGAAGTCGACGTTCATGAAGGCGCTTCCGCAAATCCTGGCCGTCTCCGTGAAGAACATACTGCTCTTGGCTTACGGACTCACTCTAGGATATCCCACGATATTGATTCCCGGACTGACTAGCGACACCGAGTCCTTTAACATCGGAACTGAAGGATTATCTTGGATTGGTAATACGATAAGAATGCACAGTAATATTCTAGTTCAGGGGTTGCCAAACCCCATGCGGCCCTTTGGTAGATATTTAGAGCTCTTCAAACAGCAAATCTGTCTAGTCTTATCTATCTAGAATCTCTCTAATATATGTCTAGGATCTATTGGTCTAGATCAGGGATTGCCAAACCCCTTGCGGCTCTTTGCTAAACGTTTACAGCTCTTCAAACAGTAAATCTGTCTAGTCTTATCAATCTAGAATCTATCTAGTATTTATCTAATATCTATCTAGTATCTATTGATCTAGATCAGGGGTTGCCAAACTCCCTGCGGCTCTTTGCTAAACGTTTACAGCTCTTCAAACAGTAAATCTGTCTAGTCTTATCTATCTAGAATCTATCTAGTATCTATCTAATATCTATCTAGTATCTATTGGTCTGGATCAGGGGTTGCCAAACCCCATGCGGCCCTTTGCTAGACATTTACAGCTCTGCAAACAGCAAATTTGTCTTGTATTATCTATCTAGACTCTATCTAGTATCTATCTAGTATTTATTAGTCTAGATCAGGGGTTGCCAAACCCCATGCGGCCCTTTGCTAAACATTTACAGCTCTTCAAACAGCAAATCCGTCTTGTCTTATCTATCTAGAATCTATCAAGTATCTATCTAATATCTATCTACTATCTATTTGTCTAGATCAGGGGTTGCCAAATCCCATGCGGCTCATTGCTAGACATTTACAGCTCTTCTAACAGCAAATCTGTCTTGTCTTATCTATCTAGAATATCTCTAATATATGTCTAGTATCAATTTGTCTAGATCAGGGGTTGCCAAACCCCATGCGGCCCTTTCCTAGAAATTTGCAGCTCTTCAAACAGCCAATCTGTATAGTCTTATCTATCTAGAATCTATCTAGTATCTATCTTATATTTATCTATTAGTCTAGATCAGGGGTTGCCAAACCCCATGCGGTTCCTTGCTAGACATTTACAGCTCTTCAAACAGCAAATCTGTATAGTCTTATCTATCTAGAAACTATCTAGTATCTACCTAATATCTATCTAGTATCTATTAGTCTAGATCAGGGGTTGCCAAACCCCATGCGAGTCTTTGCTAGACGTTTACAGCTCTTCAAACAGCAAATCTGTGTAGTCTTATCTATCTAGAATCTATCTAGTATCTATCTAATATCTATTTAGTATCTTTTAGTCTAGATCAGGGGTTGCCAAACCCCATGCGAGTCTTTGCTAGACGTTTACAGCTCTTCAAACAGCAAATCTGTCTAGTGTTATCTATCTAGAATCTATCTAGTATCTATCTAATATCTATTTAGTATCTATTAGTGTAGATCAGGGGTTGCCAAACCCCATGCGGCCCTTTGCTAGACATTTACAGCTCTTCAAACAGCAAATCTGTGTAGTCTTATCTATCTAGAATCTTTCTAGTATCTATCTAATATCTATTTAGTATCTTTTAGTCTAGATCAGGGGTTGCCAAACCCCATGCGAGTCTTTGCTAGACGTTTACAGCTCTTCAAACATCAAATCTGTCTAGTGTTATCTATCTAGAATCTATCTAGTATCTATATAATATCTATTTAGTATCTATTAGTGTAGATCAGGGGTTGCCAAACCCCATGCGGCCCTTTGCTAAACATTTACAGCTCTTTAAACAGCAAATCTGTCTAGTGTTATCTATCTAGAATCTATCTAGTATCTATCAAATATCTATTTAGTATCTATAAGTGTAGATCAGGGGTTGCCAAACCCCATGCGACTCTTTGCTAGACGTTTACAGCTCTTCAAACATCCAATCTGTCTAGTATTATCTATCTAGTATCTATCTAGTATCTATCTAGTATCTATCTAGTATGTATTAGTGTAGATCAGGGGTTGCCAAACCCCATGCGGCCCTTTGCTAGACATTTACAGCTCTTCAAACAGCTAATCTGTCTAGTCTTATCTATCTAGAATCTATGTAGTATCTATCTTATATCTATTAGTCTAGCCCAGGGGTTGCCAAACCCCATGCGGCCCTTTGCTAGACATTTACAGCTCTTCAAACAGCAAATCTGTCTAGTGTTATCTATCTAGAATCTATCTGGTATCTATCTAATATCTATTTAGTATCTATTTGTGTAGATCAGGGGTTGCCAAACCCGCATGGGGTTTGGTTTGCTAGACATTTACAGCTCTTCAAACAGCAAATCTGTCTAGTGTTATCTATCTAGAATCTACCTAGTATCTATCTAATATCTATTTAGTATCTATTAGTGTAGATCAGGGGTTGCCAAACCCCATGCGACTCTTTGCTAGACGTTTAGAGCTCTTCAAACATCAAATCTGTCTAGTATTATCTATTTAGTATCTATCTAGTATCAATCTAGTATCTATCTAGTATGTATTAGTGTAGATCAGGGGTTGCCAAACCCCATGCGGCCCTTTGCTAGACATTTACAGATCTTCAAACAGCAAATCTGTCTAGTGTTATCTATCTAGAATCTATTTAGTATCTATCTAATATCTATTTAGTATCTATTAGTGTAGATCAGGGGTTGCCAAACCCCATGCGACTCTTTGCTAGACGTTTACAGCTCTTCAAACATCCAATCTGTCTAGTATTATCTATCTAGTATCTATCTAGTATCTATCTAGTATCTATCTAGTATGTATTAGTGTAGATCAGGGGTTGCCAAACCCCATGCGGCCCTTTGCTAGACATTTACAGCTCTTCAAACAGCAAATCTGTCTAGTCTAATCTATCTAGAATCTATTTAGTATCTATATAGAATCTATCTAGTATCTATCTTATATCTATCTAGTATCTATTGGTCTAGATCAGGGGTTGCCAAACCCCATGCGTCCTTTTGCTAGACATTTACAGGTCTTCAAACAGCTAATCTGTCTAGTCTTATCTATCTAGAATCTATGTAGTATCTATCTTATATCTATTAGTCTAGCCCAGGGGTTGCCAAACCCCATGCGGCCCTTTGCTAAACATTTACAGCTCTTCAAACAGCAAATCTGTCTAGTCTTATCTATCTAGAATCTATCTAATATCTATCTTGTATCTATTGGTCTAGATCAGGGGTTGCCAAACCCCATGCGTCCTTTTGCTAGACATTTACAGGTCTTCAAACAGCTAATCTGTCTAGTCTTATCTATCTAGAATCTATGTAGTATCTATCTTATATCTATTAGTCTAGCCCAGGGGTTGCCAAACCCCATGCGGCCCTTTGCTAGACATCTACAGGTCTTCAAACAGCAAATCTGTCTAGTCTTATCTATCTAGAATCTAACTAATATCATTCTTATATCTATTAGTCTAGATCAGGGGTTGCCAAACCCCATGCGGCCCTTTGCTAAACATTTACTGCTCTTCAAACAGGAAATATGTCTAGTCTTATCTATCTAGAATCTATCTAGTATCTATCTAGAATCTATCTAGTATCTATCTAGAATCTATCTGGTATCTATCTAATATCTATCTAGTATCTATCTACACATTTCAATTTACAAACCCTGATCTTCTAATTCCTAACTTTCCAGGTTCAATAAACTTAATCTGCGTGCCGTTCGGCTGCGTGATATCGGGCTCGATCTCCCAAGCCTTGGGCAGGAAGAAAGCCATGCAGTTATCCAACCTGCCGTTCATCGCCGCCTGGCTGCTCTTCCAGTTCTCCAACGCCGAATGGCAGATCTTCCTAGCGCTCGCCTTGACCGGACTCACCGGAGGATTCCTTGAGGCTCCGGTAGATAAATCAAAAGACTAACCTAACCCAGTTTAAACTAAATTTGTGTGTTTTAGGTTTTGACGTACGTGGCTGAAATTTCGCAGCCACACCTGCGCGGGATGCTTTCGTCCAGCAGCAGTCTCTTCGTAATCTCGGGCATTTTAATCATGTTCCTGCTAGGCACGTTCTTCTCGTGGCGCGGCGTCGCGTTGGTGTGCCTCTTCTTCAACGTGCTCAGTTTCACGCTGCTGTTCTTCATCCCGGAATCGCCGCACTGGTTGATCGCGAAGAACCGGCTGTTGGACGCTAGAGAAAGCTTGGCGTGGCTTCGCGGTTGGACGAATTTGGAGGAGATCGAGCCGGAGTACAAGCAGATCTTCCGGGAGGTCATGGAGGTTGAGAATGGGACGAAGGGGGTGGAGAACGGAGCGGAAAAGCAGGAGAAGGTGGAGAAACGGACGGCGGTGCAGACGCTTAAGCTTTACACGAAGAAAAACTTCTTGTGGCCGTATTGCTTAGTGTCGATGATCTTTATGATCACGCAATTCAGTGGGATGAGCACGTTGCAGATTTACGCCGTGCAAATATTCGCGAGTTTCCAAGCCCCCATCGACAAGTACTACGCCACTGTGATACTAGGCGTTGTTGAGTTAATGGGTTGCACACTCTGCGTGTTTTTGATCCATTACATAGGCAAACGGAGATTAAGCTTTATATCGATCTGGGGCAGTTGCTTAGCCTTTACTACAGTAGCCGTTTACGCTTACACTAACCAAGTCCACAACTTGATAATTCCGCAACGGCACGACAACTCGACCAATTTGCAAGAACCTGCACCTCACACGCTACCCTCAACTTGGATTCCGTTAACAGCCTTCGTCTTCGCCGCTTTTATAACCCACAGCGGGTTGCGGGTTCTACCCTGGATACTAATCGGCGAAGTCTTCTCCAACGAGACGCGAGCCGGAGCCTCCGGCTTGGCGGGCGCTGTGGGCTACATCTTCGGCTTCATCTCCAACAAGATCTTCTTCAACATGGTCGCGGTTTTCTCCCTCCCCGGCACGTACTTCTTCTACGGCACCGTGTCCTTCCTGGGCTTCGTCTTCCTCTACTTCTTCTTGCCGGAGACGGAGGGCAAGACTCTGGGGCAGATCACCGAGCACTTCAACGGCGGGAAGAAGATGGGGGATCACGTGTACAGGAAGCGGAAAGGGAAGATGGCGAATAGCGGCGCGGTCAATGAGGCTTACGTGGAGGAGAGGAACGGCGAGAGTCGGCTTTAGGCAAAACTTTAGTTTGGGATTTAGGCAAAACAAACATTTAGTGTAATTTCTATTTAAATGTTAAAGTATTTCGGTTTTTGCACAACCCGTTCGGCAATGGATATCAGGTGGTGAGATTTTGATGAAGCAAAATTGAAAAGTTAATTGGATGAAGGTGTTAAGTTACTTTCTTCTTAATGTAACAGATTTTGTTCTTTCTTTACCTTACCACGTAAACTACGTTCTACGTTATATGTTCTACGTTATATGTTCTACGTTCTACCTTCGCACTACGTTCTTTGTTCACCTTACTACGTAAACTACGTTCTATGTTCTACGTTCTACGTTCGTACTACGTTCTTTGTTTACCTTACAGAGAGGCTGTTGAAGAAGATGAAGATGGATAACATCTTCATCTTCTTCAAATACACAATATATGGTTCATTGTTGGTTTCCTGGGTAGAGAACATGTCAAAGGAACAATTTTAGCTCAATGTGACATAACACCTTCATCCATTTAGCTTGTCAGTTGTCAAATAGTCTTGAAAAAAATTAGGAAACAAACAGGAAAATTCCTTTCAAAAATTCAAAATGTTTTAAAAAGGCAAGGCTAAAGTCCAAAAAGGAAAGGGCGCCGACGAAAATGTTTGAAATTGTGATCCTAAAAGCGCAAGAAATTTTTAAGTTAAAACATTGATTTTCAAAAAACGGGACTTTAAAAAAAAGGGACAAATTGCTAAAAATCGGGACTGTCCCGCCAAAATGAGGATGTCGATAGAGAGACAAATTTGTAAGTAAAAACGACACTTTCTTTTTCCATAAAAACGTGAATTTTAAAAACGGGACAAATTGTTAAAAATCGGGACTGTTCCACCAAAACCGGGATGTCTAAAGCGCAACAAATTTCTTAGTAAAAACGCGACTTTTTCCACAAAAAAACCCGACTTTTAAAAACGGGACAAATTGTTAAAAACCGGGACTGTCCCATTAAATTCGAAATGTCAAAAGCGAGACACATTTTCAAAAAAAACAGTAATTTTTCATAAAATCGCAACTTTTAAAAACGGGACAAATTGTTAAAAATCGGGACTGTCCCACCAAAATCAGGATGTCAAGACACATTCCTAAGTAAAAACAATAATATTCCATAAAAACTCGACTTTAAAACACGGGACATATTGTTAAAACTCGGGACTGTCCCACCAAAATCGGGATGTTAAAAGTGTGACATTAATATTAATATTCCATAAACATTAATATTCCATAAAAACGCGATTTTTAAAAACGAGACAAGTTTTTAATAATCGGGACTGTCCCACCAAAATCGAGATGTCAAAAGCGGGACACGTTATCAAATAAAAACGTTAATTTTTCATAAAAACGCGACTTTTAAAAACGGGACAAATTGTTAAAAATCGGGACTGTTCCACCAAAATCGGGATGTCAAAATCGCGCCAAATTTATAAGTAAAAACGCGACTTTTAAAAACGGGACCAATTGTTATTTTTCGGGACTGTCCCATCAAAAGCGAAATGTCAAAAGCGAAACACATTTCTAAGTCAAAACATTAATATTCCATAAAAACGCGATTTTTAAAAATGAGAAATTTTTAATAATCGGTCTGTCCCACTAAAATCGAGATGTCAAAAGCGGGACACATTTTTAAATAAAAACATTAATTTTCCACAAAAACGAGACTTTTAAAAACGGGACATATTGTTAAAAATCGGGGCTGTTTCACCAAAATCGGGATGTGAAAAGCGCGACATATTTCTAAGTAATAACGTTAATATTCCATGAAAATGCGACTTTTAAAAACGGGACAAATTATTAGAAATCGGGACTGTTCCACCAAAATGGAAATGTAAAAATCGGGACATATTTCTTAGTAAAAACATGAATATTCTATAAAAACGCAACTTTTAAAAATGGGACAAATTGTTAAAAATCGGGACTGTTCTACCAAAATCGGGATGTCAAAAGCGGGACATATTTCTTAGTAAAAACGTTTCTAAGTAAAAACGAATATTACATAAAAACGCGACTTTTAAAAGTGGGACAAACTGTTAAAGATGGGAACTGTCCCACCAAAATTGGGATGTCAAAAGAGAGACACTTTTCTAAGTAAAAACATTAATATTCCATAAAAACGCAATTTTGAAAACGGGACAAAATTTTAACAATCGGGACTGTCCACCGAAATCGAGATGTCAAAAGCGGGACACATTTTTAAATAAAAATATTAATATTTTTTAAGAAAAATTGTTAAATATCGGGACTGTCCCGTCAAAATCAGAATATCAAAATCGGGACATATTTTTTAAGTAAATACATAAATATTCTAATAAAACGGGACAAATTATTAAAATTGGGACTGTCCAAACAAAATCAGGATATCAAAGGCAGACACATTTCTAAGTAAAAAACATTAATATTTCATAAAAACGCGATTTTTAAAAATGGGACAAATTTTTAATAATCGGGACTGTCCCACCAAAATCGAGATGTCAAAAATGGGACAAATTTTTAAATAAAAACATAAATTTTTAAAAAAAACAACTTTTAAAAACGGGACAAATTTTTAAAAATCGGGACTGTCTCACCAAAATCAGTATTTCAAAAGCGAGGCACGTTGCTAAGTAAAAGCGCGACTGTTTTCCATAAGGACGCGACTTTAAAAAATGGGACAAATTGTTAAAAATTGGGACTGTCTTACCAAAATCAGGATGTGAAAAGCGCGACATATTTCTAAGTAATAACGTTAATATTCTATAAAAATACGACTTTAAAAAACGGGACAAATTGTTAAAAATCGGGACTGTTCTACCAAAATCGGGATGTGAAAAGCACGTCATATTTCTAAGTAATAACGTTAATTTTCCATAAAAATGTGACTTTTAAAAACGGGACATGTTGTTAAAAATCGGGACTGTCCTACCAAAATCAAGATGTCAAAAGCGAGACACATTTCTAAGTAAAAACGCGACTTTTTCCATAAAAACGCGACTTTAAAAAACGGGACACATTGTTAAAAATCGGGACTGTTCCAACAAAATTGGGATGTCAAATGCGAGACACATTTCTAAGTAAAAACGTTAATATTCCATAAAAACTCAACTTTTAAAAAAGGGGCAAATTGTCAGGACTGTCCCACCAAAATTGGGATGTCAAAAACGCGACACGTTTCTAAGTAAAAACATAACATTCAACAACATAATATTCTACATAAAAACGCGACTTTTAAAAACGATACAAAATTTTAACAATCGGGACTGTCCCACCAAAATCGAGATGTCAAAAGCGGGACACATTTTTATACAAAAACATTAATTTTTCATAAAATGCAACTTTAAAAAACGGGACAAATTGTTAAAAATCGGGACTGTCCCATTAAAATCGAAATTTCAAAAGCGAGACACATTTTCAAAAAAAAACATTAATTTTTCATAAAAACAAAACTTTAAAACACGGGACACATTGTTAAAACTCGGGACTGTCCCACCAAAATCGGGAAGTCATAAGTACGACATTAATATTAATATTCCATAAACATTAATATTCCATAAAAATACGATTTTTAAAAACGGGACAAGTTTTTAATAATCCGGACTGTCCCACCAAAATCGAGATGTCAAAAGCGGGACACGTTTTAAAAAAAAACATTAATTTTTCATAAAAACGAAACTTTTAAAAACGGAACAAATTGTTAAAAATCGGGACTGTTCCACCAAAAATGGGATGTGAAAAACGTGACATATTTCTAAGTAATAACGTTAATATTCCATAAAAACTCGACTTAAAAATACGGGACAAATTGTTAAAAATCGGGACTGTCCCACCAAAATCAAGATGTCAAATTCGAGACACATTTCTAAGAAAAAACGCGATTTTGTTCCATAAAAACACTACTTTAAAAAACGGGACAAATTGTTAAAAATCGGGACTATTCCACCAAAATCGGGATGTGAAAAGCGCGACATATTTCAAAGTAATAACGCTATTATTAAATAAAAACGCGACTTTTTAAAATGGGACAAATTGTTCGAGACTGTCCCATCAAAATCAAAATGTCAAAAGCGAGACACGTTTTAAAGTTGAAACATTAATATTCCATACAAACGCGATTTTTAAAAGCGGGACAAAAAATTAATTATTGGGACTGTGCCGTTAAAATTAGGATATTAAAATCAGGACACATTTTTAAGTAAATACATAAATATTCTATAAAAACGGGACGAATTGTTAAAATAGGGACTGTCCCACCAAATTCAGGATGTCGAAGGGAGACACATTTCTAAGTAAAAACATTAATATTCCATAAAAACGCGATTTTTAAAAACGGGACAAATTTTTAATAATCGGGACTGTCTCACCAAAATCGAGATGTCAAAAGCGGGACACATTTTTAAACAAAAACCTTAATTTTTCATAAAAACGCAACTTAAAAAAACGGGACAAATTGTTAAAAATCGGGACTGTCCCGCCAAAATGAGGATGCCAAAAGCGAGACACATTTCTAAGTGAAAACGCAACTTTTTTTCCATAAAAATGGGACTTTCAAAAACGGGACAAATTGTTAAAAATCGGGACTATCCCATTAAAATCGAAATTTCAAAAGCAAGACACATTTTAAAAAAAAAACAATAATTTTTCTTAAAAACGCAACTTTAAAACACGGGGCACATTGTTAAAACTCGGGACTGTCCTACCAAAATCGGGATGTCAAAAGTGCGACATTAATATTAATATTCCAGCAACATTAATATTCTATAAAAACGCGATTTTAAAAAACGGGACAAGTTTTTAATAATCGGGACTGTCCCAGCAAAATCAAAATGTCAACAGCGGGACACGTTATCAAATAAAAACATTAATTTTTCATAAAAACGCGACTTTTAAAAACGGGACAAATTGTTAAATATCGGGACTGTTCCACCAAAATCGGAATTCATATCGTATTTCATAAATACCCGACTTTTAGAAACGGGACAAATTGTTAAAAATCGGGACTGTCCCAACAAAATCGAAATGTCAAAAGCGAGACATATTTCTTAGGAAAAACTTTAATTTTCCATAAAAACGCAACTTTTAAAAACGGGACAAATTGTTAAAATAGGGACTGTCCCATCAAATTCAGGATGTCAAAGGCATTTCTAAGTAAAAACATTAATATTCCATAAAGCGCGATTTTAAAAAACGGGACAAATTTTTAATAATTGGGACTGTCTCACCAAAATCGAGATGTCAAAAGCGGGACACATTTTTAAACAAACAACCTTAATTTTTCATAAAAACGTTTGAAAATCTTTGAAAAACAGGACAAATTGTTAAAAATCGGGACTGTCCCGCCAAATAGAAGATGTCAAAAGCGAGACACAATTCTAAGTAAAAACGCAACTTTTTTCCATAAAAACGGGACTTTAAAAACGCGACTTTTAGAAACGGGACTAATTGTTAAAAATCGGGACAGTTCTGCCAAAATCGGGATATGAAAAGCGCGACATATTTCTAAGAAATAACGTTAATATTTCATAAAAACGCGACTTTTAAAAACGGGACAAATTGTTATAACTCGGGACTGTTACATAAAAATCGGGATGTCAAAAGCGTGACAAATTTCTAAGTAAATACGCGACTTTTTTCCACAAAAACGCGACTTTTAACTAAAAACGGGACTAATTGTTAATAATTGGGACGGTCTCATCAAAATCGAAATATCAAAAGCGAAAAACATTTCTAAATTAAAACATTAATATTCCATACAAACACGATTTTTAAAAGCGCGACAAAAATTTAAATATCGGGACTGTCCCGTCAAAATCAGGATATCAAAATCGGGACACATTTTTAAGTAAATACATCAATATTCTATAAAAAAGGGACAAATTGTTAAAATCGGGACTGTTCTACCAAAATCGGGATGTCAAATGGAGACACATTTTTAAGTAAAAACATTAATATTCCATAAAAACATGATTTTTAAAAACGGGACAAATATTTAATAATCGGGACTGTCCCTCCAAAATCGAGATGTCAAAAATGGGATACATTTTTAAATAAAAACATTTATTTTTCATAAAAACGCAACTTTTAAAAATGGGACTAATTTATAAAAATCGGAACTTTTCCACCAAAATCGGGATGTTAAAGCGCGACATATTTCTAAGTAATAACGTTAATATTCCATAAAAACGCGACTTTAAAAAACGGGACAAATTGTTAAAAATCGGGACTGTCCCACCAAAATCAGGATGTCAAATTCGAGACAAATTTCTAATAAAAAACGCGACTTTTTTTCCATAAAAACACTATTTTAAAAAACGGGACAAATTGTTAAAAATCGGGACTGTCCCATCAGAATATAATTGTCAAAAGCGAGACACATTTTAAAGTTAAAACATTAATATTCCATACAAACACGATTTTTAAAAGCGGGACAAAAAGTTAATTATTGGGACTGTGCCGTTAAAATTAGGATATTAAAATCAGGACACATTTTTAAGTAAATACATAAATATTCTATAAAAACAGGACAAATTGTTCGGGACTGTCCTACCAAAATCAGGATGTCCAAGGGAGACACATTTCAAAGTAAAAACATTAATATTCCATAAAAACGGGGTTTTTAAAAAATGGGACATATATTTAATACGGGACTGTCCCACCAAAATCGACATGTCAAAAGCGGGACACGTTTTTAAATAAAAACATTAATTTTTCATAAAAGCGCAACTTTAGAAAACGGGACAAATTGTTAAAAATCGGGACCACTGTTCCACCAAAATCGGGATGTCAAAAGCGCGACAAATTTCTAAGTGAAAACGCGACTTTCAAAAGTCAAAAGCGCGACACATTTCTATCTAAAAACGTTAATATTACATAAAAACGCGATTTTAAAAAACGGGACAAAATTTTAACAATCGGGACATAAATATTCTATAAAAACAGGACAAATTGTTCGGGACTGTCCTACCAAAATCAGGATGTCCAAGGGAGACACATTTCAAAGTAAAAACATTCATATTCCATAAAAACGGGTTTTTTTAAAAATGGGACATATATTTAATACGGGACTGTCCCACCAAAATCGAGATGTCAAAAGCGGGACACATTTTTAAATGAAAACATTAATATTTCATAAAAACGCGACTTTTAGAAACGGGACAAATTGCTAAAAATCGGGACTTCCTCGTCAAAACCGGAATGTCAAAAGCGCGACACATTTCTAAGTAAAAACATTAACATTCCATACAAACGCGATTTTTAAAAGCGGGACAAAAATTTAAATAACGGGACTGTCTCGTCAAAATCAGGATATCAAAATCGGGACTTATTTTTAATTAAATACATTAATATTCTATAAAAACGGGAAAAATAGTTAAAATCGGGACTGTCCCACCAAAATCAGGATGTCAAAGGGAGACACAAAAGTAAAAAACTTTTACTTTCATAGTAAAAAACATTAATATTTCAAATAAACGCGATTGTTTAAAATGGGACAAATTTGTATTAATCGAGACTGTCCCACCAAAATGTCAACCGAGCTCAAATCACCGAGCTGTCAAAAGCGGGATACATTTTTAAATAAAAATATTAATTTTTCATAAAAAACGCAATTATAAAAAACGGGACAAATTGTTAAAAATCGGAACTGTCCCACCAAAATCAGGATGTCACATTCGAGACACATTTCTAAGAATAAAACGCGACTTTTTTCCATAAAAACGCGACTTTAAAAAACGGGACAAATTGTTAAAAATCGGGACTATCCCACAAAAATTGGGATGTCAAAAACGCGACACGTTTCTAAGTTAAAATATTAATATTCCATAAAAACACAACTTTTAAAAATGGGACAAAATTTTAACAAGGGGTTATCGCACCAAAATTGAGATGTCAAAATCGGGATACATTTTTTAATAAAAACATTAATATTCCATAAAAACGCGACTTTTAAAAACGGGACAAATTGTTAAGAATTGGGACTGTCCCACAAAAATTGGGATGTCAAAAACGCGACACATTTCTAAGTAAAAGCTTTAATATTCCATAAAAACGCGACTTTTGAAAACGGGACAAAATTTTAGCAATCGGGACTGTCCCACCAAAATCGAGATATCAAAAGCGGGACACATTTTTAAATAAAAACATTAATATTGCATAAAAACGCGACTTTTAAAAACGGGACACATTGTTAAAAATCGGGACTGTTCCACCAAAATGGGAACTCTTATCTGAATATGGATGACGAGCCGACGAGATTTTCTGATCATGCACTCTAAGGTAGTAATTACACAAATTCTAACTTTATTTTCTTTACTCCTTCTTTAATATCTGTTGGCCTTTAGCCCCTGACAAAAATTGGTATTGACTGTTCCCGTTACTTGCTTTGACGCTGCAAAAGGCTCACACCACGCATCTTGAGCGGGGTGTGCCAAAGAGTAACAGAAGATATCCGTGTAATTCCAGCTACTGACAGATTCGAATATATTGTAATGATAATCTCCCACTTTCAAAACCATTAATATTCCATAAAAACGCGACTTTCAAAAACGGGACAATTTTTTTAAATTGGGACGTCTGCTCGCCTTACATTAATACCTCTTAAAGATAACTTTTGATACGATTTGATAACATCTTTCCGAGATTTATGCCGAACGGGAAGGAACAACTCAATTCATTCCAGAACTAATACTATGCAGATTTTGACAGGGTTTTTTTATTGATACTTGTGATACAAACTCCTTTGTGAGATTTATATTTTATTTTTTGACCCATCCTGAATGTTTTTTCATCTCTGTGTTATAAATTTCTCTTTTAATATTTATCACTTGTTGTACACTTAACTCTTAAGTTAACTAAAACAATTGTTTCTTTTAACGCCCAATCATCCAAATATCATAATTCTAGACAG
Source organism: Phosphuga atrata (assembly GCA_944588485.1). NCBI lineage: Eukaryota > Metazoa > Arthropoda > Insecta > Coleoptera > Silphidae > Phosphuga > Phosphuga atrata. The sequence continues at coordinate 62,510,255 of OX155901.1, read as the reverse complement.
ACAAGACTAGACAGGCAAGACTAGACAGACAAGACTAGACAGACAAGACTAGACAGACAAGACTAGACAGACAAGACTAGACAGACAAGACTAGACAGACAAGACTAGACAGACAAGACTAGACAAACAAGACTAGACAGACAAGACTAGACAGACAAGACTAGACAGACAAGACTAGACAGACAAGACTAGACAGACAAGACTAGACAGACTAGACAGACAAGACTAGACAGACAAGACTAGACAGACAAGACTAGACAGACAAGACTAGACAGACAAGACTAGACAAACAAGACTAGACAGACAAGACTAGACAGACAAGACTAGACAGACAAGACTAGACAGACAAGACTAGACAGACAAGACTAGACAGACTAGACAGACAAGACTAGACAGACAAGACTAGACAGACAAGACTAGACAGACAAGACTAGACAGACAAGACTAGACAGACAAGACTAGACAGACAAGACTAGACAGACAAGACTAGACAGACAAGACTAGACAGACAAGACTAGACAGACAAGACTAGACAGACAAGACTAGACAGACAAGACTAGACAGACAAGACTAGACAGACAAGACTAGACAGACAAGACTAGACAGACAAGACTAGACAGACAAGACTAGGCAGGCGAGACTAGACAGACAAGACTAGACAGACAAGACTAGACAGACAAGACTAGACAGACTAGAGAAGACAGACAAGACTAGACAGACAAGACTAGACAGACAAGACTAGACAGGCAAGACTAGACAGACAAGACTAGACAGACAAGACTAGACAGACAAGACTAGGCAGGCGAGACTAGACAGACAAGACTAGACAGACAAGACTAGACAGACAAGACTAGACAGACAAAACTAGGCAGGCGAGACTAGACAGACAAGACTAGACAGACAAGACTAGACAGACAAGACTAGACAGACAAGACTAGACAGACTAGAGTAGACAGACAAGACTAGACAGACAAGACTAGACAGACAAGACTAGACAGGCAAGACTAGACAGACAAGACTAGACAGACAAGACTAGACAGACAAGACTAGACAGGCAAGACTAGACAGACAAGACTAGACAGACAAGACTAGACAGACAAGACTAGACAGACAAGACTAGACAGACAAGACTAGACAGACAAGACTAGACAGACAAGACTAGACAGACAAGACTAGACAGACAAGACTAGACAGACAAGACTAGACAGACAAGACTAAACAGACAAGACTAGACAGACAAGACTAGACAGACTAAACTAGACAGACAAGACTAGACAGACAAGACTAGACAGGCAGGGCTAGATAGACAAAGCTAGACAGTTCCTCAAGGTTGTATAATAGATATAATAGAAAGTGCCCCAAGTTTATATAATAGTGCCTCACGGTTGTATAATAAAGCTTGAAGATTGTATTATGGTGTCGTAAGTTTGTAACAGTTTGTATAGACAGATAAGGCTAGACAGATAAGACTAGGCAGACAAGACTAGGCAGAGAGGACTGGACAGACAAACTAGACAGACAAAGCTAGATAGTTCCTCAAGGTTCTATAATAGATCCTGTAGATTGTATTACACTGAAACAAGTTTGTATAGCATGCCTCAAGGTAGTATAATAGAGCCTGAAGATTATATTACAGTGCCTCAGGTTTGCATTACAGTACCTCAACGTTATATAATAGTCCTCAAGGTTTTATAATAGTGTCTTAAGTTTGTATAACAGCGCCTCAAGGTTGTATAATAAAGCCTGAAGATTGTATTACATTGCCACAAGTTTGTATAGACAGATAAGACTAGATAGACAAGACTAACCGGACAAGACTTTTAGTGAGACTTTATTGTGTGAAAAAGAGATTGTAATCCTTTCTCGCAAGACACAAAATAATTCCTAGTCAGCAACATGGGTTTGGCAAAAATACAATAAGAACAAGGTAATAGATGGAATTATTTTTGTGACTTGTCGAAAGCTTTCGATTGTGTTGACCATAATAAGTTAATAGAAAAACTTGAAAATTATGGGAACAGGTCGGTGGTTCCAATCTCACTTATCAAATCCGAAACAATATGTAAAGCTTGGAAAGGCCACTTCGGACATAATATCTACATTGGGGGTTCCACAAGGAACTGTCTTAGCCCCGATTTTGCTTTTAATATAGGCCACAGATTCCAGATAGGCCACGGACATAATGTCTACGTCGGTGGGGGTTCCACAAGGAACTGTCTTAGCCCCGATTTTGCTTTTAATATAGGCCACAGACTCCAGATAGGCCACGGACATAATGTCTACGTAGGTGGGGGTTCCACAAGGAACTGTCTTAGCCCCGATTTTGCTTTTAATATAGGCCACAGACTCCAGATAGGCCACGGACATAATGTCTACGTAGGTGGGGGTTCCACAAGGAACTGTCTTAGCCCCGATTTTGCTTTTAATATAGGCCACAGACTCCAGATAGGCCACGGACATAATGTCTACGTCGGTGGGGGTTCCACAAGGAACTGTCTTAGCACTGATTTTTATGATGATTTCCATTTATATGATGGACTTAACCAATTTTATAGGTGTCGATAACTGTACACTATACGCGCATGATACCAATATAATTATCACTGGTTCAACACTTCGGGAAACTGAGAATGCTGCCAAATCAAAACATAACCTTGACTTAAACCCGCAGAAAACAAAATATATCAACTTCCAAACAGCAAGAAGTAGATAGGCCACTTTGGACAAAATATCTACGTCGGTGGAGGTTCCACAAGGAACTGTTTTAGCCCAAATTTTGTTTTCCATTTATATTCTTAACTCCTTTGTGACTAGGCATACATGGCTAGAAAAATAAGATTAGATAGACAAAACTAATTTATATTTTAAACTTTTATCACTTGTTTCAGGCTTAACTTGTAAGTTAACTAAAACTTGATAATTATGTGCAGTTTAGCGTTCAAGATGTAAGAGCATGGATCCTGCATGGATCTATGAATACTTTTCAATTGTATAAACAGTATTCATAAGTCAATGTGTAGGTCTTCTCCATCTAGGAGTCTACTTAAGTAAGTTTGCTTAAGTTATTCTTCCAACACTACAACGTGCCTTAAGTGAAACCTATAGACTAAGTGTTCAAATTGAATTAGCTTGGCGATAATGTACACTATATAGTCAATAGTTTTAGCGTCAAAGCAACGAAAAAAAAGACGAATAAAGGCAGTATATCGTTTAGTTTTTTTGTAGTTTTAGGATGTTGGATGCAGCCAGGATGTAGCCTTCACGCAATACGGTGCGATCAGTTATCAAGTGCTACACTGATAAGAGAAACAGAGAATATTCCCTAAATTAGTTAGCTTAACGAAACTAAAATGAATAACATATTTAATCAAGATTCATTCCAGTCAAGGACATCAGCAAAGAAATTTGTTGAAACAGGACCTTTTTCCACTAACTCTACTCGATCTTTTGGTAAGTCTAGACTTATCTCTCTAGTCCTACCTAGTCATGGTTATCTAGTCTTGTCGCTCCAGTCTTGTCTGTCGTGTCTTATCTGTATAGTGTTGTCTATCTAGTGTTGTCCGTCTAGTGTTGTCCGTCTAGTGTTGTCTGTCTAGTGTTGTCTGTCTAGTCTTGTCTGCCTAGTCTTGTTTGTCTAGTCTTGTCTATCTAGTCTTCTTCATATAGTCTTGTCCATCTAGCCTTCTCCATCTAGTCTTGTCAATCTAGTGTTGTCCATCTTGTCTCGTCCATCTAGTTCTCCATCTACTCTTTTCCATCGAGTCTTCTCCATCTAGTCTGCTCCATCTAGTCTTGTCCATCTAGTCTTCTCCATCTAATCTTGTCCATCTAGTTTTGTCTATCTAGTCTTGTCCATCTAGTCTTGTCCATCTTCTCTTGTCCATCTAGGCTTTTCCATGTATCTTGTACATCAAGTCTTTTCCATCTAGTCTTGTCCATCTACTCTTCTCCATCTATCTTGTCCATCTAGTCTTCTCCATCTGGTCTTGACCAGCTAATCTTGTCCAACTTGTCTTGTCCATCTAGTCATGTTTGTCTCATTTTGTCTGTCCCGATCTAGTTTTATCTCTCTAGTCTTCTCTAACATCTAACGATTATTTTGTAGCGGATTTAGATTGTTTCGCGGTAAACGAGGCGGCGATCGAGGACAAGTTGCGAGATTTCTATCCGCAAGAGAAGCTCGTGAAGGAGATCCGTCTGGGTTTCCTGCTGAAGGCGATAACGTTGATCGATCTGACGACGTTGGCCGCCGACGACACCAAGAGCAACGTAACCAGACTCTGTCAACGGGTAAGCTTCATTTACAAACACGTATCCCTACTTTGATAGAAGTTATGACGTAACCATTGGCACATGCCAACGACAGACTAGATAGACTATTGGCACGTGCCAACGATAGACTAGGCATACCATTAGCACGTGCCAACGACAGACTAGAAAGACTATTGGCACGAGCCAACGACAGACTAGATAGACTATTGGCACATGCCAACGATAGACTAGACAAACCATTAGCACCTGCAAACGATAGACTAGACAGACCATTGGCATGTGCCTACGACAGACTAGACACATCATTAGCACGTGTCAACAACAGACTAGACAGACTATTGGCACGTGCCAATGACAGACTAGATGGACTATTAGCACGTGGCAACGATAGACTAGACATACCATTAGCACGTACCAGTGACAGACTAGACAGACTATTGGCACGTGTAGACAGTCAGACTAGACAGACTATTGGCACCAATGACAGACTAGACAGACTATTGGCACATGCCAACGATAGACTAGACAAACCATTAGCACCTGCAAACGATACACTAGACAGACCATTGGCATGTGCCTACGACAGACTAGACACATCATTAGCACGTGTCAACGACAGACTAGACAGACTATTGGCACGTGCCAATGACAGACTAAATGGACTATTGGCACGTGCCAATGGCAGACTAGATAGATTATTGGCACGTGCCAACGATAGATTAGACATACCATTAGCACATGCCAACGACAGACTAGACAGACTATTGGCACGTGCCAACGATAGATTAGACATACCATTAGCACGTGCCAACGACAGACTAGACAGACTATTGGGACGTGCCAACGACAGACTAGATGGACTATTGGCACATGCGAACGATAGACTAGACATACCATTAGCACGTGGCAACGACAGACTAGACAGACTATTGGCACGTGTCAACGACAGACTAGATAGACTATTGGCACGTGCCAACGATAGATTAGACATACCATTAGCACGTGCCAACGACAGACTAGACAGACTATTGGCACGTGCCAAGGGCAGACTAGATAGACTGTTGGCACGTGCCAACGATAGACTAGACATACCATTAGCACGTGCCAACGACAGACTAGACAGACTATTGGGACGTGCCAACGACAGACTAGATGGTCTATTGGCACGTGCGAACGATAGACTAGACATACCATTAGCACGTGGCAACGACAGACTAGACAGACTATTGGCACGTGTCAACGACAGACTAGATAGACTATTGGCACGTGCCAACGATAGACTAGACATACCATTAGCACGTGCCAACGACAGACTAGACAGACTATTGGCACGTGCCAAGGACAGACTAGATAGACTATTGGCACGTGCCAACGATAGACTAGACATACCATTAGCACGTGCCAACGACAGACTAGACAGACTATTGGCACGTGCCAGTGACAGACTAGATAGACTATTGGCACGTGCCAACGATAGATTAGACATACCATTAGCACGTGCCAACGACAGATTAGACAGACTATTGGGACGTGCCAACGACAGACTAGATGGACTATTGGCACATGCGAACGATAGACTAGACATACCATTAGCACGTGGCAACGACAGACTAGACAGACTATTGGCACGTGCCAAGGACAGACTAGATAGACTATTGGCACGTGCCAACGATAGACTAGACATACCATTAGCACGTGCCAACGACAGACTAGACAGACTATTGGCACGTGCCAACGACTGACTAGATAGACTATTGGCACGTGCCAACGATAGACTAGATGGACTATTGGCACGTGCCAACGATAGACTAGACAGACTATTGGCACGTGCCAAGAACAGACTAGACAGACTATTGGCACGTGCCAACGACAGACTAGATAGACTATTGGCACGTGCCAACGATAAACTAGACAGACCATTAGTACGTGCCAACGACAGAGTAGACAGACTATTAGCACATGCCAACGACAGACTAGATGGACTATTGGCACGTGCCAACGATAGACTAGAGAAACCATTAGCACCTGCCAACGATAGACTAGACAGACTATTGGCACGTGCCAAAGACAGACTTGACAGACCATTGGCACGTGCCAACGACAGACTAGACAGACCATTGGCACGTGCCAACGACAGACTAGACAGACCATTGGCACGTACCAACGACAGACTAGACAGACCATTAGCACGTGCCAACGACAGACTAGAAAGACTATTGTCACGTGCCAACGACAGACTAGATGGACTATTGGCACGTGCCAACGATGGACTAGACAAACCATTAGCACCTGCCAACGATAGACTAGACAGACTATTGGCACGTGCCAAGGACAGACTAGATAGACTATTGGCACGTGCCAACGATAGACTAGACATACCATTAGCACGTGCCAACGACAAACTAGACAGACTATTGGCACGTGCCAAGAACAGACTAGATAGACTATTGGCACGTGCCAACGATAGACTAAACAGACCACTAGCACGTGCCAACGACAGACTAGACAGACTATTGGCACGTGCCAAAGACAGACTAGATAGACCATTGGCACGTGCCAACGACAGACTAGACAGACCATTGGCACGTGCCAACGACAGACTAAACGGAATATTAGCATGTGCCAACAACAGATTGACAAACTATTGGCACGTGCCAACGACAGACTAGACAGACCATTGGCACGTACCAACGACAGACTAGACAGACCATTGGCACGTGCCAACGACAGACTAGACAGACCATTGGCACGTGCCAAAGCCAGACTAGACAGACCATTGGCACGTGCCAACGACAGTCTAGACAGACCCTTGGCACTTGCCAACGACAGACTAGACAGACCATTGGCACGTGCCAACGACAGACTAGACAGACCATTGGCACGTGCCAACGACAGACTAGACAGACCATTGGCACGTGCCAACGACAGACTAGACAGACCATTGGCATGTGCCAACGACAGACTAGACAGACCATTGGTACGTGCCAACGACAGACTAGACATACCATTGGCACGTGCCAACGACAGACTACACGGAACATTAGCATGTGCCAACGACAGATTGACAAACTATTGGCACGTGCCAACGACAGACTAAACAGACTATTGGCACGTGCCAAGGACAGACTAGACAGACCATTGGCACGTGCCAACAACAGACTAAACAGACTATTGGCACGTGCCAACGTCAGACTAGACAGACTATTGGCAAGTGCCAACAACAGACTAGACAGACCATTGGCACGTGCCAACGACAGACTACACGGAACATTAGCATGTGCCAATGACAGATTGACAAACTATTGGCACGTGCCAACGACAGACTAGACAGACAATTGGCATATGCTTAGACAGACTAGCCGGACCATTGGCACGTGCCATGAGTGTCAGTCTCATTCAAGGAAAGCCTGTAAGAATGGAGAATGCCAAGCTTAGGCTTGTCGCGGCTTCAGGCTTCATTTTCGATCCACGACTAAACTCAATGGGACTTACTCTCATATTGGAGACAAAATAGTTTAGAAAACGTTAAAAACCTTTGTTTTGTTTCTAGGCCGTTCGACCGATTCCCACAGACTTGTGCAGATTGCTGGGGTTCGACTACGAGGAGTCGAAGTGTCCAATCCACACGGCCGCTGTTTGCGTGTATCCGTCCAAGGCTCAGATCGCCTACGATGCCTTGAAACGGTGCGACCGCGAGCGCATCATCAAAGTGGCTGCAGGTTTGTCAAAACATTTTACAAATTCAAAAAATAGAGACCTTGCTAAGCATGCGTTTATCCGCCCAAGGCTCAGGTCACCTTCAATGTCTTGAAACGAAGGCTGCAAGTTGCTGAAGGTTTTCCAAAACATTTTGCAAATTCAAAAAATGGAGACCTTCCTAAGCATGCGTTTATCCACCCAAGGCTCAGGTGCGTACAATGCCTTGAAAGGAAGGATGCAGGTTTTCCAAAAAAAATTGCAAATTATAAAAAGCACCTACCTAGGCAGTTAAAGTAACAAGCTAGATAGATTCCAACAACAAATCATTTCGGATTATTCGATTAGATCAAATAGATCAGCGATCTCCTATACGCGGCCCGCGGGCCGCATGCGACCCTCGGAACGATTTTTTGCGGTCCTCAGCTGTTAGGTTAGGTTTAGGCTCTCTAAAAAATCCTAGTGAGGACCCCTGAATTAGATTCATAGATTAGGATCATTCAGGCAAATAGTCTCACGATGACTAAAACACCGTAACTGGTAATTGATTTGATAAGTCCAACTCTAATCTAAAATTGAAACTGTTTATGTTATCTTTGTGTTGTAGTTGCTACCGGGTTTCCAAGCGGGCAGTATAGGTTGGCATCGCGTCTGGAAGAAATCAGTCACGCGATTCAAGGCCATGCGAGCGAAATCGACGTCGTGATCGACCGAAGCCTGGTCTTGACCGGCGAATGGAAGAAACTGTACGAGGAGATTGCGGAAATGAAGAAGATGTGCAGCAAAGGAGTTCACTTGAAGGTTATACTGGGCACTGGGGAGCTGGGAAGCCTCACAAACGTAATTTTGGGTTTAAACATTTTATTTTAGTTTTGTCCGTCAAGGTTCTCCTCCATTTAGGTAGATTTGATCAATTCAATTTTCTCTCTAGACAGACAAGACTATACGGACAAGACTAGACACGCGCGACTAGACACGCGCGACTAGACACGCGCGACTAGACACGCGCGACTACACACGCGCGACTACACACGCCCGACCAGACAAGCGCGACCAGACACGCGCGACTAAACACGCGCGACTAGACACACGCGACTAGAAACGCGCAACTAGACATGCACGACTAGAAACGCGCGACTTGACAGACGTGACTACACAGACGCGACTAGACAAGACTAGACAGACCAGACTAAACACGCGCGACCATTAGCACTTGCCTACGACAGACCATTAGCACATGTCAACGAGAGACTAGACAGGCCATTAGCACGTGCCAACGACAGACTTGATAGACCATTGGCACGTGCTATGAGTGTCGGTCAATGAAAGCCCGTAATAATGGAGAGTGCCAACTTTAGGCTTCACGCGGCTTCAGGCTTCAGTTTCAGTCCAACAGTCAAGGTTCTCTTCCATTTAGGTAGATTTGCTCAACTCAATTTTATTTCTAGACACGCGCGACTAAACACGCGCGACTTGACACGCGCGACTACTACTCGCGCTACTAGACAAGCGCGACTAGACACGCGCGACTGGGCAACGCTACTAGACAAACCCGACTAGACAGTAGCGACTAGACAAGACTAAACAGACAAGCCATGACATCCATCGAGAAGTCTCAAGAATTAAACAAATCCGATATTTGCATTAGCTTTATAAAGCTTCGATGGTGGCGATATTGGCAGAAGCGGATTTCATCAAGACAAGACTAGACACGCGTGACTAGACACGCGCGACTAGACAAGAGTAGACCGACAAGACACGCGCGACTAGACACACACGACTAGACACGCGCGACTAGACACGCGCGACTAGACACGCGGGACTAGACAAGACTAGACCGACAAGACACGCACGACTAGACATGCGGGACTAGATACGCGCGACAAGACAAGAATAAAAAAAATGAGAACAAGTTCACATATGCGCGGCGCAGCCGCGCGTACTATGTAGTCTTGATTTATCTGATCAAGACCATATATGCGCGGCAGCGCCGCGCGTTGTATATAGTCTTCATCTATCTGAACAAGATCACATACGCGCGGCGCTGCGGCGCACAGTATGTATTCTTGATTTATCTGGTCAAGACCACATACGCGCGGCGCTGCCGCGCGTAGTATTTAGTCTTGGTTTATTTGATCAAGACAACATACGCGCGGCGCAGCTGCGCGTAGTATATAGTCTTGATTTATTTAGTCTATTTTAGTATTTAGTCTTGTTTTAGTATTTGATAGTCTTGATTTAGTATTTAGTCTTGATTTAGTCTTGACGTAGTATGTCTCGTATGTCTAAATAATAATACTCGTATGTCTCGTCCATATAACACCTAGGCGCGGCGTAATCTTGCGGTGTAATCTTGATTTATCTGATCATGACAACATACGCGCGGGAGCGCCGCGCATAGTATATGGTCTTGATTTATCTGAACAAGATCACATATGCGCGGCGCTGCCGCGCGCAGTATGTTATCTTGATTTATCTGATCAAAACCACATACGCGCGGCGCTGCCGCTCGTAGTATTTAGTCTTGATTTTTTTGATCAACAACACATACGCGCGCCACAGCGGCGCATAGTATGTAGTCCTGATTTATCTGATCAAGACTATATACGCGCGGCGCTTGTATTTAATCTTGATTTATCTGAAGAAGATCACATACGCGCGGCGCTGCGGCGCGCAGTATGTATTCATGATTTATCTGGTCCAGATCACATACGCGCGGCGTTGCCGCGCGTAGTATTTAGTCTTGATTTATTTGATCAACATCACATACGCGCGGCGCAGCCGCGCGTAGTATGTAGTCTTGATTTATCTGATCAATAATATCTACGCGCGGCAGCGCCGCGCGTAGTATTTAGTCTTGATTTATTTAGTCTACTTTAGTATTTAGTCTTGATTTAGTATTTAGTTTTGATTAAGTCTTGACGTAGTATGTCTCGTATGTCTAAATAATAATACTCGTATGTCTCGTCCATATATCACATACGCGAGGCATCAAGACCACATACGCGCGGCAGCGCCGCGCATAGTATATAGTCTTGATTTATCTGAACAAGATCACATACGCGCGGCGCTGCCGCGCGCAGTATGTAATCTTGATTTATCTGATCAAAGCCACATACGCGCGATTTACACACGATTATAATAATGGCATCCTTCACATAAAACAATATATTCATTAATTATTGTCTGCTGTCCTATGTTGTATTTGTTGGTATTGTCTGATTAACACCTTATCTAGTTTTGTTATCATATTAATCATGAAAATCATCACTAAGTCTAAATAATATAAATCACTAATATTTAGACTTTGTGATGATTTTCATGATTATTATGATAACAAAACTAGATAAGGTGTAAATCAGACAATACCAACAAACACAACATAGGACAGCAGACAATAATTAATGAATCTATTATTTTATGTGAAGGATGCCATTATTATAATCGTTTGTAATAGTATACAAATCATGCGTAAAAGTCTAATGAAAATCAAATGGAGTTTCATTATTAAACGATTTGTGTTTGTTGTTGCTAAGGCAACAACTTGAGTTACTAAACAAAAAAGACGCGACAGACAGACTACACAGACGCGACTACACAGGCGTTACTAAACAGACGCGACTAGACAGACGCAAGTAGACAAGACTAGACAGACAAGACCCGCTCGTCTAGACACGTGGGAATAGACATACGCTGCTAGACACGCGCGGCTTTACACGCGCGACTACACGCGCGACTAACGACTAGACACACGCGACTAGCGACTAGACACGCGCGACTTGACACGCGCGACTACACAGACGCGACTACACAGGCGCTACTAAACAGACGCGACTAGACAGACGCAAGTAGACAAGACCCGTGCGACTAGACACGCGCGATTTGACTCGCGCGACTAAAGTCGCGCGACTACCCAGACGCGACTACACAGGCGCTACTAAACAGACGCGACTAGACAGACGCAAGTAGACAAGACTAGACAGACAAGACCCGCTCGTCTAGACACGTGGGAATAGACATACGCTGCTAGACACGCGCGGCTTTACACGCGCGACTAACGACTAGACACACGCGACTAGCGACTAGACGCGCGCGACTTGACACGCGCGACTAAAGTCGCGCGACTACACAGACGCGACTACACAGGCGCTACTAAACAGACGCGACTAGACAGACGCAAGTAGACAAGACTAGACAGACAAGACCCGCTCGACTAGACACGTGGGACTTGACATGCGCGGCTAGACACGCGCGACTAACGACTAGACACACGCGACTAGCGACTATACACGCGCGACTTGACACGCGCGACTATACACGCGTGACTTGACACGCGCGACTACACTGACGCGACTACACAGGCGCTACTAAACATACGCGACTAGACAGACGCAAGTAGACAAGACTAGACAGACAAGACCCGTGCGACTAGACACGCGCGATTTGACTCGCGCGACTTGACAAGCGCGACTACAGTCGCGCGATTACTCAGATGCGACTACGCAGGCGCTACTACACAGGCGTTACTAAACAGACGCGACTAGACAGACGCAAGTAGACAAGACTAGACAGACAAGACCCGCTCGTCTAGACACGTGGGAATAGACATACGCTGCTAGACACGCGCGGCTTCACTCGCGCGACTACACTCGCGACTAACGACTAGACACACGCGACTAGCGACTAGACACGCGCGACTTGACACGCGCGACTAAAGTCGCGCGACTACACAGACGCGACTACACAGGCGCTACTAAACAGACGCGACTAGACAGACGCAAGTAGACAGGACTAGACAGACAAGACCCGTGCGACTAGACACGCGCGGCTAGACACGCGCGATTTGACTCGCGCGACTTGACACGCGCGACTACCCAGACGCGACTACACAGGCGCTACTAAACAGACGCGACTAGACAGACGCAAGTAGACAAGACTAGACAGACAAGAGCCGCTCGACTAGACACGTGGGACTTGACATGCGCGGCTAGACACGCGCGGCTTTACACGCGCGACTAACGACTAGACACACGCGACTAGCGACTAGACACGCGCGACTTGACACGCGCGACTGTACACGCGCGTCTTGACACGCGCGACTATACACGCGCGGCTAAAGTCGCACGACTACACAGACGCGACTAGACAAGACTAGACAGACAAGACACGCGCGTCTAGACACGCGAAACTAGACACGCGCACTAGACACGCGCGACTAGACACGTGCGACTTGACACGCGCGTCTCAAGTCGCACGACTACATAGACGCGACTAGACAAGAATAGACAGACAAGACACGCGCGACTAGACACGCGCGACTTGACACGCGCGACTACACACGCGCGAATAGACACGCGCGACTAGAGACGAGCGACTATACGCACGCGACTTGACACGCGCGACTAGAGTCGCGCGACTATATAGACGCGGCTACACTGACGCAACTAGACAAGACTAGACAGACAAGACACGCGCGACTAAACAAACGCCACTACACAGACGTCATTAGTCCGACCCGACTAGTCAAACGCGACTAGACAAGACTAGACAGACAAGCCTACACATCCATGTAGAAATCTCAAGAATTAAACAAATCCGATATTTACACTAGGTTTATAAAGCTTCGATGGTGGCGATGTTGGCAGGAGCAGATTTCATCAAGACTTCAACGGGGAAGGAAACGGAGAACGCGACGCTTCCCGTGGGTTTGGTGATGGCCAGGGCGATCTCCGATTACCACCGGCGTTACGGCGTCAAGGTAAGCTAACCCACGTTTTGCAGCTTTGTTCAAGTTAACGTTACCTTTTGATTTGAGGTTGGGTTGAAGCCGGCCGGGGGGATTCGCACCGCCGGCGAGGCGATTTCCTGGATGGTCATGGTCAAGGAGACGTTGGGCACAGCGTGGCTGCAACCGGGGCTCTTCCGTTTCGGCGCCTCCGGCCTCTTGGACGACATCCAGAACGAGATAACCAAAACGCTGAAGTCATTCTAATTTAGTTTATTAATAAATCAATTCTTTAAAGATGTTAACGTTACTTTATTTAGATTGGTTTGTAAATCATACTTTCTGCTATAAAAGTGATTTGGCGCCACTTTCTTTCCACCAGAATCCACTTTGGCTTTTTAGTATGCGCCACCCCGGTACGGTTTCGAACCCGAGTCTCCTGCATTGAAAGTGGGTTGGCAGCCCGAAATTCGAACCCGGGTCTCCCGCATTGAAAGTGTTAATTCATACTAGACGAGTAACGCGCGACTAGACACGCGCGACTAGACACGCGCGACTAGACCCGCGCGACTAGACACGCGCGACATGACACGCGCGACTAGACATGCACGACTAGACAGATGCGACTAGACACGCACGACTAGACACGCGCGACCAGCGCCGTCGTTTGGATTTGGAGGCCCCGGGCATATGTATTGAGGTGGGGCCCCCAGTAAATAAAATTCTGCGAGTTGCAAACGACGCAGCGCGATGCCGTTTGCAGTAGAAGATGAAACGTTCAATTCCCTGCGGGAATCGCGCGAAACTGTTCCCGCAGAGCTCAAGTTGGCGGTTCCGTGGGAGTTTTCTTGGATGTGAAAAAACGTCGTTTTTATGGCGTCGCGACGCCATCTTCGGCGCCATCGGTATTAAACTCGCAAACAAACTAAAAGGTTCTATGGCCGATCGAACGGCACCGGTCCGGTTCCGATCTGTCAATTGGTTCCGAAGTTCTATGTATCCCCGTAAAACGCCTCTGGCTTTTCTCACTTTTTGCGCATTTTTCTCTTCAAACCGCAGATTCGCAAAAAGATGTCGCAGTTTAAAAATTCTTGCCGGAATGGTTGCGCGCGAGTGTTCTGAAGAGAACGAACCCAACTGGCGACCTGGAGCCCATCAAATAAGTCCTGGGCGTCCGTGGAAGTGATTGCAAAGTCGGCAAAGAAAAAAATATTTGCTCTTGCACCAGGTGAACGGGACGTCGCAGGACGGCGAGCGAGGGCTCTGAAAACGTGTCGCGGCGGCGGCTAGAGGATCTGGAAATCAAAATTTAGGAATTGAGGAAAAAAAATTGAGATGCGACCAAAAATGCGCCTCAAAAGTAAAATATCGTGATTTTAGTTTTCGGTCTGGTCAGTCCGAACCTGGGGGAGTTGAGTCGCGAAAACGGCACCGCTCGACGGGTATCTCGGTTCCACACCGGAAAAATGTACATTCCCGTTTTGCACCGCCGCCGCCGCTTCCGTCGAGGCGTTTCCGCAAATCCACGATTTTAGGGTGGCTTTTGGATCCCCGGACGGACATTCACAGTTAAGTCATCGAAGACGCGCGGTTAAAATACCCAAGATCTGCCGCCTCCGGCGGCATAAAAATGTCAAATTTGAGCCTTTTTAAAACCCACGTGGTGCGGTCCCCCATGTGAAATTCGCGAAACGCCACACGTCAGTCGTCTCAGAATCGATCTGCAGCCACTGTGGGGGGCCCCTAGTCCGTGGGCCCCGGGCATTCGCCCGATTGACCGACGCTACTGCGCGCGACTAGATACGCGCGACTAGACAGAGGCGACTACACTCCTTTCGAATCCGAGTCTCTCGCATTGAAAGTGGGTTGGCAGCCCAGACGGTTTCGAACCCGAGTCTTCCGCATTGAAAGTGGTAATTCATACTAGACTAGACACGCGAGAGTAGAGACGCACGACTAGACACACGCGACAAGACACGCGCGACTAGACACGCACAATTAGACAGACGCGACTACACAGACGCGACTACACTCCTTTTAGAACTCGTGTCTCCCGCATTGAAAGTTGGTGGGAGCCCGGACGTTTTTGAACCCGGATCTCCCGCATTGAAAGAGGATTGGCAGCCCGGACGGTTTCGAACCCGGGTCGCCCGCATTGAAAGTGGTAATTCATACTAGACTGCGAGACTAGAAACGCGCGACTAGACACGCGCGACATGACACGCTCGACAATATTGAAAGTGTGTTGGCAGCCCAGACGGTTTCGAACCAAGTTCTTCCGCATTGAAAGTGGTAATTCATACTAAATCAGTTTATTTAACATCAACAAACAAGAGCATTAAACGTAAGATGAAATGAATGTGACTAAAAATGATGGTGCAATCAACTCGAGGTAAGTCTTCAATGGTGGTAAGCTACAACTTTCTTAGCCTCTTGCGGATGTGCGGCGTGTCCGGAGTAAGAAACTTCGGCGTTGAAGCCGCTGTGGTGATCGGCGGAGTATTGCACCTTCCTCACGGTGCCATCAGGCTGCACCAAAGAATACTCCCCTTTGACCACGTCTCCGTCGCGAGCTTCCTGTTGGGACTTTTGGTCGCCCGTGTGGTGGTCTTGCACTCCGTATTTGAATTCGTATTTCGGATGGGCGTCCGGGTAAACTTCCTCGTGATGTCCGGCGTGGTGGACTGGAACCGCGTGGACCGCGTGGACTGGAGCCTCGTGGTGTTGGACGCTGGCGTAAGAAGACGCGTGCTCGATGGCCACGGCACAAGCCAAAACAGCACCGAAGACTACAATCTAAATGGAATAAAGAAAGTGTAAGGTAATTTGTGGTAGCGATTGCGTTAAAATAGATTAGGTTGGTGTTCCGGTTTTGGCTTAAATCCAAAACAAACGCAAATTTGAATCCGTGAGAATAATTGCGTTAATTTAGCTTCAATGGAAAAGCTTCCAAGCCGCTTGGAGTAATCTCTTGTGGTTCTTAAAAATTGGATTGATTGCCAGGCGTTTTGTTTTACCTTGCTGAACATCTTGTGAGTTGTTTCGGGTGAGTTTTCCGAGTTTTTGTGTGGAAGTTGTTGAGACTTGACTGAGTTCTTCGGCGGTTCGGCGCGTTTATATATTAGTTACAACTCGCCGCGGGGTTTTGTTGCGGTGGGGCACAAATCCAAGAGGCTTCGTTTATTGCAATAAAAACGAAAAACTTAATTATTTTAGGTTTGGTTAATTTGTAATTAAGTCCGATTAGAAATTGATGAGCCAATTCTTAATTGGATTAGTTTTATTTCATTCTTAGGCTAATTAGATGTTAATTAATTGAATAAAAACGATATGTAGATTTAAAATATATAATTCCTTAAATTATCTATAAATCTATAGATACTTTAAGGAATGTGATATAAAATGAGTGTAGAAAACTGCGCATGTTAGATCATCCCTTAAACTGACCCGCCGTTGGATAAAAACTATGTCGTTGTGCGCGTGCGAAAAATCGGCGAATCTCACACAGTTCGAAAAATTCGCACGCCAAACGAACAAAACTAAAACACCACGGGAAGAAAATGGCAAGATTCGTGGCGACGATCAAGGCGATCATAACGCGACTCGTTTTCGCCGCTCACGGATTCTTGGCCATCTGGCAAGTCACCATCTTCAAGAGCAACACCTTCTACTGGTATCTTAGCTCGCCAATCCTTCTCCTCTTCTTCGAAGGAGTCTTCACACTCACCATCAAAGAGAACCAAGAATGGAAATGGCAAGTCCAAACTTAATTCTCTCTCTTAATAGATAATAAGAATAAACAAGATTAGATTAAAGTAAACAGACTAGACTAGTTAGATAGGACTAGACAGACTAGACGAACTAGACTAACAAGCCTAGACAAGACAGACAAAACTAAACAGACAACACTAGATAGACAAGACTAGACAGACAAGACACGCGCGACTAGACACGCTCGAGTAGAAACGCGCGACTAAACTCGCTCGATAAGCCTAGACAAATAAGACTAGACAGTCAAGACTAGACCGAAAAGACTACACAGACATGAGTAGACAGACAAGACACGCGCGACTAGAAACTCGTGACTAGACACGCGCGATAAGCCTAGACAGATAAGACTAGACAGACAAGACTAGACAGACAAGACTAGACACACAAGACTAGACGGACAAGACTAGACAGACAAGACTAGACAGACAAGACTAGACAGACAAGACTAGACAGACAAGACTAGACAGACAAGACTAGACATACAAGACTAGACAGACTAGACTAGACAGACAAGACTAGACAGACAAGACTAGACAGACAAGACTAGACAGACAAGACTAGACAGACAAGACTAGACAGACAAGACTAGGCAGACAAGACTAGACAGACAAGACTAGACAGATAAGACACGCGGGACGAGATACGCGCGACTAGATACGGGCGTCTAGATACTCGCGACTAGACACGCGCGTCTAGACACGGGCTATAAGCCTAGACAGACAAGACTTGACAGACAAGACTAGACAGACAAGACTAGACAGACAAGACTAGACAGACAAGACTAGACAGACAAGACTAGACAGACAAGACTAGACAGACAAGACTAGACAGACAAGACTAGACAGACAAGACTAGACAGACAAGACTAGACAGACAAGACTAGACAGACAAGACTAGACAGACAAGACTAGACAGACAAGACTAGACAGACAAGACTAGACAGACAAGACTAGACAGACAAGACTAGACAGACAAGACTAGACAGACAAGACTAGACAGACAAGACTAGACAGACAAGACTAGACAGACAAGACTAGACAGACAAGACTAGACAGACAAGACTAGACAGACAAGACTAGACAGACAAGACTAGACAGACAAGACTAGACAGACAAGACTAGACAGACAAGACTAGACAGACAAGACTAGACAGACAAGACTAGACAGACAAGACTAGACAGACAAGACTAGACAGACAAGACTAGACAGACAAGACTAGACAGACAAGACTAGACAGACAAGACTAGACAGACAAGACTAGACAGACAAGACTAGGCAGACAAGACTAGACAGACAAGACTAGACAGACAAGACTAGACAGACAAGACTAGACAGACAAGACTAGACAGACAAGACTAGACAGACAAGACTAGAGAGACAAGACTAGACAGACAAGACTAGACAGACAAGACTAGACAGACAAGACTAGACAGACAAGACTAGACAGACAAGACTAGACAGACAAGACTAGACAGACAAGACTAGACAGACAAGACTAGACAGATAAGACACGCGGGACGAGATACGCGCGACTAGATACGCGCGTCTAGATACTCGCAACTAGACACGCGCGTCTAGACACGGGCTATAAGCCTAGACAGACAAGACTTGACAGACAAGACTAGACAGACAAGACTAGACAGACAAGACTAGACAGACAAGACTAGACAGACAAGACTAGACAGATAAGACTAGACAGACAAGACTAGACAGACAAGACTAGACAGACAAGACTAGACAGACAAGACTAGACAAACAAGACTATACAGACAAGACTAGACAGATAAGACACGCGGGACGAGATACGCGCGTCTAGATACTCGCGACTAGACACGCGCGTCTAGACACGGGCTATAAGCCTAGACAGACAAGACTTGACAGACAAGACTAGACAGACAAGACTAGACAGACAAGACTAGACAGACAAGACTAGACAGACAAGACTAGACAGACAAGACTAGACAGACAAGACTAGACAGACAAGACTAGACAGACAAGACTAGACAGACAAGACTAGACAGACAAGACTAGACAGACAAGACTAGACAGACAAGACTAGACAGACAAGACTAGACAGACAAGACTAGACAGACAAGACTAGACAGACAAGACTAGACAGACAAGACTAGACAGACAAGACTAGACAGACAAGACTAGACAGACAAGACTAGACAGACAAGACTAGACAGACAAGACTAGACAGACAAGACTAGACAGACAAGACTAGACAGACAAGACTAGACAGACAAGACTAGACAGACAAGACTAGACAGACAAGACTAGACAGACAAGACTAGACAGACAAGACTAGACAGACAAGACTAGACAGACAAGACTAGACAGATAAGACACGCGGGACGAGATACGCGCGACTAGATACGCGCGTCTAGATACTCGCGACTAGACACGCGCGTCTAGACACGGGCTATAAGCCTAGACAGACAAGACTTGACAGACAAGACTAGACAGACAAGACTAGACAGACAAGACTAGACAGACAAGACTAGACAGACAAGACTAGACAGATAAGACACGCGGGACGAGATACACGCGACTAGATACGCGCGACTAGATACTCGCGACTAGACACGCGTGCCTAGACACGGGCTATAAGCCTAGACAGACAAGACTTGACAGACAAGACTAGACCGACAAGACTAGACAGACAAGACTAGACAGACAAGACTAGACAGACAAAACTAGACAGACAAGACTAGACAGACAAGACTAGACAGACAAGACTAGACAGATAAGACACGCGGGACGAGATACACGCGACTAGATACGCGCGACTAGATACTCGCGACTAGACACGCGCGCCTAGACACGGGCTATAAGCCTAGACAGACAAGACTTGACAGACAAGACTAGACCGACAAGACTAGACAGACAAGACTAGACAGACAAGACTAGACAGACAAAACTAGACAGACAAGACTAGACAGACAAGACTAGGCAGACAAGACTAGACAGATAAGACACGCGGGACGAGATACGCGCGACTAGATACGCGCGACTAGATACTCGTGACTAGACACGCGCGCCTAGACACGGGCTATAAGCCTAGACAGACAAGACTTGACAGACAAGACTTGACAGACAAGACTAGACAGACAAGACTAGACAGACAAGACTAGACAGATAAGACACGCGGGACGAGATACGCGCGACTAGATACGCGCGACTAGATACTCGTGACTAGACACGCGCGCCTAGACACGGGCTATAAGCCTAGACAGACAAGACTTGACAGACAAGACTTGACAGACAAGACTAGACAGACAAGACTAGACAGATAAGACACGCGGGACGAGATACGCGCGACTAGATACGCGCGACTAGATACTCGCGACTAGACACGCGCGCCTAGACACGGGCTATAAGCCTAGACAGCAAGACTTGACGGACAAGACTTGACAGACAAGACTAGACAGACAAGACTAGACAAACAAGACTAATCAGACAAGACTAAACAGACAAGACACGCGCGACTAAACACGCGCGACTAGATTCGCGTGACTAGATTCGCGCGACTAGACACGGGCTATAAGCCTAGACAGACAAGACTTGACAGACAAGACTTGACAGACAAGACTAGACAGACAAGACTAGACAGACAAGACTAGACAGACAAGACTAGACAGACAAGACTAGACAGACAAGACTAGACAGACAAGACTAGGCAGACAAGACTAGACAGACAAGACTAGACAGACAAGACTAGACAGACAAGACTAGACAGACAAGACTAGACAGACAAGACTAGACAGACAAGACTAGACAGACAAGACTAGACAGACAAGACTAGACAGACAAGACTAGGCAGACAAGACTAGACAGACAAGACTAGACAGACAAGACTAGACAGACAAGACTAGACAGACAAGACTAGACAGATAAGACTAGGCAGACAAGACTAGACAGACAAGACTAGGCAGACAAGACTAGACAGACAAGACTAGACAGACAAGACTAGGCAGACAAGACTAGACAGACAAGACTAGACAGACAAGACTAGACAGACAAGACTAGACAGACAAGACTAGACAGACAAGACTAGACAGACAAGACTTGACAGACAAGACTAGACAGACAAGACTAGACAGACAAGACTAGACAGACAAGACTAGACAGACAAGACTAGACAGACAAGACTAGGCAGACAAGACTAGACAGATAAGACACGCGGGACGAGATACGCGCGACTAGATACGCGCGACTAGATACTCGCGACAAGACACGCGCGCCTAGACACGGGCTATAAGCCTAGACAGCAAGACTTGACAGACAAGACTTGACAGACAAGACTAGACAGACAAGACTAGACAAACAAGACTAATCAGACAAGACTAAACAGACAAGACACGCGCGACTAAACACGCGCGACTAGATTCGCGTGACTAGATTCGCGCGACTAGACACGCGCGACTAGACACGCGCTATAAGCCTAGACAGACAAGACTAGACAGACAAGACTTGACAGATAAGATTAGACAGACAAGACTAAACAGACAAGACTAGACAGACAAGTCTAGACAGACAAGACTAGACAGACAAGACTAGACAGATAAGACACGCGCGACTAGATACGCGCGACTAGACACGCGCGCCTAGACAGGGGCTATAAGCCTAGCCAGACAAGACTAGACAGACAAGGCTAGACAGACAAGACTAGACAGACAAGACTAGACAGACAAGACTAGACAGACAAGACTAGACAGACAAGACTAGACAGACAAGACTAGACAGACAAGACTAGACAGACAAGACTAGACAGACAAGACTAGACAGACAAGACTAGACTTGCCTCTTCTAACTTTTAAGTTTGCCGACCCCTGGACTAGGCTGCTAAGACAATTAGACTAATGCAACAACTGTATGCCTCGTTTTGTGTACCTTATCTGAACAATTGGATATAAGTGGACTGTAAAATGAGAGTGTCCATATCTTGTTAGGTATAATTTGTCAGTCGATTTGGTTTTATTTGCCTAATGCGTCGGGCAATTTGCAGTGGAAGCGCGTGGAAATGACTGGCTCAGATTTCGCCAAAGCGAAACAGGAAATGATTTGTCGCGATTTATTTCTCGGCGGCGTTCATTGTGTGTCCGTTTCCGATCGAATCTCGTTACGCAATCGGAAAGGTTTTGAAATAAATAAATCGCCGTTTGCATAATTGCACCGAAAAAGTTCCAATCTCAATCGTAAATCTTACGTAAAGAACGACATTAGCTAATTAATGGACTGGTTCAATTCACTAAATGGTTTGAATGTTACAAAACCTTCTTTCATTTGAACCCGCCTGGTCTAACCCTTTCAAGCCTATTGGGACATATATATCCCATAACTATAAGTCGTGTAGCTGGTTATATCATTGTGGATGACATAAGTCATTGTAGCTCTTTCGAGTCAATTTGGACATATGTTTACGCATACGTCATTGTAGCTGACATAATTCATTGTAGCTCTTTCGCGTCTATTGGGACATATATAACCCATAACCATAAGTCATTGTAACTGATTATGTCATTGTAGGTGACATTAGTAATTGTAGCTCTTTCGAGTCTATTGGGACATTTGTCTACGCATACGTCATTGTAGCTGAAATAATTCATTGTAGCACTTTCGCGTCTATTGGGACATATATAACCCATAACCATAACTCATTGTAGCTGGTTATGTCATTGTAGGTGACATATGTCATTGTAGGTGACATATGTCATTGTAGCTATTTCGCGTCTATTGGAACAAATGTCTACGCATACGTCATTTATGTCATTGTAGCTGACATAAGTCTATTGGGACCTATATAACCCATCCATCTACAATGAACTATGTCATTTCAGATAACAAAAGTCATTCTAGCACTTTCGAGTCTATTGTGACATATGCAACCCATCCATCTATTATGAGTTATGACAGTGTAGGTGACATAAGTCATTGTAGCTCTTTCAAGTCTCTTGGGACATATATAACCCATTCATTTAAAACCACTTAAATCATTGTAGCTCATTGCAGCTCAATTGAGACATATACTACCCATATATCTATAATAACTTAAGACATTGTAAAACAGCCCTTTCGACACTATTGGGACATATATAACCCATCTCTAGTTTATAATCATTACTGTAAGTCATTGTAGCTCTTTCAGTCTGCTGGGACGAATAAACCGCATTGATCCACAATGACTCAGTCATTGTAGGTTATATAAATCATTGTAGGTTGTTATTATATCAATATTAACGTCCGAGTGGGACAAATATGTCCCAGTATCAGCAATCTAGCTAAACAGTTGTTTGTGATTAAATGAAACCAATTTGCTTGTCTGAGAACATTTATGCTTGTCGTTTATTGAAGGTTTTGTCCGTCCGTGTTTCTATATTTGGTCAGCATTGTGCCGGCGATTTGGCTGCTGGAGCTCGATAAAGTGGACAGAAGATTGAGAATCAAAGAGGAAACCTTCAATTTGACCGCCGCTTCCGGTGGCAACCTCAAAGACCTCAATAACTTAATTGGCGTAAGCGACTACTACTAATCAACCCAAACTGAACACCTAATCACTATACGCTCTTGCATGGATTGATCACTCTAGTCTACTATTCGATTGTTCCGAAAGTCATTTCGTTTTTTCTCATGAATGAGTAACATTGGTAACAGTGACATTAATGACAATGACATTAGCGCTAATGACATTAGTGATTCTGAAATTAGTGACAGTAATATTGGTGACAGTGACACATTAGTAACAGTGACATTAGTAACAGTGATATTAGTAACAGTGACATTAGTAACAGTGATATTAGTAACAGTGACATTAGTAACAGTGATATTAGTAACAGTGACATTGATGCCAGTGACACTGGCAATTCTGAAATTAGTGACAGTAATATTGGTGACAGTGACACATTAGTAACAGTGACATTAGTAACAGTGATATTAGTAACAGTGACATTAGTAACAGCGATATTAGTAACAGTGACATTGGAAATTCTGAAATTAGTGACAGTAATATTGGTGACAGTGACACATTAGTAACAGTGACATTAGTAACAGTGATATTAGTAACAGTGACATTAGTAACAGTGATATTAGTAACAGTGATATTGATGCCAGTGACATTGGCAATTCTGAAATTAGTGACCGTAATATTGGTGTCAGTGACACATTAGTAACAGTGACATTAGTAACAGTGATATTAGTAACAGTGATATTGGTAACAGTGACATTGATGCTAGTGACATTGGCAATTCTGAAATTAGTGACATTAATATTGGTGACAGTGACACATTAGTAACAGACATTAGTAACAGTGACATTAGTAACAGTGACATTAGTAACAGTGATATTAGTAACAGTGACATTGATGCCAGTGACATTAGCAATTCTGAAATTAGTGACAGTAATATTGGTGACAGTGACATTAGTGCCAGCGACATTCTGACTCTGAAATTGACACCAATGTCGTGACAGTGACTTTAGTGCCAGTGACGTTATTGACAGTGACATTAGTGTCAATACTGACAGTAATGTTACTGACATTACTTCCGAGTTTCGTAAACTTTGACATTAGTAACAGTGAGATTAGTGCCAGGATATTAGTGATTCTGAAATTTGTGATAGTAATATTGGTGACAGTGACATTGGTGCCAGCGACATTCTGACTCTGAAATTGACACCAATGTCGTGACAGTGACTTTAGTGCCAGTGACGTTATTGACAGTGACATTAGTGTCAATACTGACAGTAATGTTACTGACATTACTTCCGAGTTTCGTAAACTTTGACATTAGTAACAGTGAGATTAGTGCCAGTGATATTAGTGATTCTGAAATTTGTGATAGTAATATTGGTGACAGTGACATTGGTGCCAGTGACATAACTGACTCTGAAATTAGTGACACCAATGTCGTGACAGTGACTTTAGTGCCAGTGACGTTATTGACAGTGACATTAGTGACAATACTAATAGTGACGTTTCTGACATTAGTTCCGAGTTTCGTAAACTTTGACATTGAGAACAACAGTGAGATTAGTGCTAGTGACATT
Source organism: Phosphuga atrata (assembly GCA_944588485.1). Classification (NCBI taxonomy): domain Eukaryota; kingdom Metazoa; phylum Arthropoda; class Insecta; order Coleoptera; family Silphidae; genus Phosphuga; species Phosphuga atrata. The sequence goes on along the minus strand of OX155901.1, from coordinate 62,484,745 downwards.
AGTGATTCTGAAAATAGCGAAAGTAATATTGGTGACAGTGACATTAGTGCCAGTGACATTCTGACTCTGAAATTAGTGACACCAATGTCGTGACAGTGACTTTAGTACCAGTGACGTTATTGAGAGTGACAATACTGATAGTGACGTACTGATATTAGTTCCGAGTTTCGTAAATTTTGACATTAGTAACAGTGACTTTAGTGATTTTGAAATTAGTGACAGTAATATTGGGGACATTACATTTACTATGCACTATTTATTGACATTAGTGCCAGTGACATTACTGACTCTGAAATTAGTGACACCAATGTCGTGACAGTGATTTTAGTGCCAGTGACGTTATTGACAGTGACATTAGTGACAAAACTGACAGTGATGTTACTGACATTAGTTCCGAGTTTCGTAAACTTTGACATTAGTAACAGTGAGATTAGTGCCAGAGACATTACTGATTCTGAAATTAGTGACAGTAATATTGGTGACAGTGACATTAGTGTCAGTGACATTCTGACTCTGAAAATAGTTACACCAATATCGTGACAGTGGCTTTAGTGCCAGTGACGTTATTGACAGTGACATTAGTGACAATACTGACAGTGATGTTACTGACATTAGTTCCGAGTTTCGTAAACCTTGACATTAGTAACAATGAGATTAGTGCCAATGACATTAGTGATTCTGAAATTAGTGACAGTAATATTGGGGACATTACATTTACTATGCACTATTTATTGACATTAGTGCCAGTGACATTACTGACTCTGAAATTAGTGACACCAATGTCGTGACAGTGATTTTTGGTGCCAGTGACATTATTGACAGTGACATTAGTGACAATACTGACAGTGATGTTACTGACATTAGTTCCGAGTTTCGTAAACCTTGACATTAGTAACAGTGAGATTAGTGCCAATGACATTAGTGATTCTGAAATTAGTGACAGTAATATTGGTGACAGTGACATTAGTGCCAGTGACATTCTGACTCTGAAATTAGTGACACCAACGTCATGACAGTGAATTTAGTGCCAGTGATGTTATTGACAGTGACATTAGTGACATTAGTTCCTAGTTTCGTAAACTTTCACATTAGTAACAATGAGATTACTGCCAGTGACATTAGCGATTCTGAAATTAGTGACAGTAATATTGGTGATAGTGACATTAGTGCCAGTGACATTCTTACTCTGAAATTGACACCAATGTCGTGACAGGGACTTTAGTGCCAGTGACGTTATTGACAGTGACAATACTGACAGTGACGTTACTGATATTAGTTCCGAGTTTCGTAAACTTTGACATAAGTAACAGTGAGATTAGTGCCAGTAGTTTAGTGATTCTGAAATTAGTGACTGTAATATTGGTGACAGTGAAATTAGTGCCAGTGACATTACTGTCTGTGAAATTAGTGACACCAATGTCGTGACAGTGACTTTATTGCCCCTGACGTTATTGACAGTGACAATACTGATGGTGACGTTACTGACATTAGTTCCGAGTTTCATAAACTTTGACATTAGTAACTGTGAGATTAGCGCCAGTGACATTAGTGATTCTGAAATTAGTGACAGTAATATTGGTGACAGTGACATTAGTGCCAGTGACGTTATGGACAGTGACATTAGTGACAATACTAACAGTGACGTTACATTAGTAACATTAGTGACACAACAACAACGTTACATTTGTAACAACAGTGACATTAGTTCCGAGTTTCGTAAACTTTGACATTAGTAACAGTGAGATTAGTGCCAGTGACATTAGTGATCCTGAAATTAGAGACAGTAATATTTGTGACAGTGATATTAGTGCCAGTGACATTACAGACTCTGAAATTAGTGACACTAATGTCGTGACAGTGACTTTAGTGCCACTGACGTTAGTAACAGTGACATTAGTGACAATACTGACAGTGACGTTACTGACATTAGTTCGGGGTTTCGTAATCTTTGACATTAGCAACAGTGAGATTAGCGTCAGTGATATTAGTGATTCTGAAATTAGTGACAATAATATTGGTGACAGTGACATTAGTGCCAATGACATTCTGACTCTGAAATTACTTACACCAATGTTGTGACAGTGACTATAGTGCCAGTGACGTTATTTACAGTGACATTAATGACAATACTGACAGTGACGTTACTGACATTAGTTCCGAATTTCGTAAACTTTGACATTAGTAATACTAATCCTAATAATTGGTGAGATTAGTGGCAGTGACTTTAGTGATTCTGAAATTAGTGACAGTACTATTGGTGACAGTGACATTGGTGCCATTCTGGCTCTGAAATTAGTGATACCAATGTCGTGACAGTGACTTTAGTTCCCGTGACGTTTTTGACAGTGAGATTAGTGACAATACTGACAGTGACGTTACTGACATTAGTTCAGAGTTTCGTTAACTTTGACATTAGTAACAGTGAGATTAGTGCCAGTGACATTAGTGATTCTGTGACATTAGTGATTAGTGACAGTAATATTGATGACAGTGACATTAAGTGACATTAGTGCCAGTGACATTCTGATTCTGAAATTAGTAACATCAATGTCGTGACAGACTTTAGTGCCAGTGACGTTATTGACAGTGACATTAATGACAATACTGACAATGACGTTGCTGACATTAATTCCGAATTTCGGAAACTTTGTTAAAAACGAAATGACTTTCCGAACAACGTGATAGAAGACTACGCGGAGAAGTATTTGCTAGTTTCAATTAATTTCATTAAAATCGCGATAAGACTAAGATTGTATTTAAAACAAGACTAGACTGGAAGAACCTCATCTAACCTAACCTAACCTTGACGAAACGAGTAAATCTTAATGTGATTGTTGTTATAGGTTGAGATAAAGTTACCAGAGATATCTTTGAGCACGGAAACTTGGATAACTCTAATCGAGCAATTCCTAATGCTAATCCTAATCATTGGTAGATGGATGCTGCCCAAAGGAGATTTGACCAGGGATCAACTAAGTCAACTGTTGCTAGTCTACATAGGTGACAACCAACTCCTAATTTCCCTAAACTTATTTTGACTGTTTTAGGTTAGATTAGGTTAGGTTATATACTTATTTTGGCTGTTTTAGGTTAGGTTAGGTTATAAACTTATTTTGGCTGTTTTAGGCACCGCCGCCGATATCATCGAGTTTTTCGATTCGTTTAAAGACGACAAAATTGCTGCCGAACCCATACTAGTTCTACTAACACTCGCCATTTGGTAATCAATTACACACATTCTTCCTCGTCCAAAACTGAATATGTTTCAGGTCCTGGAGCTTAATGCAATTCACCGTCGTCTTAACGGCCACCAAAGCAAGAAAATCAAGATTGAGTACTACAAAAACTGTGGCAAAAAGGTATATAGCTAGTTTCAACGCTCTAAACATCTAAGGTTAGCTTAGGTTAGCTTCATTTATTCTTGGAAAAACATCTAGGTTTCAAAGCTCCAATCATCTAAGACTAGGTTAGCTTCATCTAATCTAGGACAGACATGTAGTTTTTCAAAGCTCTAATCATCTATGGTCATGTTAGGTTAGCTTCATCTAATCTAGGACAAACATCTAGTTTTTCAAAGCTCTAATTACCTAAGGTTAGGTTAATTTCATCTAATCTTAGAGAAATATCTAGTTTTCCAAAGCTTTAATCATCTAAGGTCATGTTAGTTTAGCTTTGGCTAATCTTGGACAAACATCTAGTGTTTCAAAGCTCTAATCATCAAGCTCTGATCTTCTTCTAGTCCAACCAGTTGTTGCTGTAGCATAGACGTTTGGGGCATAGCCTTGAACATAACTCTCCAAGACGCCCCGTTCCTTGTCTTCAGACTGCTAATAATAACGCACTTCAACATCATCTCTTACATGAACGTCTTCTTCACTTGCAAGAACACGTTGGTCATCTTGCTGCAGCTGTACAGATTGTACGTAGTGTACAGTGAGAATCGCAAACCGAAGAAGAAGCCGAAAGGCGAATTCGAGTTGACCAACATTTCGATCATCTCGAAAGCTTACGACGAGCGGCAGTTTAGGAAGAAGGACCGGTACAGAGTCAAGAACGAGAAGAAACGGGCGAAGGTGGTGAGTGAGGAGAGCGAGAGTAGTCACAGCGAGGTCGACGAGTTTTCCTTGGAAGAGGAGACTAAATCTAGAAAAAATGTGTAAGTTAATATAATAATAGATTAAGCTAAGATTAGGTTAGATTAGATTAGAAACTTCTTTAAGAAACATCTAGTTTTGCAAAGCTATCTTCTTCCAAGATTAGGTTAGGTTAGGCAAACGTAAATTACTCGAGCCGAAGAAGAAGCCGAATTCGAGTTAACCAACATTTCGATCATTTCGAAAGCCTACGACGAGCGTAGGGTTAGCTTACGTTAGGCAGACGAGGTTATGTTAGGCAGACAAAAATTAGGTTGCGCAAACCTTAAACCATGAAACAAAATAGACAATATTAAATGAACAAACCGGAGTTCAGAGAAATCAGAGTTATTATAATTGTAAATAATTATCTATTTGTAGGAAACAGCAAAATTCCCGTAAAGACACTGGTTATTCTACGGCGAGTTCGCATGCTAGCAACAAACTGAAGCATAAGATGAAGAAGAGCAAGTCGCACACGTCTTCTTCGGATTCTCGCACGAAGGCTAACAAGAAGAAATTGAAACGCACGGACACCAAGGAAGTGAACGAAGCTTCGGAGGATTCGTCCAGCGCGGAGGAGAGGGTTAAGAGGAAGGCGAGGAAGGGTAAAAAGGCGGAGGTGGTTTCGGCGCGGGAGACGACGTCGTCGGACGATTGACGTCACCAGTTGGCCATCATGGCGATATTTTGCTTGTACATCTTTATTTTCGTCTGCTGTTTGTTCTTCATCTGGTGCGGGATCAACACGGAAGGATTGGTCATCGCCAAAGTTTATAGGAAGCCGAAAAATGTTTCTCACTAATAACGCTTTAGCTGTTTTCTCGCGTAGAAAATCATTTGATTTGTTACATACCAGGGAGCGTTGGTATTTGATCATAAAATCGCTTTGTTCCACTTACTGGGACACCCCAGAGTTCGATGGCAATCTAAAGCGTCTTCTTCGAATTCTCGCACGAAGGCTAACAAGAATAAATTGAAACGCACGTACACCAAGGAAGTGAACGAAGCTTCCGATGGCTCGTCCAGTGCGGAGGAGAGGGTTAAGAAGAAGGCGAGGAAGGGTAAAAAGCCGGAGGTAGTTTCGGCGAGGGAGACGATGTCGTTGGGCGATTGACCATTTCTTCATCTGTTGCAGGATCAACACGGAAGGATTGGTCATCGCCAAAGTTTATAGAAAGCCGAAAAATGTTTCTCACTAATAACGCTTTAGCTGTTTTTGCGCCATGCAGCGCGATCGCGCTGCTCGCGTAATAGATCATTTGATTTGTTACAAACCAGGGAGTGTTGGTAATAGATCATAAAATCGCTTTGTTCTCCTTTCTGGCACATCCAAAGAGTTCGATGCCAAAGGTCCAAATGGGTTTAATGATCGTTTTGTATATAAGTATTTTGCTGATTGGTGTTAAACTCGAGTTTTACCATTGCAGCCAATAGGCCTTTCGTAGTTGAAATTTTTTTATATGCGCATGCGTTAATTTCGGCCATGTTTTTCGGGCACTTTTTGACGTAAAACCAGTGAAAATAACAAAAAATGCTTGAAACTTTCATATTCCCGCCTTTTAAACATGGCGGACGCGCATGCGCTTAATTAACCGTAAAAATGTCTGTTGAGTTGTCTCTTTGTCTCTGAGAACAAATGTTTTCTCTTTTTGGTAATGTGATTCATTTTTTATGCGCATGTGTCAATTTCCGCCATGTTTTCGGGCACTTTTTGACGTAAAACCAGTGAAAATAACAAAAAATGCCTGAAAATATCTTATTCCCGCCTTTTAAACATGTCGGACGCGCATGAGCTTAACTAACCGTAAAGTCTATTGGGTTCCATTTGTCTCTGAAATCAAATGTTTTCTCTTTCTGGTAATGTGATTCATTTTTTTATGCGCATGTGTCAATTTCCGCCATGTTTTTCGGGCACTTTTTGACGTATAACCAGTGAAAATAACAAAATGTGCCCGAAATTTTCATATTCCCGCTTTTTAAACATGACGGGCGCGCATGCGCTTAACTAACCGTAAAAACGTCTATTGCGTTCCATTTGTCTTTGAGATCAAATGTTTTCTCTTTTTGGTAACGTGATTAATTTTTTTATGCGCATATATCAATTTCTGCCATGTTTTTCGGGCACTTTTTGACGTATAACCTGTGCAAATAACAAAAAATGCCCGAAACTTTCATATTCCCGCCTTTTAAACATGGCGGACGCGCATGCGCTTTACTAACCGTAAAGAGTCTACTGTGTTCACTTTGTTTCTGAGATCAAATGTTTTCTCTTTTTGGTAATGTCATTAATTTTTTATGCGAATGTGTCAATTTCCGCCATGTTTTTCGGGCACTTTTTGACGTAAAACCAATGAAAATAACAAAAAATGCCTGAGACTTTCATATTCCCGCCTTTTAAACATGGCGGTCGCGCATGCGCTTAATGCGCCTTTTGTTTCCTCTTCTTGGAAATGTGATTCTTCTAATTGAGTTTGCTATCTAGATGCAATCCTTGGTTATCGCCAAAGTTTATAGAAGGTGAAAAATGTGCGAAACAAAGCTTTAAATTAGAAAATTGAGAACAAAATTTTCATATTTGAAATAAATGTCAAATTACGAGATGACAAATTTAAAGTGTTGTCAAATTTGACGTATTTATCGTATTTATTAATTAAGGAGTTGAGATTAAGATTGTATTTATTAATTAAGTCAAAACATATTTGATAAGTGTCATATTAAGAGATGTCAAATTAACATCTAACCACCTGACATACGTCTCTCAGACCCAAAGTAGCAGTAATTTTCTCACCTGAGACGTATGGCAGGTGGTTAAGGGTTAAACGTCTTGTCAAATTTGATGTATTTATCAAATATCAGTTGAGGAGTTGAAACGACAACATATTTGATAAGTGTCAAATTAACCCCTTGACATACGAATAAAATGCGCGTTGATATGTCCATTTACATGTGATCTTATCACATATACATGACGTCTTAGCTACGTCATTGTATGTCAAGGGGTTAAAAGGTGTCAAATTAAACGTGTTGTCAAATTTGATATATTTATTGTATTTATCAAATGTCAATTACGGAGTTGAAATGAAAACGTGTTTGATAAGTGTCAAATAGACCTTTTCATAGTTGAAATAGTTCTAAATTGTTCTAACGTTCTACGTCAAAAAGTACCCGAACATTTTGACTTTTAACTAAATATGTGCAGGAAACTTTCATATTCCCGCCTTTTAAACTTGGCGGATGCGCAAGCGCTTAACTAACCGTAAAAAGGTCTATTAAGAGATGTCAAATTAAACGTTTTGTCACATTTGATATATTCATTGTATTTATCAAATGTCAATTAAGGAGTTGAAATGAAAACGTGTTTGATATGTGTCAAATGGACCTTTTCATAGTTAATTTTTTTTTGTGCGCATGTGTCAATTTCCGCCATGTTATACGTCAAAAAGTGCCCGAAATTTTTGACGTTTAACTAAATATGTGCCCGAAACTTTCATATTCCCGCTTTTCAAACTTGCCGGATGCGCATGTGCTTAAATAACCGTAAAAAGGTCTATAAAGAGATGAATGAATGAATGTTAGATTTGTTTAGACAAAAATGAATGTTAGATTTTGACAAATTGTAAACTATCTATTGTATATTTTGATAAGTGTCAAATTAAGAGGTGTCAAATTAAACGTGTTGTCAGAATTGATATAATTATTGTATTTATCAAATGTCAATTAAGGATTTGAAATGAAAACATATTTGATAAGTGACCAATAGACCTTTTCATAGTTGAAATTTTTTTGTGCGCATGTGTCTATATCCGCCATGTTATATGTAAAAAAGTGCCCGAACTTTTAGACGTTTAACTAAATGTGCCCGAAACTTTCATATTTCCGGCTATTAAACTTGGCGCATGCGCATGCGCTTAACTAACCGTAACAGGTATATTAAGAGATGTCAAAAGAAAAAGAGTTGTCAAATTTGGCACTCCTTTAGCCTCTTTAGAACTGTCAAAAATGAATGTTAAATGACGTGTTTGATAAGTGTCAAATAGACCTTTTCATAGTTGAAATTTTTTTGAGGGCATGTGTCAATATCCGCATGTTATACGTCAAAAAGTGCCCGAACTTAACTAAATATGTGCCCGAAACTTTCATATTCCCGCCTTTTAAACTTGGCGCATGCGCATAACTAACCGTAAAAGGTCTATTTGAACGTGTCTATTTGAACGAGATGTCATATTAAACGTGTTGTCAAATTTGGCACTCCTTTCGCCCCTTTATAACTGCCAAAAATGAATGTTAAATGACCTGTTTGATAATTGTCAAATAGAAAAATAATTTTGTTGTGCGCATGTGTCAATTTTCGCCGTGTTATACGTCAAAAAGTGCTCGAACTTTTTGACGTATAACTAAATATGTGCCGTAAACTTTCATATTCCTGCCTTTCAAAACAGGAGGATGCGCATGCGCTTAACTAACCGTAAAAGGTCTATTAAGAGATGTCAAATTAAACGTGTTGTCAAATTTGGCACTCCTTTCGCCCCTTTAGAACTGTCAAAAATGAATGTTAAATGAGGTGTTTGATAAGTGTCAAATATACCTTTTCATAGTTGAAATTTTTTTGTGCGCATGTGTCAATATCCGCCATATTATACGTCGAAAAGTGCCCGAATTTTTTTACGTTTAACTAAATATGTGCCCGAAACTTTCATATTCCCGACTTTCTTTTCAACTTGGCGGATGCGCATGCGCTTAACTAACCTAAAAACGTCTATTAAGAGATGTCAAATTAAACGTGTTGTCAAATTTGGCACCCCTTTAGAACTGTCAAAGTTGAATGTTAGATTTTGACAAATTGTAAACCATCAAACTAGTTGCTTGACATAGTCCAGTCATTATAGTAAGTTCACCTCGGAATTGGAGATACCCAGCTTTAAGTCTGTAAATACTTGTATATTGACACCCTAAAAGTTGTCTCAAAACCTACATATGGTAGGTTTTTATTACCATATGTAGGTTTTGAGACAACTTTTAGGGGGTCAATATACAAGTATTTACAGACTTACAGCTGGGTATCTCGAATTCCGAGATTCTTACCTAATTTAAGCTTAAATGACTGGACTAATATGTATCTGTTAAACAAGCAGATAATTATAAAACGCACAGATTTTCTTATATAAAACCGAAATGTAAATCCAATATTTTTGTAGAGATTTATAACCTAATCTTAATTACATAATTAATTACAAAATGATAATACACGTGTGTTATATAAATCATTTTTGCGCTCCGTTAATGTCCCTCAGCCGCGGGGCGATTTCCGAAATTTTATCTAAATCGATTTCAATTAAAATCGATGCCATGTCAATGTTTATGAGATTTTGTGCTCTAAAACTAGTTCCACATTTAGTTCCTGCTCGAAACAAAGTTATATAATACCATCGGAGAACACTAATTAAAATTAAATTTCAAAAAAAAAAACTTTTACTTTTGACGAATTACTTCACATCCGTCGATAAATTACAGCGATTTTTACCCAAAAAAAAAATCACACACAATAAATTATTTACATAAGAGATTTTAATAATAATCAGACTGTAGAAATTTATATGTTATACCTTATGAACAGGGAAAATGAATTGGGTGTGAGTGAAAAAATGAATGAAATCAATGAAATGAAATAAATTTTTGTTCAATTCACTCTTTACTTCGTTCTAATATAATAAAAAATATAAATACTGTTCAAAATAATTCAATTCTTCTTCTCCTTCTTCTTAATGGCACTACAACCGATTGCCGGTCTGGGCCTCCTTCAGCATGTTTCTCCAAGCGGACCTATCACTCGCCAACGTTCTCCAGTCTCGTACTTGAAGTTTTTGTAGGTCAGTTGTTACCGCATCCTTCCATCTCCCTCTTGGCCTTCCGGCCCTTCCCCTTCCCTCTGGTTGGCCATTGAACAACTTTTTCGGAACCCTATGATCACCCATTCTCTGCATGTGTCCGAGCCATCTCAATCTTGCCACCTTGATGAAACTCACAATATCTGGTTGATTGTAGAGCTGATATAGTTCGTGATTATATCTTCGGCGCCAGATTCCTCGTTCTTGGGTCGCTCCAAATATTGCACGTAGCATTCTTCTCTCAAATACACTTAAAGCCTGTTCTTCGCTCTGTGTTAAGCTCCATGCTTCTGCACCATAGGTTACCACCGGTCTTATCAGTGACCTGTACAGTGTGCACTTATGCTTGGGGTGGATTGTTTTGGTCCTAAAAAGTTTAAGTAGCCCATAATAGCACCTGTTACCAAGAGTTATCCGCCTTCTAATCTCCTCGCCCATCCGGTTTACGCTGTTCAGTTGCGAGCCCAAGTACACAAATGTATCTACTGTGTCAAAGTGCTTTTCTAGTTCTAGCGTTGGTCCTACCTTCCGATGAGTTTCATTAGCCACCATGTATTTCGTTTTGTTTACGTTGACAGTGAGTCCTAGGTTATTTGCTTCCTTCTCCAGCAGCGAGTAAGTAGTTTTGGTCGCCTGTTCGCTTCTGCAAATTATATCAATGTCGTCTGCGTAAGCCAATAGTTGTGTTGACTTAAAGTACACAGTGCCGTTAGTATCCACTCCACTACTCCTAACGGCCTTTTCTAGTACGATGTTAAACAGTAAAGTTGCCAGTGGGTCTCCCTGTCGTAGTCCTTCCTCTGTTATAAAAGTCTCAGACAACTTGTTTCGTATTCTTACTACAGACGATACTTCAGACAGTGTTACTCTGGTTAGGGCTGTCAGTTTTTCAGGGAATCCGAAACTTGTCATTATCCCCCACAGTTTGTTTCTTATAACGCTGTCGTATGCTGCTCTGAAGTCCACGAATAGATGGTGTATCGTGATATTGAACTCATTACATTTCTCCAGGATCTGCCTAATGCCAAACAGTTGGTCTGTGGTTGACCTGTTTGTGCGGAAACCGCACTGGTATTCCCCGATATTCTCTTCTGCGTATGGTAGTAAGCGACGGTACAACACATTAGCGAAGACCTTGTATGCAATGTTTGGCAGCGTTATCCCCCTGTAGTTAGAACAATCTAACTTATCACCTTTCTTGTACAATGGGCATATTATCCCTAGCTTCCATTCATCCGGTAGCTTTTCCGTTCTCCATATGTTTAATATGAGATCATGCATGCACGATATTAAGGCTCTACCTCCATACTTCAACAATTCTCCTGAAATGCCATCTGCACCTGGCGCCTTATTGTTCTTGATCCTGCGCACTGCAGTCTCTACTTCTTCTAAGGTGGGTTCCTCCACTTGCTCAGTCCCTAATATTGATGTTGATGTTGGTGTTATACTTTCCTCTTGGACTACGCGAGTGTTCTGGTTGAGCAGGTCCCTGAAGTACTGACCCCACCTCTTGATACACTTTTCTGTGTGTCCGATTACTCTGCCGTCCTTATCCTTACACAGAAGTGGCTGCTGTTTGTAGCCAAGTCTCGCATTTCTGACCTTTTGATAGAGTCCCCGAGTTTCGTTGGCATTACTCATACTTTCTATTTCCGCGAAATCTTCTTCATCTTTTTCAGATTTCTTTCTTCGGAAGAGTTTTTTGTCAACTTTCCGTTTGTTTCCATAATCCTCTACATTCGCTCTAGTATTTCGTTGCAGTACTTTTTCTCTGGCTTTGTTCTTCTCTGTCAGAGCTTCCTTGCATTCTTCATCGTACCAGTTATTACGCCTTTGTCCCTTCTTCCACCCCACAACCTCTGCTGCTGTATCTTCGATGTCCTGCTTGATCTTTTGCCACGCTTCATTGACCTCTACTGGAGCGTTTTCTGGCCGTTTGGATATTCGTTCCTGCATTTGGTACTGAAATCTCTCTTTCATCTCATCGGTTTTGAATTTTTCCAGATCGTATCTCTTAACTGCCGGCTGTTGTGTGCGTTGACAATCAATTCTAGCCCTAAGCACCGCCCTTACCAAATAATGATCCGAATCTACATTGAGGCCTTGACAGGCTCTTACATCCAGGATATTTGAACAGTGTCTCCCATCTATCATCTCATGGTCTATCTGGTTCAATACTCTACCACCTGGTGATTTCCATGTGGCTTTGTGAATATTTTTGTGTGGGAAATATGTGCTACTGACTACCATGTTGTTGGTCGTCGCAAAGTCTATCATCCTACTTCCGTTTTCATTAGTCTCAGCATGAAGACTGTGCAGTCCGATTGTCGGTCGGTATATCTCCTCGCGTCCCACTTTAGCATTAAAATCACCAAGGATGATTTTGATATCTCCTTCTGGCGCATCACGATATGCTTTCTGCAGTTCCTCGTAAAATTGGTCCTTCACGTTTTCTTCCTTGTCCTCAGTTGGTGCGTGGACATTAATCAGGGTGACGTTTCTAAATTTCCCTCTTAGCCTTATGGAGCATAATCGTTCACTTATTGGGTTAAAACCAATTACTGCCTCTCTGGCCTTTCCTGTGACAATAAAACCCACTCCAAATTCCTTTTTGCCGCCCGTTTTACCACTGTAGTAAAATGAGTACTCCTTACTGGTTAGTAAATTCTTTCCAGGCCACCTTGTTTCTTGAACAGCAGTTATGTCCATTCCGCCGATTTTTAGGGCATCCGTTAAAGTTCTCAACCCACCAGGCCTCGATAAAGTTACAACATTCCACGATGCAATTTTCCAATCGTTCTCCCTTTTCCGTTGCTTGTGTCGTTGCCGTATTTCCAGTCCATTCCGAGGCATTATTGAAGGTTTCAGAACAGGTTTTGTTTTATGGTGCTGGTCGTTAACCACACGCCCAACCCCCTGATGATCGGAGGACCATTTCTCCCGCTCTCGCTAGCCCTGACCACCCTTACCATCCATACGGGTTGGTTACCGCATCTCAGGCTAGAGTGGTCAGGTTACCAGGGTTCACCAGACGTGGAGGTGAGAGCCGGAATTGGGTAGGAGAGGCTATGCGACAATCTCTTTCAGTGCGAATGTCGTGTGGTACGCATGCACTACCCCCTTTGAACCCCTTTAAATAATTCAAAAATTTGAACGCCCCCAATGTTCGCGCGCTTTTTATGACGTCACATGACACGTTCAGTATTGTTTACTATGCGCATAGGCAGTTATCACTTAAGGATTTTCAGTTGTAAACGCAATTTCGATAATGAAAAAACCGGCCAAATGCGAGTTGTGACTCGCGCACCGAGGGTTCCGTACAAACTTGTAAGTAAGGTATCTTTAGGAGGACCTAACTGTATGCAACCCATATGCTTCTGGTGCCTGAGAATACCACGCAACACATTAGTGTATTTTCATAAGTTTCTAATAGTAAATTCGCATTTTTCTTGTAATTAAACTACATATTTACGGTTTTCAGATTTTTCCCTTTACATGTGCTGTAAAACACAGCTTCTTGCCAAATTTAATGATTGTAGGTCGGGGGTCGGCAAAGCGTGTCTCGCGAGCCTCATGTGGCTCTTTGCATAGACATCTGTGGCTCTTCAAGCATGAAACACTCCGTTGTCCTTCGTTCAGGCATATATATATATATATATATATATATATATATATATATATATATATATATATATATATCGGGGGTCGGCAAAGCGTCGCTCGCGAGCCTTATGGGGCTCTTTGCATAGACGTTTTCGTCTCTTCAAGCATGAAACACTCCGTCGTCCTTCGTTCAAGCATCTATTTAGATCGGGGGTCGGCAAAGCGTGGCTCGCGAGCCTCATGCGGTTCTTTGCATAGATATTTGAGGCTCTTCAAGCATGAAACACTCCGGCGTCCTTCGTTCTAGCAGTTAAGCTTCGAGTTAACTCGATAACGCCGGCGCGAGTGGCGTAGTGGTGACGCTCGTGGACTCATGTTAGAGCGCTAACTGACGAGTATAGAGGCCCGAGTTCTATACCCAGCGTCCGGCCGCATTTGTTCCAGAAAGACAAATGTGAAAAATGGCAATTACCGCAATTTACTGTAACAACAGGTTTTCTGGGCCTAAGTGCATGTGATAGAAAACAATAGGCTACCAATAGGCCGCAGTGTTCGAAGGGTCGGCAAACCCGGTAATCACAGAACCAAACTTAAAAAAAAAAAAAAAACTCGATAACTCGTAAAACATCAATCTATAAAATAGATATTACACGCTACAATTGAATTGGAACTAGCTAAGACACAAGCTATTCAAACTAATTAGTGACACAAAAAATAGTATCACGACAAAATGACAATATTTTTGAAATTACCATTTGAGTTTTTTAATCAATTAAAAGAATCCAAAAACTAGATTAAATTATAAATAGGATGGTTGCAACAGTTACTACGTGGTAATCCATACTTACATTGAATTGAAAAATTCACTTTGTTTTTCACCACACTTATATTATGTAAAAATGTTATATAACTTATTATTCACAGTTATATAAATTTCTACACATATCACGACTCGAGTTTCGACGTTTGACGGTCATTTTCAAGTTCCACTTGAAAATTACCGTCAAACGTCGAAACTCATTTTCAAGTTCCACTTGAAAATTTCCGTTAAACGTCGAAACTCGAGTCGTGATATGTGTAGAAATTTATATAACTGTGAATAATAAGTTATATAACATTTTTACATAATATAAGTGTGGTAAAAAACAAAGTGAATTTTTCAATTCAATGTGTATTAAATTAGTCTTTAATTTATATAGAATATATCTATGTAGTATTAACACTTAGATAACAATCGACGTTTGAAAATTGAATACGACGCATATGTAGTTATTTCGAAAATTCCTTATGTCTCCAAAAATGAGTTAATATGTGTTAACCAATATATAATTTTTAAATAAGTTAATATGTGCTTAACACTATACAGGCCGTGCGATTACAAAGGGGAACATTGCTAAGAGCTGCCGCATTTTTAATAATTAATTGAAAAAGTTTGTATAGGCTTGTGAAAAATACAAAATAATTTTCCAAGGAATGTCGAAATAGTATATTTTATAACTAGGGCGAAAGGTTGTCAATTTTTCGCGAGAACGAAGTGAGTGCGCACATTCGCTCGAGAGCCCGTGTACATTTCGCCCGTGTTACAAACAAGCTATAAATATTCTGGTTAAAAATCTACACTATAAAGCATAATTTTTTCGAAAGAGTAAATAGCAAATTTTTCAAATTCGAGTTTTTCTAAGCGTCAAAAATTCTATTCATCTGATGAGGATCCAAATCTAAAATCCAACCGTAAACAGCTTCCAAAACCGAATTTCTATTTTGTTTCGCGATTTCCCCTCCAAATCCCAATTGAAGAGAAAAGCGAATTTTTTCCGGAAATTCTTTTGTTTCGAAAGACACTTCTCGCAATATTTTCAAATATCAAGACGGTTTTTTCCGACAATTTCTTCCGTTTTCCATCGTCTAGTTCAAAATCCAAGCATCAATTTTCTCGAAAAGCAAGTTGAATCTTAAAGTTTCTCAGCTTCCCAAAGTTTGGTCCATAATCAATATAACAATATTTCTGAAAATCTAGTTAAAACTCCTCTTATTCTGAACCAGAAACAAAGCAAAACTTCAAATTTTCAAATAAATTTCGTGTTCGGTTCCTCATAGTTTGCTCTAAACCAGGGGTCTCCAAACTACGGCCCGAGGGCCACATCCGGCCCGCAGACAGATTTTGTCCGGCCCGCGGAGAGCTAGCATACTTGAAAACTCTTTTAGAGAACATATTTTTTATAGCAAATTAAATTTAGTTTACTGAAGTATTCTAATTTTATGTTGAATAATTATTAATATGAAATCTACATTGATATGGTCATGGGCTAACTACTCATAACATTGTTGTAGGCTTATTGTTATTGTTTTTCTGATAAGTTGGATAAAGAAACACAGAATTGTAATGAGTAAAGACATGTATAATATGCAGAAAATTTAACTTCAGTATATAATAACTAACAAATTATTGAAATGAATCCAACTAACATTTTATACATTTTAAATAAAAACATAACTTATAACAAGCATAATCACATATGAAATACTAATGAGATTTATGTAATTGAGATTTTCCACTGACAATAGTTTGTAGTTGTGGACTAATTTTACTTGTACCAATTATTAAAAGAGATTTAAGATGCTCATCAGTTAATTTAGATCTGTAAACATTTTTTGTGTACTTCATTTTGGAGAAGGTCTTCTCACACAAATAAGTAGTACCAAAAACAGAAAACAGCCGACGAGCAAATTTATGCAAATTATCAAATTGTGTCAGTGGAAGACTACAGTGGAAGAATTCCAACAAAGATGAGTTTTGATATTTGTTCTTAATTATATCACTGCACTGTAGATCAATCATTTCCATTTGAAGTTCCGGGGCTAGGGTTTCAATGTCAGTATCAAAAGGATTCTGAAAAATCTTAATTTGATTCGCAATGGCATCAAAGTCCGAGAAAGGAGTATCAAAATATATTTTCAAAGCACTCAAAGTTTCGATTGCAAAATCGATAGGAAACTCAGTCTCAGTGGTGTGGCTGAATATTTCACATGTTTTAAAATGTGAAAAACATTTACTTCGTAGTTGTGATTGAAACAGTATCAATTTTTTCCGGAATGATTTGATATTAGTGTATAAATCAGGAAGATGCTGGTTTTCTCCTTGCAATCTCAAATTCAGTTCGTTCACATGTTTTGTCAAATCAACATAGAATGCTAACTTCCACAGCCATGCGTTGTTTTGTAATTCAGTAAGAGGGCGATGCTTTTCATTAAAAAAAAATTCGATCAATGCTCGAAGTTCAAAAAAGCGCTGAAGGACTTTCCCACAACGTACGGTAAGCCAACGTACGATAGTATGATAAGGTAAGTCATTTTCTCCAATCTCTTCAATAAATTGTCGGAATTGTCGGTGATTCAGCCCAAAAGATCTGATAAAATTAACAGTTGATATGACTGGTTTCAGAACTTCAGACATATCCAAACATTTTCCGCACAAAGACTGTTGATGAATGATACAATGTAAGACTAATGGTTTTGAACCACCGTCATTTTCTACAGCCTTTGACACAAGAGCGACCACTCCTTTATCTTTCCCACTCATGTTTTGCCTCCATCAGTTATAATACATTTCAAGTTTTTCCATCGAAGGTTCTTTTGATTAATGGCCATTTCAACTCCTTTAAAAATATCTTTACCAGTAGTTGTGCCATGAATACTATACATATCAAGAAGTTCTTCATGCACTTCATAGCTTTTATCTACTCCTCGAATATAAATCAACACCTGAGCAGTATCTGACACATCCGTTGACTCATCCAAGGCCAAAGAAAACCACTCAACATGTCCATTTTTGTCGAACAGTTGAGGGGATATATTTTCAGCGATGTTTTCTACCCTTCGAGCCACATTGTTTGCTGACATACTGACGGTTTTTAATAAATTTACCTTTTCCGGGCACATTTCTTTGGCTACTGCAATTATGCATTCTTTGATCATTTCTCCATCGGTGAATGGTTTTCCACTTTTTGCAATTTCAAGAGCCACACGAAAGCTGGAACGAATTGCAGCCTCTTGTTCAGTTTTGAGTTTTGTAAATGAAGATTGCTGCGATTTCAATCCGCGCTTCATAGCTTCGAATTTTTCTGTCCGCAAACTTCCTGTATATTTTGAGTAATTTTGAAAATGTTTTGTTTCATAATGACGTTTAATGTTATATTCCTTGAGAACGGCTATGCTTTCATTGCAAATCAAACATAGCGCCTTGTTACTAGACTCAATTACGAAATACTGAATGTTCCACTGATCTTCACTGAATTTTCTGCATTCACTATCAATTTTTCGCTTCTTTTCCATACTACTAAATCACACACAAAAGCAACAATTCAAATCAAAATACTGTTACAAAGATGTCTTAAACTTAAACACGCACAAACATGTTTTAAGGAGGTACGCACTATTTTATTTCACAACAGTGTCATAGGAACTGAATTGTGGTTGCGCCACTAGCCTTCTTATATATTCCAATTACTGCCATCTAGAAGTGAGTGGAAGACACCAGAACTTTCTCGAACCAACGAGATTATTCTGTACGTGCTATTAGCGCCATCTGTTAGCGATAGAAGGTACTACCTATTTCCGCTTGTGTCCACCAGATGTCGTGTCACGTTACTCCTCATGGCTCGTACTCTACGACTAATCTAGAAATTACAGATAATGACAGGAAAATTAATAATATGCAGTGTTGCCGTTTTGCGGACTTTAGTTCGATTTTTAAACGTTGCGTACTTTTTCAGACTTTATTTTTCATCAGTGGACTATTTCACTTTTTACCACCGGCAACAATGATAATATGGTTTTGGCCCTCGGAACTTACTGGAGTAATCAGTATGGCCCTAAGGCTGGAAAGTTTGGAGACCCCTGCTCTAAACTGTAAGTAAAGATTTTTCCGAAAACCAAAGAAAAGCTCCAAACTTGTTCAGTTCCCTATGGTCATAACCCAAAACCCAATAAACTTAAATGGTCATAACTCAAATTTTTTTTCCGAAAATCGAGACAAAACTTTTTCTTTCGCACAAAACCAAAGTTGGTTGTTACATCAAAGTTTCAAATAAAACATAACGTTCTTCTACGTTAACGACTCCTATACTTTGATTATAAATTGACGTATTTATACGTCGTCGGCTAGTAGGTTTCAAATTAAAAAACGTATTACTACATCAAAGGGCTACAAAATGTTAAACTAGATTCAATTACCTACAAATTAAAATTGTGATAGAAGCAACTGTAACTATCAGCCAAACAACATTATTTTTTAAATAGGAAGCGTCTGAAATTTTTGTTTTCCCGAAAATATTGGCTCTTTGTTACTTTCGTTATATCATTTCCTTGATAACTTGGCTCTTCTCACTTGAAAGTTTGCCGACCCCTGTTCTAGCTCAACGGGAAGTACCCTATAGTAATATGCGACATAAACGGTCATATCTTTTGATCGCGTTGACTTACAAGTTTGATTTTTTCACAGCTGAAAGAGACCGCAGACCCGAGTATTTGATACAAATTTCAACTTGTTACCTCTACGCGTTCCTGATAAAAATGGACAGACAGACGGACGGACAGACAGACGGAATACAAAGTCATCCTATAAGGGTTCCGTTTTCGGTACGGAACCCAAAAAAAACTAATAAAATAAAACAAACTAAATAAGCTATAAGCAGTTGAAAACTAGAAGTTTCTAGCTAGTATAGTCCTCAAGCTATGCAATTTTAAAGTAGACGTATCAAATTTGCGACCTTTGACAGTTTTTTCTTGATGTTTCAATAACTAGTTCAACTAGGTGATTGACACTTGACACAATAAAAACTAACTAATTAAGCTATAAAGAGTTGAAAAGTAACTAACTAAGTTCCTAACTAGTATAATCCTCAAGCTATGCAATCTTAAATTAGACGAATGAAATTTGCGACCTTTGACGGATTTTTCCTTGATGTTTCAAAAACTAGTCCAACTAGGTAATTGACACTTCACTCAATAAAAACTAACTAATTAAGCTATAAACAGTTGAAAACTATAACTTCCTAACTAATATAATCCTCAAGCTAGCAATCTTAAAGTAGAGGACTTAAATTTGCGACCTTTGACAAATTTTTCCTTGATGTTTCAAAATCCAGTCCAACTAGGTAATTGACACTTGGCACAATAAAAACTAACGAATTACGCTATAAGTAGTTGTAAACCAGAAGTTCCTAACTAATATAGTCCTCAAGCTATGCAATCTTAAAGTAGACGAATCAAATTTGCGACATTTAACGGATTTTTCCTTGATGTTTCAAAAACTAGTCCAACTAGGTAATTGACATTTGACACAATAAAAACTAACTAATTAAGCTATAAACTGTTAAAAACTATAATTTCTTAACTAGCATAATCCTCAAGCTATGCAATCTTAAAATAGACGCATCAAATTTTCGATCTTTGACGGTTTTTTCCTTGATGTTTCAAAATCCAGTCCAACTAGGTAATTGACACTTGTCGCAATAAAAACTAACGAATTAAGCTATAAGTAGTTGTAAACCAGAAGTTCCTAACTAATATAGTCCTCAAGCTATGCAATCTTAAAGTAGACGAATCAAATTTGCGACATTTAACGGATTTTTCCTTGATGTTTCAAAAACTAGTCCAACTAGGTAATTGACATTTGACACAATAAAAACTAACTAATTAAGCTATAAACTGTTAAAAACTATAAGTTCTTAACTAGCATAATCCTCAAGCTATGCAATCTTAAAATAGACGCATCAAATTTGCGATCTTTGACGGTTTTTTTCCCCGATGTTTTAAAAACTAGTCCAACTAGATAATTGACACTAGGCACAATAAAAGCTAACTAACCAAGCTATACGTAGTTGAAAACTAGAAGTTCTTAACTAATATAGTCCTAAAGCTATACAATCTTAAAGTAGACGAGTCAAATTTGCGACCTTTGACGGATTTTTCCCCGATGTTTCAAAAACTAGTCTAACTAGGTAATTGACACTAGGCACAAAAAAAGCTAACTAACTAAGCTATACGTAGTTGAAAACTAGAAGTTCTTAACTAATATAGTCCTAAAGCTATGCAATCTTAAAATAGACGAGTCAAATTTGCGACCTTTGACGGATTTTTCCCCGATGTTTCAAAAACTAGTCCAACTAGGTAATTGACACTAGGCACAATAAAAGCTAACTAACTAAGCTATACGTAGTTGAAAACTAGAAGTTCTTAACTAATATAGTCCTAAAGCTATGCAATCTTAAAGTAGACGAGTCAAATTTGCGAACTTTGACGGATTTTTCCCCGATGTTTCGAAAACTAGTCCAACTAGGTAATTGACACTAGGCACAATAAAACTTAACTAACTAAGCTATACGTAGTTGAAGACTAGAAGTTCCTAACTATTATACGCGGTCTGTTAGAAAAGTATCCTACCTTATTTTTTATTTTGAAAACCTGATGGATTTGAATCAATCGCGCTTGCATGAGCCGGCCTTGAACCTTGGCGCGCATGCGTTATTTTTTTCCCGCCTGTAGATAGCGTCAGTTGCTGTCGCGCAGTGTTCGAGTGACGTAGTGTGTAGTGCTCTCGTCGGTTTTTCAAAGCAAGTAAAATGACGGAACGACTGGATTAGCGCTACTGCATCAAATTTTGCCAGAAACTGAGCGACAACCAGGTGGAAACCATTCGGAAGAATCAGACGACTTTCGGTAACGGTCCTATGGGCATCACACAAATTAAGGAGTGGTACAACCAGTTTAAAGATGGTCGCACATCGGTGGAAAACGAGCCACGCTCTGGTCGGCCATCAACATGCCGAAATGACCATGTCAAATGCCAAAGTGAACGCTGTGGTGATGCGGGACCGTCGTGTGATCCGAGAAATGTATCCGAGAAATTGCAGAAGAGGTGGGCATCAGCACTTTTTCGGCGTATTCCATTGTGACCGAATATTTGGCCAAGAAGAGAGTGGCGGCGAAATTCGTGCCGAAGCCGCTGACGGCGGAGCAAAAGCAAGTTCGTGTTGAAGTCTCACAGGACATGCTGGACTCCATAAACAGTGACCCCGAATTCACCAACACCAAAATCACTGGTGACGAGTCCTGGGTGTACGGGTACGACCCGGAAACCAAATCCCAGCAAAACAAGTAATAACAAGTATAGAGGTCTAGAGGTCTCAAACTAACAAGTATAGAGGTCCCGAGTTCTATCCCCAGAGCCAGCCGCATTTGTTCCAGAAGACAAATGTGAAAAATGGTAATTAGCGCAATTTACAATAACAACAGGTTTCTGGGCCTAAGTGAATGTGAATGCAGAATACAATAGGCTATCAATAGGCCGCAGCGTTCGAAGGGTCGGCAAACCCGGCATTCACATCTAGCCAAACTTACGTCACGTCACCAAGTCACCAAGACCAAAGAAGGCCCGCCAAGTGCGCAACAACATCAAAGTGATGCTGACTGCTTTCTTTGACTCCCGCGGAATGGTACACCACGAGTACACACTACAGGGTCAAACAATCACCAATGAGTACTATAGGGATGTCCTACGTCGCCTACATGATGCTGTGCGGCGCAAGCGACTGGAGTTGTGGGTATCAGGAAATTGGCGACTCCATCACGACAATGCTCCAGCACATTCTTCGCACTTGGTTCACAATTTTTTGACTCCTCTGGTTCGACAGGCTTCTTACTCTCATGATATAGCCCCCTGCAACTTCTGGCTATTCCCCAAGTCAAGAGGCCATTGAAAGAAACGTGATTTCAGACAAGAGAGAACATTTTGGCTGCAACGACAGCCGAGCTAAAGTCGATTCCGAAAGAGGATTTTTCGGAATGCTTCCAACAATGGGGGCACCGCTGGGAGAAGTGTGTGGAGTCCCAAGGAGACTAGGTTTCCAACGCTCCAGGTATGCCAATTTTTTTTACCGGCTAAATGTAAAATACTAAACTTTTAACCGTACCGAAGGTCGGATATTTTTCTAACAAACCACGTATTCCTCAAGCTATGCTATCTTAAAGCAGATTTATGAAATTGACTTGAAATTTGACCTGTTTGAACGCCCCAATTTTTCGCGCGCTTTTAATGACGTCACATAACACGTTCCACATTGTTTATTATATGCATAGACAGTTATTAGATAAGGATTTTCATTTTTAATCGTTATTTCGATAATAAAATTAATAGTATAAGAAACCTCAATTAGTAGAAGAAACCTAATTTTGGGTTTAAAAGCAATAAACCTAGCGAATTTCAATAACCATTATATAAATATTATAGTTTCCATTCCGTTTTTACTCAATTAATTAATAGCTAATTAGCGTAGGAAAGAAATAAACCGAAACCAATTAAGGATTAGCTCACCGACTTCTAACCGGACTTAATTAAAATAAACCAAATGCACAAAAATTTACGAAAATAGTTCTTTTTTATTGAACTAAACGAAGCCTCTTGGATTTGTGCCCCACCGCAACAAAACCCCGCGGCGAGTTTTAACCAATATATAAACGCGCCAATCCGCCGAAGAACTCAGTCAAGTCTCAACAACTTTCACACACAAACTCGGAAAAAACACAACTCAAGATGTTCAGCAAGGTAAAACAAAACGACCGGGAATTAATCCAATTTTTAAGAAATTACTTCAAGCGACTTGGAAGCTTTTCCATTGAAGCTAAATTAACGCAATTATTCTCGCGGATTCAAACTTCTGTTTGTTTTGGATTTAAGCTAAAACCGGAACACCAACCTAATCTATTTTAACGCAATCGCTATCACAAATTACCTTATTCTTTCTTTATTCCATTTAGATTGTAGTCTTCGGTGCTGTTTTGGCTTGTGCTGTTGCCATCGAGCACGCGTCTTCTTACGCCAGCGTCCAACACCACGAGGCTCCAGTCCACGCGGTCCACGCGGTTCCAGTCCACCACGCTGGACATCACGAGGAAGTTTACCCGGACGCCCATCCCAAATACGAATTCAAATACGGAGTGCAAGACCACCACACAGGCGACCAAAAGTCCCAACAGGAAGTTCGCGACGGAGACGTGGTCAAAGGGGAGTATTCGTTGGTGCAGCCTGATGGGACCGTGAGGAAGGTGCAATACTCCGCCGATCACCACAACGGGTTCAACGCAGAAGTCTCTTACTCTGGACACGCCGCACATCCACAAGAGGCTAAGAAAGTTGTAGCTTACCACCATTAACGACTTAACTGGAGTTGTTTAATTTTCATTGTTAGTCGAAATCATTTTTAAAATGCATTCCATTCTCATGTTTTTGTTTGTTGCTGTTAAATAAAGAGATTTAGATTTTTGTAAATCGCAATTTTTTTAGCCGTTACAAAACTCCACGAAAATATCAAGATAGAATCTCTCCTCTTCTTCTTCAGGTACCATGACCGTTCATCGTTGAACTCGGTTCATCGTTCATCAACGATCGTTCGTTGGTTATCATGTTGGCTACCATGTTGACGATGATTGTTTTGTTGACAGCGGCCTGGAAAAGCTAAACCGTAGACTTCTCATACCACTGCCTCAAGTTCTTTAACCACGATGTTCTTCTTCCTCCTGGGCCCCGCTTGCCTGGTATTTTTCCTCTATAATAAGGTGTAATCTCTTCTAGAGCTCATAAAAAGAAACTTTGTAAGGTGAAAACCTGAAAACGATTTCCTCCATAAAAAAAACCGCCCAAGTGCGAGTTGTGACTCGCGCACCGAGGGTTTCGTACAAACTTGTAAGTAAGGTATATTTAGGAGGACTTAACTGTATGCAACCCATATGCTTCTGGTGCCTTACAATACCACGCAACACATTAGTGTATTTTCATAAGTTTCTAATAGTAAATTCGCATTTTTCTTGTAATTAAACTACATATTTACAGTTTTCAGAATTTTCCCTTTACATGTGCTCTAAGACACCGCTTCTTGCCAAATTTCATGATGCAAGGTCAACGGGAAGTACCCTATAGGTTTTGATTCCCTTGTGAAATCGCAAAATATGTGACATAAACGGTCAAATCTTTTGATCGCGTTGACTTACAAGTTTGATTTTTTTCACAGCTGAAAGAGACCGCAGTCCCGAGTATTTGATACAAATTTCAAATTGTTACCTCTGCGCGTTCCTGAGAAAAATGGTCTTGACAGACAGACAGACAGACGAACGGACAGACAGACAGACGGACAACAAAGTGATGCTATAAGGGTTACATATTATAAAAAGGACCCTAAAAAGGATTTGTCCAAAATTGAGTCTTATTTAGGAACTCTTGCTCTTCAATTTTCGAACAACAAAATGCGATTTTTTTTAATTAAAAGCTTTTTTAAGAAATCGTTGTATGACTTCCGACTTATTTTGGGATGCTGTATCGATGGGTGAAAACTAGAAGTTTCTGTGATGAGCCGTTCAAAAGTTATGATACCTTGAAATTTGCGGAGAATGCGAGAAAATGTATTTCCGTAAAATGATCATTTATCAAGTGAATGGAAAATTTCCAAGTGTGTCTGAAAGTGTTTTCCTTCCTGGTTGTAAAAATACAAATAGCATCTTGCTAGCCGCTTTCACTCGCGAAATATGACTTGATAGAAGAGTAGACAGACAAGACAAGCGCGACTAGACACGCGCAATAAGATAGACTTGATAGATCTAATTTTCACGGCTGGGGGTCTTCAATTTGGTCGCTCGATCAGAGAACTGAGAAGCAAGAAACTGGGAAGCAAGAATACTGAGTAAGAAACTAGGAAACTAAAAGGATTAATACTTTAAGGAAATCTCTGCGCATTCGCAGGGAAATGACCTCCTGAAAACGATGCCGCAATCAGTTTTTAGTTATCTACAACCGTTCTCGAGATATGGACTTAAGAAGTCGAAATTCGCGTACATTTGAATTCCGAATTTCGTAGTAAAAAATTGAATCTTTTCAAACAATATACACAATCAGTAAAATATCAGTATTTTGAATATTGCTTTGATATGAACTTGTAACGGATCCGCTTGAGACTAAATTACAAATAGATGGAACACTGTCACTGCAAATCAAAGCTTCTCACAGAAAATGAAACAGAAGTATTCATCATCGGATCTGGAATCACTATTAACCTCTTGTAAAATAGCTTTTCTTACTTGCTCAACTTTATTATTTGCTTTGATTTTCTTGTTTACCCTTTAAGCCTTTTTCTTATTTGCGATTTCTTGTTCTTTACGCAGATTTTCTTTTTCGGGAGTATCCGTCAAAATAGTAGTTTCACGCGTTTTCTATTAATAGTTGACTCGTGGTTCGGCTTTAGGTAATGGTCGTATGATTTCGGGCGAAAAAACTCCGTGGATCATCTAATATTGATATCGTGCATCATACGAAACATCGTATGATATCGGACCAGCAGCCATTAACAAATGGTTGCTAGTCCAACGATGTTAAAGGCTGTGGATGAGACAACACTGTTGTCAAAGGAGTAGACGATGTCGACGAGGGTGGCTCATTACTGTCAGTTTCCATGGGACGATCCGTTAAATTTATCTTGGTTGAAGGGAAATATGCCACTTTTTTCGAATTCACTGATTATGTTACTCGGTGTCAAATCTAAAGGTAAAAAAGTCAAGATATCATATATAGTCATTGTTTTTCCAGCATTATTCCGCATCCATGCATCTTGAGTTGAAGACAGATCTTTTTAAAGGTCCATATACCGACACGTCAGGTGGATGTAATTTGTGGGAACTATGTGGAAGCCAAGAGAGCATCACCACTCAATTTTCCCTTAGCTAGATCTAGTGTTGGTACAGATAAGTGTGAAGATAGTTCTCTAAAACCAACAGAGCAGGTTATTATTTACTAGGCGTAACGTGCTTGATAAAATGCTGTACAAACATGAGAAACTCGTCATTAGTAATCCAACGGCTAGAATTTCCAGCACCAATGCAATCAGTAAGACCATCCCGAATGAAATGGTCTTGAAACTTTTTGTGAGGGAAGATGATCAGGGGTGGAATCGAAGAACCTGTAGCTGAAACCGCTACTAATAGGGTAACATTAGTTCCACGTTCACATGATGTTACTGAACCAACATTTCACTTTCCTTTAGCAGCAACTATTTTTGATGATTTGGTGACAGTCGATATACCAGTTTCATCTGCATTCCCTATGGAAGAAGCTGTAAATTTAAATCGGTCCATAACTTCTGCTAATTTTGTGTAATATATTGCTCGTCTTGTCGTATAGTTTCAGTGCAGCGAAATTGGGTTGGTTGGGCTCTGAAGTTTCAGAGAGGTTTGTAAAAAACCTTACGGCGAAAACGAAGAGACTTAACGAGACGAAGAGGCTTAAAACAGCGAAAAACTATATATTTTGCTTATTTGCAACTTTAGAGCGAAATAAACTAGAAAATCGTATTCAGCACTTCGACTTACTTCAGGTAACCAAAAAAAAATCACGAAAAAAAATTCCAAAAATTTTTTTAACAAAAATTTTTCCATCATTTCGTTCGAAAAATATGTGCTTTTTCGTTTTTTTTCGATTTTCTCGAGAACGATAAAAAGCAGCGAAATAATTTTCGGCACATATAAACTACACGAGAAGACGAACAAGTAGATGATAAATTATCCGGAACGATTCAATAATTCATCGAGAAATTTCAAACTGAAATTTCCCAAATTCTCGATTTGCTAAGTAGATATCTCAGAAACGGTTGGAGATAATCAAAAACGGATTGAGGCATCGTTTTCAGAAGGTCATTTTCCTATTAATACACTTAGATTGTCCGCAGAAAATTCACGAGTTTCCGAAATCTTTACTCGAGCGCCGAAATTTCTTAAAAATTTCTTCAATTCTTGCAGGCGATAGTGAACGGAAAGAGCTAGCGAAATATAATTTGCATATTTGTAATCAGCAGCGCAAATGCTTTCAGAAACATTTTTAAATTTTGCTTTTACTCAAAAAATAACGATTTTGAAAAAAATCGATTTTCTCGCGTTTCCGCGGTCTAGACTCCCCGTGTCGATGGTATTTGTTAACTGAAAGCTTCCTAAGGAATATTATATACGTTTTCTGACTAATTTTGGGACGCAAAATCGATTGGAGAAGACTAGAAATCTCTGTAGTAAGCCGTTCAAAAGTTATGACAGCGTGAAATCAGTCGGAAATGCGAAATGGTGTGCAGCTATTAAATGCATAAAACTTGTTTATTTGTAACTTTAGAGCGAAATAAACTGGAAAAGCGTTTTCAGCACTTCGATTTCCTTGGGGTAACCAAAAAAAACTCACGAAAAAAATTTCCAAAAAAATTTTCAACCTAAAATTTTTATCATTTCGTTCGAAAAATATGCGCTTTTTCGGTTTTTTCCAATTTTTTCGAGAACGGTAAAAAGGAGCGAAATCATTTTTGGCACACAGAAACTGCACGATAAGACGAACAAGTCGATGTATAAATTATCGGCAAAGATTCATTACCTCGTTGCAAAATTTCACACTGAAATTCACCCGATTCTCGATTTGTTAAGTAGATATCTCGGAAACGGTTGCAGATAATCAAAAACGGATTGCGGCATCGTTTTCAGAAGGTCATTTTCCTATTGTTACCCTAAGATTGTCCGCCGGAAATACACGACTTTCCGAGATCTCTACTCGAGAGCCGAAATTTCTTAAAAATTTCTTCAATTTTTGCAGGTAAAGTGAACCGAAAGAACTAGCGACATATAATTTGCATATCTGTAATCAGCAGCTAAAATGCTTTCAGAAACGTTTTTAAATTTTGTTGTTACTTAAAAAATAACGATTTTGAAAAAATCTATTTTCTCGCATTTCATCGTTTCCGCGGTCTAGACTCCACGTGTCTATGGTATTTCTTAACTGAAAGCTTCCTAGGAGATATTATATACGTTATCCGACTAATTTTGGGACGCTGAATCGATTGGAGAAGACTAGAAGTCTCTGTTGTGAGCCGTTCAAAAGTTATGACATCGTGAAATCAGTCGAAAATGCGAAATGGTGTACAGCGAAAAAATATCTAAAACTTGTTTATTTGTAACTTAAGAACGAAATAAACAGGAAAAGCGTTTGCAGCACTTCGATTTCCTTGGGGTAACCAAAAAAAACTCACGAAAAAAATTTCCCAAAAATTATTCAACAAAACTTTTCCATCATTTCGTTCGAAAAATATGTGCTTTTTCGTTTTTTTTTCGAGTTTTACGAGAACAGTAAAAAGCAGCGAAATCATTTTCAGCACACAGAAACTACACGACAAGACGAACACGTCGATGTATAAATTGTCCGGAAAGCTTCAATAATTCGTCGAGATATTTCATACTAAAATTTACCCGATTTTCGATTTGCTAAGTAGATATCTCGGAAACGGTTGCAGATAATCAAAAACGGATTGCGGCATCGTTTTCAGAAGGTCATTTTCCTGTTGTTACTCGAAGATTGTCCGCCGGAAACACACGACTTTGTGAGATCTCTACTCGAGAGCCGAAATTTCTTAAAAATTTCTTCAATTTTTGCAGGTGAAAGTGAACCGAAAGAGCTAGCGACATATAATTTGCATATCTGTAATCAGCAGCAAAAATGCTTTCAGAAACGTTTTTAAATTTTGTTGTTACTTAAAAAATAACGATTTTGGAAAAATCGATTTTCTCGCATTTCGTCGTTTCCGCGGTCTAGACTCCACGTGTCTATGGAATTTCTTAACTGAAAGCTTCCCAGGGGATACTATATACGTTATCCGACTAATTTTGGGACGCCGAATCGATTGGCGAAGACTAGAAGTCTCTGTAGTGAGCCGTTCAAAAGTTATGACAGCGTGAAATCAGTCGAAAATGCGAGATAGTGTACAGCGAAAAAATATCTAAAACTTGTTTATTTGTAACTTTAGAATGAAATAAACTGGAAAAGCGTTTTCAGCACTTCGATTTCCTTGGGGTAACCAAAAAAAACTTGGGGTATCAAAGGGGGTAGTGCATGCGTACCGCACAACAGTCATTGGGAATGAACTAGTTGCATAGCCACTCCTACCCAAGTTTGACTCTCACCTCCACGCTTGGTGATCCCTGGTAACCTCATGGACACCCTTTGAGATGCGGTGAAAACCCGTATGGACAAGGGCGGAAATGAGGGCAAACGAGAGCAGGCGAAATGGCCCTCCGAAATGGGGGTTGGGCGACAGGTTAACTCCCCGTCACCGTAAAAACAAACTTGTTACGAAAACTCCACGAAATAAAACCGGACTGGAACCACGACAACGAACCACGCAACGAAAAAAGGACAAGAGATTGGAAATGAAAATAAGCACATGGAATGTACGAACCATGCTAAGACCTGGAAAAATGCAGGAGATTGCCGAAAAACTTAATAAAGCAAAATATAGATGTAACAGCCCTGCAAGAAATCAGATGGAAAGGACAGGGCGAAGTACGAAAAAGAGAATACTCACTATACTATAGCGGGAGTGAAAAACAAGGATCATATGGAACTGGATTCATACTAAACAAGAAAGCGAGAAGTACGCTTATGCACTTCGAACCAATCAACGAACGAATGTGCAAGATCCGCTTAAAAGGAAAATTTACAAATATAACCATTCTAAACGCATACGCTTCAACGGAACAAACAGACGAAATGATAATCGACCAATTCTATGACAGGCTCCAACAAGAATGCGACAAAGTACCCAATCACGACATCTTGATATTGATGGGAGATTTTAATGCAAAGATAGGACAAGAACAGAGGTACAGGAGTGTTGCTGGACGACACAGCTTGCACGCAGAAACAAGCCCAAACGGAGAGAGATTATGCCACCTAGCAGAAATGCAAAATTTGATATTAAGTAGTACACTCTTTCCGCACAAGCGCATACATAAAGGAACATGGAAAATTCCGAGCACGAGAAAATGTAACCAAATCGATCATGTTGCAGTATCAAGAAGATGGACATCAAATATAAGAGATGTACGCTCGTTCAGAGGAATTAACTGCGATTCCGACCACTTCTTGGTAATAGCAACTGTAAGACAGAGAATAAGCAACATACAAAAACGCGGAGGAGATAAACCAAAGAAGTGGAATGTGGAAAAACTGAAAAGTGAAAAGGGAAAAAGAGAATATCAAAAAACAATACTGGAACACCTACGTAAAAACCCAAGCGAAGACGATG
Organism: Phosphuga atrata; assembly: GCA_944588485.1. Classification (NCBI taxonomy): domain Eukaryota; kingdom Metazoa; phylum Arthropoda; class Insecta; order Coleoptera; family Silphidae; genus Phosphuga; species Phosphuga atrata. Next base: position 62,453,971 of record OX155901.1, on the reverse strand, counting down.
TGGAGAATGAATGGAGACACATCAGAGATAGTATTCTAAAAGGAGCTGAAAAGATAGGAGAAAAGCAAAAAATACGAAACGAAGAATGGTTTGACGAGGAGTGCAGGAAGAAGATAGACATAAAAGATGAAACAAGAAACAAGTGCCTCCAGCGTGAATCGAGAAGCCAAAGGAAAGACTATGAAAGAAAAAGAACAGAAGCATACCGAACGTGTCGAAGAAAGAAAAGAGAATACTATAACAAGGAAATAGAAGAAATAGACGAGAGCAATAACAGAAAAAAATACAAAAAGTTCTACCGAGAAATAAAACTACATTCTTCAGAGTACAAAGCGAAAGAAATGTTGTGCGACGACAAAAATGGAACGATCCTAACAGAGAAATCAGACGTCCTGAAACGATGGCAGGAATATTTCTGCGACCTGCTTAATAATAAAAATGAAACAAACTCAGAAGAAGAACTTACTCAGTACAAAACAGCTGAACCAAAAGTTGAAACACCGACACTGGAAGAAACAACTGAGATCATAATTGCCTTTAAGAATAACAAGGCGCCTGGTAGCGATAACATTACAGCAGAGCTACTAAAGGCAGGAGGCCCAGAACTGTGGGCCCGTATCCACCAATTAACCAAACGAATCTGGGAGGAAGAAACAATGCCAGAAGAGTGGAATTTAGGCATTATACATCCTATTCACAAGAAAGGAAGCAAAAGAGATTGTAAAAATTACAGAGGAATTACATTATTAAATGTAACATATAAAATCATTTCATGCCTCATTCACAAAAGGTTGAACGTATATGCAGATAGATGACTATCAATGTGGATTTCGACCTAACCGATCAACAACAGATCAAATACACCAAATGCGACTGCTGCAAGAAAAGGGATACGAACACAATTTTAACATACACTGCCTTTTCATTGATTTTCAACAAGCCTTCGATTCAGTCAATAGAAATAAGTTATACCTGAACTTAATACATATGGGCATACCAAAAAGGATTGTCAATCTAATTAAACTAACATTAGAAAGAACGTCAGCGGCAGTAGTAATACAAAACGATAAAACCGAAAAATTCGCCATTACGTCTGGAGTCAGACAAGGTGATGCGCTATCCGCTCTACTTTTCAACCTAACATTACATGCGGCTATAGAAAAACTAAAGATAACGGGAAACTTAACATCAAAAAGTAGACAAATCGGAGCCTATGCAGATAACATAGTAATCACAGGGCGCTTGGCAAATACAGTAAATGACACATTTAAGAACCTCGAAAAAGAGGCAAGGAAAGTAGGACTGACAGTCAATCAAGAAAAAACAAAATATATGATGATGTCCAGAACTGCACCACAAAATGAAGATAAATACATAGTAGGCGACCACAGCTTTGAAAAAGTTAAAAATTTCGCGTATTTGGGATCTCAACTAAATCAAACCAACGACGAGAGTGAAGAAATAAAGATACGAATATTAAAAGGAAATAGAACCTACTATGCGAACAGAAAACTACTTACCAGTAAACTACTAAGTCACAAATCCAAGATAACTATATATAAGTGCCTAATACGACCGGTAGTTACTTATGGCTGTGAAACATGGACCCTCCTTAAGAAAAGTGAGGAAGAACTAAAAACATTTGAAAGAAAAATATTAAGAAAAGTATATGGTCCAATAAGGGAACAGGACGGAACATACAGGATAAGAATGAATCACGAACTAGAGTCTCTAATTGGAAACAACTACATAGTAAAACATGTAAAGGCACAGAGACTGAGGTGGATAGGCCATGTGCAAAGAATGGAAAAAGATCGAAACACCAAGCTTATCATGGAATGGAGACCCACCAATAGCCGACCCAGAGGAAGACCACGTAAACGATGGAAGGAAAGCGTGGAAGAAGACATAAAAGCACTAGGAGTAAGGAATTGGAAAAGAGCAGCAGAAGATCGTTGAGAATGGCATAAAATAGTAGAGGAGGCCAAAACCCATAAAGGGTTGTAGAGCCAAAGAAAGAAGAAGAACCAAAAAAAACTCACGAAAAAAATTTACAAAAAATTTTTCATCAAAAATTTTCCATCATTTCGTTCGAAAAATATGTGCTTTTTTGTTTTTTTCGGTTTTCTCGAGAACTGTAAAAAGCTGGTAAATCATTTCAGGCACACAGAAACTACACGACAAGACGAACACGTCGATGTGTAAATTTTCCGCAAAGATTCAATAATTCGTCAATATATTTCAAACTGAAATTTATCCGATTCTCGATTTGCTGAGTAGATATCTCGGAAACAGTAGCAGCTAATCAAAAACGGATTGCAGCATCGCTTTCAGAAGGTCTTTTTCCTATTAATACACTTAGAGTTTCCGCAGAAAATTCATGACTATGCGAGATCTCTACTCGAGCGCCGAAATTTCTTAAAAATCTCGTCAATTCTTGCAGGCGATAGTGAACGGAAAGAGCTAGCAAAATATAATTTGCAGATCTGTAATCAGAAGCTAAAATGCTTTCAGAAACGTTTTTAAATTTTGTTGTCACTCCAAAAATAACGATTTTGACAAAATCGATTTTCTCGCATTTATTCATCGTTTCCGCGGTCTAGACTCCACGTGTCTATAGTATTTCTTAACTGAAAGCTTCTTAGGGGATACTATATACGTTATCCAACTAATTTTGGGACGCTGAATCGATTGGCGAAGACTAGAAGTCTCTGTAGTGAGCCGTTCAAAAGTTATGACATCGTGAAATCAGTCAGAAATGCGAGATGGTGTACAGCGAAAAAATATCTAAAACTTGTTTATTCGTAACTTTAGAACGAAATAAACAAGAAAAGCGTTTTCAGCTTTCCGATTTCCTTGGGGTAACCAAAAAAACTCATGAAAAAAATTTCCCAAAAATTTTTCAACAAAACTTTTCCATCATTTCGTTCGAAAAATATGTGCTTTTTCGGTTTTTTTCGATTTTTACGAGAACAGTAAAAAGCAGCGAAATCATTTTCGGCACACAGAAACTACACGACAAGACGAATACGTCGATGTATAAATTGTCCGGAAAGATTCAATAATTCGTCGAGATATTTCAAAGTAAAATTTACCCGATTTTCGATTTGCTAAGTAGATGTCTCGGAAACGGTTGCAGATAATCAACAACGGATTGCGGCATCGTTTTCAGAAAATCATTTTCCTATGAATTCCTAGGAAATTCACTTTCCGAGATCTCTACTCGAGACCCGAAATTTCTTAAAAATTTCTTCAATTCTTACAGGCGATAGTGAACGGAAAGCGCTAGCGAAATATAATTTGCATATCTGTAATCAGCAGTAAAAATGCTTTCAGAAACGCTTTTAAATTTTACTGTGACTTAAAAAATAACGATTTTGATAAAATGGATTTTCTCGCATTTCGTCGTTTCCGCGGTCTAGACTCCCCTTGTCGGTGGTATTTCTTGACTAAAAGCCTCCTAGGGGATACTATATACGGTTTCCCACTAATTTTGGGACGCTGAATCGATTGGCGAAGACTAGAAGTCGCTGTTGTGAGCCGTTAAAAAGTTATCACAGCGTGAAATCAGTCGGAAATGCAAAATGGTGTGCAGCGATTAAATGAATAAAACTTGTTTATTTGTAACTTTAGAGCGAAATAAACTGGAAAACCGTTTTTAGCACTGCAATTTTCTTCGGGTAACCAAAAAAAAATCACGAACAAATTTTAAAAAAAATATTCAAAAAAAAATTTTCATCATTTCGTTCGAAAAATATGTTCCGAATTCGTTTTTTTCGATTTTCACCAGAACGGTAAAAAGCAGCGAAATCATTTTCTGCACACAGAAACTACACGACAAGACGAACACGTCGATGTGTAAATTGTCCGCAAAGATTCAATAATCGTCAATAAATTTCAAACTGAAATTTATCCGATTCTCGATTTGCTAAGTAGATATCTCGGAAACAGTTCAAGCTAATCAAAAACGGATTACAGCATCGTTTTCAGAAGGTCATTTTCTTGTTAATACACTTAGATTGTCCGCAGGAAATTCACGACTTTCCGAGATCTCTACCCGAGCGCCGAAATTTCGTAAAAATTTCTTCAATTCTTGCAGGCGATATAGTGAACGGAAAGAGCTAGAGAAATATAATTTGCATATCTATAATCAGCAGCAAAAATGCTTTCAGAAACGTTTTTAAATTTTGCTGTAACTAAAAATATAACGATTTTGACAAAATCGATTTTCTCACATTTCGTAGTTTACGCGGTCTCGACTCCCTCTGTCGATGGTATTTCTTAACTGAAAGCTTCCTATGGAATATTGTATACTTTTTCCCATTAATTTTGGGACGCTGAATCGATTGGTGAAGACTAGAAGTCTCTGCTCTGAGCCGTTCAAAAGTTATAACAGCGTGAAATCAGTCGGAAATGCGAGGTTCTGTATTTTTTTTAAATCGTTATTTATCAAGTAAATGGAAAATTTCAAAGTGTGTTTGAAAGTGTTTGTGCTGTTGCTTGCAAAAATACAAATTATAGTGTCAATCAATCATTAATTCAAACTATGTCTGTCAGTTATCAAACTACATCTGTCAATTATAAAACTATGTCTATCAATTATCAAACAAGGTCAAATTAGGTCTATCAGTTCAATTTTTTCAATTAGGTCTATTAATTATACAAAAGGGTGAAAACTAGTTAAGTCGTATTGTAATTAGATTAGTCCATAGACATTAATATTCCATAAATAGCCGGACTTTTTAAAACGGGACATTTTGTTAAAAATCGGGACGGGACCACCAAAATCAGTACGTCTGGCCACCTATATCTAATAACATTTTTGCATTTGGCAACGAGAATTATTAATTTGAATTTAGAATCGATAATTGCTGATTTAGCAGTTAGTGGGGTAAGTCAAGTGCGCAGACTAAGACTCTTGACACCCTCAAGCTTTCAATTCGTCTCTACCTTGAGAATTAGTCTAGATAGGTGGAAAATTAAAATTTGTTTTAGTTCATTAATCGATTAAGAATTATTGCTAGTTAGACTATAATTAGAAATGTTTACGTCTGTCTAGTCTTGTATGTCTAGTTTTAATATTGGTAGGGGAGGCGACAACTAGAGCGGTTTTCACTGACTGTCCGTGCTGCCCACCCTGAATGGATGCAAAATATGCGGTACCGGGGTGGCGCATACTAAAAGCCAAAGTGGAATAGGTGGTTTAGCGAGAGCTTCCCTCTAAACCATTTAGAAAGACAATACAGAAGAGATGATTCTTGTTTTTGTATTAATGAATGGATTAAGAGTTTGTATTGGTTTTGAGTGGATAAAATGTAATAAAACGAAGTGAGATAGTTCATTTATTTATTGTCTTGCCCTTGGGCTTGGGTAAATGGATACATCAGTCAAAGTGAACGTGTCAGACGGACATAAAGTGGACGCGCGCGCTTTTCTAGACACTTTTTCCAAATATGATATGCAGATTATACAAATGTTAGGAGAACGAAAAAGAAAAATGTTCGTGTTTTCGGTTTTGCAACGGTACAGTTCGAAAAGAAATGAAGAAACCGAAACAGAAAGGAAAAGTTTGCGAAATTTCGTAGAACTTTGAACTGTACGATTGCAAATTCCCAAGCGCAAAAAATCAAAATAATTTTCTTTATTTACAAAAAAAAAAAAAAAGTTTCCACAAACAAAATTTTCCTTTCTGTTTCCAACACAACTCTTTTCTCCCCTTAAATACTCAAAGCAAGGAAAGCATGTCGTTTATTTTCACTTAGTAGTTAGCGTTTAGTCTACAGATAAGTTACTCTCGCCTCAACTCACACTAATCCATACTTATAAGTAGTTTTGTAAAAAATCTCAAGTCTACACTTAAAAAACTTTTGTTTTCGGTTAATATATAGGGCAGATTACTCAAAGCATAAACGGACTTCAAGCTAGTTTAAATAGGTTTCGTCGTCTAATCTAAATCTTAATCTTAAATACACTAATTTCTTTATGGGATTAAAAATTCTTCTCTTTTAAAGCTTAAATGGATCGCCCTGTATATCACCTATTCCCGCGAATATTAACCAAAACAAAAACTAGTTTTGCAACAAATTCGTACAAAATTTATAAATTTACCATTTCACCCACAATTTACAATTTTCTTTGTTAATTCATTTAACATACGACTATATATATATAATATATTATACAGAGTGTCTGATGCAAGTGGGCTTAATGTCTAAATAGCTTTCACATTTTACTAAATCTCCCAACAAACTATTTATCAAATCCAAAAATAGTTCATTCCATATTTCTTGTAGATTAGTCCATACTAGATCTAATATCTAGCCCAAACTGCATTATCTAATCTAGATTCTATTTATCTTATAGAAGCTAGACAGTATTAGATAGACAACAAATTATCTAGTCAAGATTCGTATAAATTTGTTCTAACCAAGTCTAGATTAGCCTAATCCCAGATTGTATCTATTATCTAGACTAGACACTGTGCATTATCTAATCTAGATTCTTATATTATCTATAATAGATAATATATATTATCTATAATGGATATTATATTATCTAGAAAAGATAATATATTATCTAGAATAGATTCTATGTTATCTAGAATAGATAATATATTATCTAGAATAGATAATAAATATTATCTAGAAAAGATATATATTATCTAGACTCCTCAGAGTCTCATCAGAAAGACTCATCAGAGTTATCTAGATCATAATATACCAATAGTCTATAACTGATCATAGATCAGCTGTCTAGCTGTCTGCCTGACATTTTTTTCATTACAAAATAAAAATGATAAACAATCAAAACCTTAATATAAAAAAGTGACGTGAAAGTGACATTTTTTTTCAAAAGTCACGTGAAAGTGACATTTTTTAAAAAAATTTACATTTTTTTCATTACAAAATAAAAACAATCAAAACGTTAATGTAAAAAAGTGACGTGAAAGTGATATTTTTTTTCAAAAAAGTGAAGTGAAAGTGACATTTTTTTCAAAAAATTGTCATTTTTTTCATTACAAAATAAAAATTATAAACAATCAAAACCTTAACATAAAAAAGTGACGTGAAAGTGATATTTTTTTTCAAAAAAGTGAAGTGAAAGTGAATTTTTTTTTCAAAAAATTGACATTTTTTTCATTACAAAATAAAAATGATAAACAATCAAAACGTTAATATAAAAAAGTGACGTATAAGTGTCACTTTTTAAAAAAAAATGTCACTTTTTTGAAAAAAATGTCACTTCCAGGTCACTTTTTCATTACAAAATAAAAATTAAAGAAAACGTTTTAAATTGAGTGTAAATTCCATGCTGATACCAGAGACTTCTTATGACGAATTCACACCACCGGAGACAATTGAAACATCAAATTCTTCATTTTTACTTCGTTGATGGACCCCAATCTTGTAAGATACGTCCCCTCGCGTGAGTAATATAAAATATTATTATTGCAACGCGTGCGATATCGTCAATTGCGAAAAACGAGAGCTCTCATTTCGTTCGTGAGCACAATTTTGCTTTGCAACTCGTGCGGTATCGTCAATTGCGAAAAACGAGAGCTCTCATCTCGTTGGCAATTGACAACTTATCGCCCTAGTTGCACAATATACTATTTTCATCTTATATACACTTTGGCACACATAAAAAAATGAATATTTTGGAACATCGTTTCGTACCCTTTTCAAACCATTCGGGGTAAGCGTACCACGCTTTGGGAAACACTGATCTAGACTAGGTTATAATAGTTTAGATAAGTAGTTTTAAATAACGTATTATTTAGACTAGATAACAGTAAACTGAGCATAGACCAGTTGTCTAGATATTTTGGACAAGACTATTCTCTCTAGACTAAATTCTATATATTATCTAGTCTAGATTATCTGTGCCATATAGTCTAAACTACATGTATTATCTAGTCTAGATTATCTGTGCTATATAGTCTAAATTAGATGTATTATCTAGTCTGGATCACAGGTGTTCATCTAGACTATAATAGACTAAATAATTAGTTTCAAACAACGTATTATTTAGACTAAATGACTTATTAGTCTAGTTTATTAGATGTTATCTAGACTAAACTAGATAATATCTAAACTAGACTAAATGTTATCTAGACTAGACAAGATATCTAGGTTAGACTATATGATATCTAGACCCAACTACATGATATCTAGACTCGACCAGATCGATATCTCGAGTAGACTAAATGATATCTAGACTCGACCAAGTCGATATCTAGACTCGATTAGATGATATCTAGTCTAGATAGTCTAGGTTTAGATGATATCTAAACAAGACTAAAAGGTACTAGTGTATATGCCCTATAAGTCTAGATAGTATCTAGATTATATCAAAACGAGAAAGATGTCTAGATGATATCTGGACTAAGCTAGATGATATTTAGACTAGACTAGATAATATCCAGACTAGCCTAGATAATATCTAGACTAGACTAAATGATATCTACACTAGACTAGATAATATCTAGTCTAGACTAGATGATATCTAGAGTAGACTAGATGATAACTAGACTAAACCAGACCGATATCTAGACTCGACTAAATGATATCTAGACTAGACTAGATGACATCTAGACGAGACTAGATAATGTCTAGACTAGACTAGATGATATCTAGACTAGACTAGATGGTATCTAGACTAGACTAGATGATACCTAGACCAGACTAGATGATATCTAGACTGGACTAGATGAAACCTAGACTAGATGAAATCTAGACTCAACCAGACCGACATCTAGACTCGACTAGAAGATATCTAGACTAGACAAGATAATGTCTAGACTAGACTAGATGACATCTAGACTCGACCAGACCGATATCTAGACTCGACTAGATGATATCTAGACTCGACTAGATGATATCTAGACTCGACTAGATGATATCTAGACTCGACTAGATGATATCTAGACTCGACTAGATGATATCTAGACTCGACTAGATGATATCTAGACTCGACTAGATGATATCTAGACTCGACTAGATGATATCTAGACTCGACTAGATGATATATAGACTCGACTAGATGCTATCTAGACTTGACTAGATGATATCTAGACTAGACTAGATAATATCTAGACTAGACTAGATGATACCTGGACTAGATGATTTCTAAACTCAACCAGACCGACATCTAGACTCGACTAGAAGATATCTAGACTAGACAAGATAATGTCTAGACTAGACTAGATGACATCTAGACTCGACCAGACCGATATCTAGACTCGACTAGATGATATCTAGACTCGACTAGATGATATCTAGACTCGACTAGATGATATCTAGACAAGACTAGATGATATCTAGACTCGACTAGATGATATCTAGACTCGACTAGATGATATCTAGACTCGCCTAGATGATATCAGGACAAGACTAGATGATATCTAGACTACAGTGGACCGATATCTAGACTCGACTAGATGATATCTAGACTAGATTAGATGATGTCTAGACTAAACTAGATGATATCTAGACTAGACTAGATGATATCTAGACAAGACTAGATGATACCTAGACTAGACGATATCTAGACTAGACTAGATAATATCTAGACTAGACAAGATGATATCTAGACTCGACCAGACCGATATCTAGACTCGACTAGATGATATCTAGACTCGACTAGATGATATCTAGACTAGAGTAGATGATATCTAGACTCGACCAGACCGATATCTAGACTCGAATAGATGATATCTAGGCTAGACTAGATGATGTCTAGACTAAACTAGATGATATCTAGACTAGACTAAATGACATCTAGACTAGACTAGATATCTAGACTAGACTAGATGATATCTAGACTCAACCAGACCGACAACAAGACTCGACCAGATGATATCTAGTCTAGTCTAGATTAGATTAAACGATTATACTAGACTAGATATTTAGTTTAGATAATATCTAAATAAGACTAGAAGAGACTAGTGTATATGTTATAGATAGTATCTAGATGATATCAAAACAAGAGACAACATATCAAAATCTAAATGATATCTACACTAAATTAGATGATATATAGACTAGATAATATCCAGACTAGACAAGATAATATCCAGATTAGCCTAGATGATATCTAGATTAGACTAAATGATATCTAGACTAAACTAGATGATATCTAGACTAGACTAGATAATATCTAGATTAGACTAGATAATATCTAGATTAGCCTAGATGATATCTAGATTAGACTATATGATATCTAGACTAGACTAGATAATATCTAGACTAGACTAGATGATATCTAGACTCGACCAGACCGATATCTAGACTCGACTAGATGATATCTAGACTAGATTAGATTAAAGGATTATAATAGACTAGACGATATCTAGTTTAGATGATATCTAAACAAGACTAGAAGGGACTAGTGTATATTCCATATTAGCCTAGATAGTATATAGGTTATATCAAGATGAGAGATATCTAGATGATATCTAGACTAAATTACATGATATCTAAACTAGACAAGATAATACCTAGACTAGACTAGGTAATATCTAGACTAGACTGGATGATATGTAGACTAGATAATATCTAGTCTAGACTAAATGATATCTAGACAAGACTAGATGATATCTAGACTAGACTAGATGATATATAGACTAGACTAGATGATATCTACACTCGACCAGACCAATATCTATACTCGACTAGATGATATCTAGTCCAGATTAGATTAGACGATTATACTATACTAGATAATATCTAGTTTAGATGATATCTAAACAAGACTAGAAGGCACTAGTGTATATACTATATAATCCTAGATAGTAGCTAGATGAAATCTAGACGAGAGAAATATTTAGACTAAACTAGATAATATCTAGACTAACTAGATAATATCTAGAATAGAGCAGATAATATCTAGACTAGACTAAATGATATCTAGACTGACTAGATGATATATAGACTAGAATAGATAATATCTACACGAGACTAGATAATGTCTAGACTAGACTAGAGAATATCTGAACTAGACTAGATAATATGTAGATTAGACTAAATGATATCTAGACCAGACTATATGATATATAGACTAGAGTAGATTATATCTAGACTAGACTAGAAGTTATCTAGACTAGACTAAATTATATCTAGACTAGGTAATATATAGACTAGATAATATCTAGACTAGATAATATCTAGTTTAGATAATATCTAGACTAGATAATATCTAGACTAGATAATATCTAGACTAGATAATATCTAGACTAGATAATATCTAGCGTAGACTAAATAATATCTAGACTAGACTAGATGATATATAGACTAGACTAGATAATATCTAGACTAGTCTAGATGGTATCTAGACTAGACTAAATGATACTCGAAATGATGACTCGAATAGATGATATCTTGTCTAGATTAGATTAGATGATTAGACTAGATAATATCTAGTCGTTGATATCTAAACAAGACTAGAATGGACTAGTGTTTATGCTTATGTTATCCTAGATAGAATCTAAACGAGGTTATCAATTGTTCTAGATTATCTAGGATTAGACTAACCTCGTTTAATTAAGACTAGTTTATATAAATTTAGACAAGTTCTAGATTAGTTATTTTTACATATTATCTAGACTAGATAATATTCGGGCTAGAAAATGTAGACTAGAATAACACTACATAGTTAGACAATTTGGACTAGTTAATAGTTCATATCTAGTCTTGATAGCAATTAGATATGAATCGTATCTAGATTGACGCGTCTTCGACTAACTAGATTAGTCTAACTAGGTAGACTGCACAACTTAAATCAGATTTAATTTTGTTTGTTGGGAAAAGTAGTGAAACTAGATTCGCTATTTAATATCTAGATATTAATATTTATAAATGAATCTACCACGCGTTTCTTTTGTTTTTCTTTTTGATATTTTCAATATTTTTTTTTGTTTTTTTTTGGAAGCTTTTTTTTGATAAAAAATATTATTTACAACAGTAATATGCAATTGTTTTTTTTGGATTTTCGTTTTTGTTTTTAATGCAAATTAGAAATATGTTCAAATCTTCAAAAACTAGATTTCACTATAATACAGTAAAGTGTCCACTGTAGTGGACAAACGCTTTAAGCGACTAAATACAGTTTACGGTTTCAAACTGCAATTTAGGCACAGTCTAGTGGACCAAATTGCTGTAAAACTACAATTTTGTATACTATAATGGACTAAATAGTTTGATATTTTGATATTATTACAGTAAAGTGTCCACTGTAGTGGACAAACGGTTTAGGCGACTAAATACTGTTTACGGTTTGAGACTGCAATTTAGGCACACTATGGTGGACCAAATTGCTATAAAACTACAAATTTGTACACTATAATGGACTAAAAAGTCTGATATTTTAATTACAGTTAAGTGTCCACTGTAGTGAACAAACGGTTTAGGCGCCTAAATACAGTTTACGGATTAAAACTGCAATTTAGGCACACTGTAGTGGACCAAATTGCTTTAAAACTATAATTTTGTCCACTATAATGGACTAAATAGTCTAATATTTTAATATTATTTGTGTATTTATTCCATTTTAGTCAGCTCGTAATTGTTTAAGCTACTTTGTCCTTAGTTTGTTATCTTCAGTACACTATTGTCGACTAAATTGTAGTATGTAAATAATAAACTAAATCACAGTTAGAGACTAAAATTAAGTTTAACCTAATAATTTAAAATTTTTGTGTATTTAGTCGAATCTAGTCGTAATTGTCTTAGCTTATTTGTCTTTAGTACACTATAATGGACTGAATTGCTGTATATCAAGAATAAACTAAATCACAGTTAGAGACTAAAATTTAGTTTAGTCTAATATTTGTTGTGTATTTAGTTCAATCTAGTTTGTTCGTAATTGTCTAAGCTAGTTCGTCTGTAGCTTATTTATATGATACAAAGTATCTAGACGTTAACTGTATCTAGATCCGACAAACTAGAGAAGAAAATTATCGTCACAAGATTTGCGCCTAAAAAAGGTTTTTCTTTTCGAAAATTTTTAAAATTGAACAATGTAAATCGATGTCGTTTTCTAAACAATTTAATTTCATTAACAAAACCAATATGTTTTCTAACTTTCGCTTGGTGAGCCTTCCATGAAGATTTTTCATTTAATAACTAGCTACAATAGCTACTCTTCAGGCCGATTCTCATATACGTGACACTCAGCTACGCGACATCGTCTCTCAAATATTGATGACATTGTTATAAATGGGCACATTCTCACTATGGCTACGCGACGTGCCCATTTAAAACAATGTAATCGTTATTTGACAGGCGATGTCGCACGACGTCGTGTAGCTGAGTGTCGCGCATATGGGAATCGACCTTTATACGTCCAAAAAGTTCCGCAAAACGAAAACTGACGCAAAAATGCCCGGAAATTGACGCATGCTCATTCAGAAAAATCAACTATGAAAAGGTCTATTAGTTGTGTGTAGACAAATCAGTTCGTGATTTTAGTTTCTGAGGCTTTAAGGCCGATTCTCATACACGCGACATCGCCTGTCAAATAATGATTACATTGTTTTAAATGGGCACGTCGAGTAGCCATAGTGAGAACGTGTCCATTTAAAACAATGTAATCATTATTTGACAGGCGATGTCGCGTAGCTGAGTGTCGCGTATGTGAGAATCGGCCTTAATACGACAAATTGTTAAGTTTCAAAATTGTCTCAATCTTCAACTACGAATTATAAAGTTTTAAATTGTTTTGAATTGAGATAAACTGTCCATGCTAGTTTTGTCTCACTTGATAGTTTTGTTTTAACTAAATCTTCTTAACACGTTGTGTGCCACGCGAATTCTTAGGAAAATTCCAGGCGCGCTGTTTGTGTCGGTATTTACAATTGTCAGTCATCGGTGACTGACGCGGGCTAAACGGAATAAAAACGTATTATTTGTTGGATAAAATCTTCATGAAATCTCGAATCAAGCGAGAATAAGTATTTCCTTCCATAACAAGCGTATTAAAATATGTTTCGCAGAAAATATATTTGTTTTCAAAAAAACTTTGTGGTTTAGCAAAAATAAATGATTAATTGCTAGAATCATTTTATTACCAAGGTCTGGGTGATAAAATGATTTGAACAGAATTGGAAAATATGTTTTATCACATGCAATTTTTTTGCGAATTTCCTCCTCTTCGTTTCGGTTTTACATTTTTAAACTGAATCGAAATTCAAATTAAATGACTTTTTGAATCTACAGATTTTTTTTTTTTTTTCGATAACAGTAAGATCCGTCTTAGTCTCTATATATGTATAATATATTTATAATTTTTATTTATATATTTATAATTTTTTTTTTAAATTTTTTTAATAATTTATATTACAAGTAAAAAAGCGATTTCAATTCCAATGAAGCATTTTTTTTTCTTTACTTAGTATTTCTCTAGTTTTACAACCTCACCAAAAAAAACTTTTCTCGGAATTTTTTCCATTCGCAAACTCCTTCTTATTACTCATACGTTAAAAGCACTATCTTGGCGCAAGTTTTTTAGTGCGACAAATGACATTTTTCGCCGATCAAACAATTATCGATTTCCTTACAACTTGAAAATTGGTTTTATTTCTTACGAATCAAACGAATAAATTCATCTATCTTCCTGGTCTTAATGTGTCTAATCCTGTAGTTCCTTGTCTAAATTTTGTCTGAATTAAACGAACTAACTGACCCATCTTGCTGGTCTTAATTTATCTAGTTACTTGTCTCTCCTTAAATGGCTTAATTAAAACTTTCTTAGTCTTGTGCCAATAATCTTTGACCAATTTTTGGACAATTCATTTTACAATCTTAGCAACTCTTATCTAATATTGTTTAACTTTATCTAGCCTTGTAAAGTCTTGTTTAGTCTTGTGTAGAGTATTGTCTAGCTTAATGTAGTCTTGTTTAGTTTTTTCTAGCCTAATCTAGTCTTGTCCAGTCTTGTCTTGTCTAACCTTATATAGACATAACTTATTTCTTTTAAAGAAACTCTAGTCTTGTATAGTCTTATCAAGTCTTGTCCAGCTTTGTCTGGTCTTGCCTAATCTTATATAGACCTGACTTATTTCTTTTAGAGAAACTCTAGTCTTGTATAATCTTGGCTAATCTTATCTAACATTGTCTCATCTAACCTTGTCTAGCCTTATCAAGTCTTATCTAATCTTGTCCAGCCTTATCTAGTTTTGTCTAGTCTTTAACAATGTTTTCCAGCCTTGTCTAGTCTTATCTAACCCTGACATATTTCTTTTAGAGAAAATCTAGTCTTGTACAATCTTGGCAACTCTTATTTATTCTTGTCCTACCTTATTTAGCCCTGTAAAGTCTTGTTTAGTCTTGTATAGCCTTGTGTAGTTTTGTGTAGTCTTGTCTAGCCTAATCTAGTTTTGTCTAGCCTAATCTAGTTTTGTCTAGCCTAATCTAGTCTTGTCCAGTCTTGTCTAATCTTATCTAACTCTGACATATTTCTTCTAGAGAAAGTCTAGTCTTGTACAATATTGGCAACTCTTATCTAATCTTGTCTAATCTTATCTAGCCTCGTAAAGTCTTGTTTAGATTTGTCTAGTCTTGTCCAGACTTGTCTAGCCTTGTGTCTAGACACACATGTCTAGTTATTAGACTTGTCTAGTCTAATCTAGTCTTGTCTAGTCTAGTTTTGTCGTCTCGTCTAATCCTGTCTAGTCTTGTGTAGTCTAACCTTCGCTAGCCTATGTAGCCTTGTCAAGTCTTGTCCAGCTTTGTCTAGTTTTGCCTAGTCTAGGCTTGTCTAGTCTTGTCTAACTTTATCTAGCCTTTTCAAGTTTTGTCTAGTCTTGTCTAAACTTGTCTTGTTTAGTCTTATATGATATTTAGTCTCATCTAATCTAGTCCTGATAAAACTTGTGGTCCAGTGCTGCTCAATCTTATCTAGTCTAGTGTAACCTCAGTAGGGAAAGATAGTATGTTCTAAATGCACCGCCGCCACAACGAGAGAGTGTGATGTCTATGTAGCCCGACGCTAAAGAGGGTGTGAGGTCTATGTAACCCCACGCTAAAGAGGGTAAGAGGTCTATGTAACCCCATTAGCGTGGGGCTACATAAACCTCACACTCTCTTTAGCGTTAGGGTACATAAATCCCACACTCACTTTAGCGCGGGGCTACATAGACCTCACACACTCTTTAGTGTGGGGCTGCATAGACCTCACACTCTCTTTAGCGTGGGGCTACATAGACCTCTGTCGTTGTGGCGGCGGTGGATTTAGAACATACTATCTTTCCCTACAAACCTTTACGTTTTGCATATTTCCTGTAGTTAAGTCTTGTAATTGCATCTAGAAACTGAATCTAAAAATCGAAATGTAAATAATAAATATTATGTAAAAATTGGCGAAAATGTTTTTTTTTCTGGTGAGGTTGCAAATTGGTGGTAGTTTTCAAAAAAAAGTTTTCTTTTGATTTTTAGACGATAACATTTTTGCAAAAGAAACTAAAACTCCAGAAAATAAAAAAATATAAAATTAAAAAATAATTAAAATGAAAGTATATAACGGAAACGAATGAATGTGCGTGCTGATCCGGAAACAAATTAAAAATAAATTAATTTTGAAAATTTTCATCGAGTTTTTGCAAACTTAAACCGTTTAACTCAAAAAACCTGAAAATTTCGTTTAAACAAAAAGACTTCCTTTAACAATAAATAAAACTTTCCATGATAATAATAAATCAAATTTGACTTCAATCTACACTGCATAACCAAGGATAAACCTCCCGACGCAAAAACCACAAATTCGTCTCGCAAATCCTATTTCTCCCCAAACCTACCCTTAACAGCTAAGAACCCAAAAAGTATGCACCATGTGGTATATTTAGTCAAATACTATATATGATATCTCTTTCAACAGTTTTTCCTCGCGAACTTTTTGCAACAATCTTCCACCCTCAAGCGACGGGATATAGTCTCAGGTATATTTTATAACAACTTTAATTCTTTCTTTTATACAAAGCGATGCGAATTATCCTCCACAACTTTCCTCCAGTTTCTTCGCAAGTCCCTCAGCCATCAACTAATTTTAACTGTTTTTTCTTAATATATATTTATAATATGTTACACTTTTATTTTGCTTCTCCGCCAAATTCTTCAAACTTGTCTCTGGTTTTCCCTTCTCTTCTGCACATCAAAACTTTTTGCATTTCCTTTTCCACACTTTTCACTAAAACAAAACAAATACGAAAAACACATAGAAAAACAACTTTCATACAACAATCGTCAGAAAAATTCTTTGCAAAAACTGTCTAGTCTTGTCTAGTGTTGTCCGTCTAGTCTTGTCTATCTAGTCTTGTCTGTCTAGTCTTGTCTGTCTAGTATTGTCTGTCTAGTCTTGTCTGTCTAGTCTTGTCTGTCTAGTCTTGTCTGTCTAGTCTTGTCTGTCTAGTCTTGTCTGTCTAGTCTTGTCTGTCTAGTCTTGTCTGCCTAGTCTTGTCTGTCTAGTCTTGTCTGTCTAGTCTGTCTAGTCTTGTCGGTCTAGTCTTGTCTGTCTAGTCTTGTCTGTCTAGTCTTGTCTGTCTAGTCTTGTCTGTCTAGTCTTGTCTGTCTAGTCTTGTCTGTCTAGTCTTGTCTGTCTAGTCTTGTCTGTCTAGTCTTGTCTGTCTAGTCTTGTCTGTCTAGTCTTGTCTGTCTAGTCTTGTCTGTCTAGTCTTGTCTGTCTAGTCTTGTCTGTCTAGTCTTGTCTGTCTAGTCTTGTCTGTCTAGTCTTGTCTGTCTAGTCTTGTCTGTCTAGTCTTGTCTGTCTAGTCTTGTCTGTCTAGTCTTGTCTGTCTAGTCTTGTCTGTCTAGTCTTGTCTGTCTAGTCTTGTCTGTCTAGTCTTGTCTGTCTAGTCTTGTCTGTCTAGTCTTGTCTGTCTAGTCTTGTCTGTCTAGTCTTGTCTGTCTAGTCTTGTCTGTCTAGTCTTGTCTGTCTAGTCTTGTCTGTCTAGTCTTGTCTGTCTAGTCTTGTCTGTCTAGTCTTGTCTGTCTAGTCTTGTCTGTCTAGTCTTGTCTGTCTAGTCTTGTCTGTCTAGTCTTGTCTGTCTAGTCTTGTCTGTCTAGTCTTGTCTGTCTAGTCTTGTCTGTCTAGTCTTGTCTGTCTAGTCTTGTCTGTCTAGTCTTGTCTGTCTAGTCTTGTCTGTCTAGTCTTGTCTGTCTAGTCTTGTCTGTCTAGTCTTGTCTGTCTAGTCTTGTCTGTCTAGTCTTGTCTGTCTAGTCTTGTCTGTCTAGTCTTGTCTGTCTAGTCTTGTCTGTCTAGTCTTGTCTGTCTAGTCTTGTCTGTCTAGTCTTGTCTGTCTAGTCTTGTCTGTCTAGTCTTGTCTGTCTAGTCTTGTCTGTCTAGTCTTGTCTGTCTAGTCTTGTCTGTCTAGTCTTGTCTGTCTAGTCTTGTCTGTCTAGTCTTGTCTGTCTAGTCTTGTCTGTCTAGTCTTGTCTGTCTAGTCTTGTCTGTCTAGTCTTGTCTGTCTAGTCTTGTCTGTCTAGTCTTGTCTGTCTAGTCTTGTCTGTCTAGTCTTGTCTGTCTAGTCTTGTCTGTCTAGTCTTGTCTGTCTAGTCTTGTCTGTCTAGTCTTGTCTGTCTAGTCTTGTCTGTCTAGTCTTGTCTGTCTAGTCTTGTCTGTCTAGTCTTGTCTGTCTAGTCTTGTCTGTCTAGTCTTGTCTGTCTAGTCTTGTCTGTCTAGTCTTGTCTGTCTAGTCTTGTCTGTCTAGTCTTGTCTGTCTAGTCTTGTCTGTCTAGTCTTGTCTGTCTAGTCTTGTCTGTCTAGTCTTGTCTGTCTAGTCTTGTCTGTCTAGTCTTGTCTGTCTAGTCTTGTCTGTCTGTCTAGTCTTGTCTGTCTAGTCTTGTCTGTCTAGTCTTGTCTGTCTAGTCTTGTCTGTCTAGTCTTGTCTGTCTAGTCTTGTCTGTCTAGTCTTGTCTGTCTAGTCTTGTCTGTCTAGTCTTGTCTGTCTAGTCTTGTCTGTCTAGTCTTGTCTGTCTAGTCTTGTCTGTCTAGTCTTGTCTGTCTAGTCTTGTCTGTCTAGTCTTGTCTGTCTAGTCTTGTCTGTCTAGTCTTGTCTTGTCTGTCTAGTCTTGTCTGTCTAGTCTTGTCTGTCTAGTCTTGTCTGTCTAGTCTTGTCTGTCTAGTCTTGTCTGTCTAGTCTTGTCTGTCTAGTCTTGTCTGTCTAGTCTTGTCTGTCTAGTCTTGTCTGTCTAGTCTTGTCTGTCTAGTCTTGTCTGTCTAGTCTTGTCTGTCTAGTCTTGTCTGTCTAGTCTTGTCTGTCTAGTCTTGTCTGTCTAGTCTTGTCTGTCTAGTCTTGTCTGTCTAGTCTTGTCTGTCTAGTCTTGTCTGTCTAGTCTTGTCTGTCTAGTCTTGTCTGTCTAGTCTTGTCTGTCTAGTCTTGTCTGTCTAGTCTTGTCTGTCTAGTCTTGTCTGTCTAGTCTTGTCTGTCTAGTCTTGTCTGTCTAGTCTTGTCTGTCTAGTCTTGTCTGTCTAGTCTTGTCTTGTCTGTCTAGTCTTGTCTGTCTAGTCTTGTCTGTCTAGTCTTGTCTGTCTAGTCTTGTCTGTCTAGTCTTGTCTGTCTAGTCTTGTCTGTCTAGTCTTGTCTGTCTAGTCTTGTCTGTCTAGTCTTGTCTGTCTAGTCTTGTCTGTCTAGTCTTGTCTGTCTAGTCTTGTCTGTCTAGTCTTGTCTGTCTAGTCTTGTCTGTCTAGTCTTGTCTGTCTAGTCTTGTCTGTCTAGTCTTGTCTGTCTAGTCTTGTATGTCTAGTCTTGTCTGTCTAGTCTTGTCTGTCTAGTCTTGTCTGTCTAGTCTTGTCTGTCTAGTCTTGTCTGTCTAGTCTTGTCTGTCTAGTCTTGCCTGTCTAGTTTTGTCTGTCTAGATGTCTGATGAGGGAAAATCAGAAACATTGAAAGCAAGAATAAGTTTGAACAGAAAGAAGTGAATAGACATTAAAAGCAGTAAAAATAAAGAGTAGAAGTAAATGGTAAATGAGGAGCGTACCTATGTGAGAGAGTTCAGCCGAAGACGTTTTTTGCCGAGCAACGTTTTCGCCCAGGAAATAAAATGAGAGAACGAAAAAATACATGAAAACAATGAAAGAAAACCGGAAAAGTTTCCTGTAGTTGAATGAATTGGTTTCTGTTGCGGTGATGAAGATGCTGGGGATTAGATTGAGGGGTTCGCTTTGTTTTACAGTTTAAGGGAGTCTAGACTAGCCACAGAGCTTCTGCGCGATAGGCCGAGTGAAGGAGGACCACTAACCAGTGACGTGGTGCCGAACAGTTTGTACCATCCTATGACGATGTTGCTTAAATTTAGGTCATCTAACATTATTTGGGCGACACCCATGAACACTTTTTTGCCTTCTATGCGACCGTAATCGCCCCAAACGGTCACCTGCAAAACAAGAACGTCAGCAAACTAGCATAGAAATTCGCACCGAAAACTGGCTCACCTGAAGAACACAGCCTTGGAATGGTTCTCTAAATGCTAACTGTTGCTGATATAAGGGATCTAGAGTTCGTCTCGCCGTCGATGTTTTCGCTTTTGCTATGCATTTCTTCCCATTCACTAGATAAACTTTCACATAAGGTGCTGCAAATAAAACGCAAAATTAATACAAAATTTGCAAAATTTATTACAAAATTTTTGTGGAAATCCGGCGAATATATTGGTTAATACTACCCTGTAAACAGAAGAAGTTTTAGGAAAATCTCAGCTTGTAAGGAGAAGGTTTGGAAAAATCGCGATTATTGAAAAACTAGTCTGCGAAAAATACTGAAATTTGTTGGAGATCCTCCTAAAGGTTTGCTAAAAATATTCTGAAAATTTGCAATGCAAAATTTTCTTGGTTTTTGAGTTTCGTGAACGAGAATGCAAAAAGTTTTAGGAAAATCTCAGTTTGTAAGGAGCAGGTTTTGAAAAATCGCGATTACTGAAAAATTAGTTGGCGAAAATTGCTAAAATTTGTTGGAGATCTTCCTTAAGTTTTACTGAAAACATTCTGAAAATTTGCAATGTTTCCTAAAGGTTTGCTGAAAATATTGTGAAAATTTGCAATGCACCATTATCTTGTTTTTTGAGTTTCTTGAACGAGAATGCAAAAAGTTTTAGGAAAATCTCAGTTTATAAGAAGAAGGTTTGGAAAAATCGCGATTACTGAAAAACTAGTTGGCGAAAATTGCTGAAATTTGTTGGAGATCTTCCTAAAGGTTTGCTAAACACATTCTGAAAATTTTCAATGCAAAGTTTTCCTGGTTTTTGAGTTTCTTGAGCGAGTATGCAAAAAGTTTCAGGAAAATCTCAGTTTGTAAGGTGAAGGTTTGGAAAAATCGCTATGACTGAAAAACTAGTCGGCGAAAATTGCTAAAATTTGTTGGAGATCTACCTAAAGGTTTGCTGAAAACATTCTGAAAATTTGCAATGCAAAGTTTCCTTGGCATTTGAGTTTCTTGAGCGAGTATGCAAAAAGTTTTAAGAAAACCTCAGTTTGTAAGGAGAAGATTTGGAAAAAACGCGATTACTGAAAAACTAGTGTGTGAAAATTGCTGAAATTTGTTGGAGATCTTTCTAAAACCTTGCTGAAAACATTCTGAAAATTTGTAATGCAAAGTTTCCTTGGTTTTTGAATTTCTTGAGCGAGTGTGCAAAAAGTTTTAGGAAAATCTCAGTTTGTAAGGAGAAGGTTTGGAAAAATCGCGATAACTGAAAAACTAGTCGGCGAAAATTGCTGAAATTTGTGGGAGATCTTCCTAAAGCTTTGCTGAAAACATTCTGAAAATTTGCAATGCAAAGTTTTCTTGGTATTTGATTTTCGTAAGTAAGAATGCAAAAAGTTTTAGGAAAATCTCAGTTTCTAAAGAGAAGGTTTGGAAAAATCGCGATAACTGAAAAACTAGTCGGCGAAAATTGCTGAAACTTGTTGGAGATCTTCCTAAAGGTTTGCTAAAAACATTCTGAAAATTTGCAATGCAAAGTTTCCTTGGCATTTGGGTTTCTTGAGCGAGTATGCAAAAAGTTTTAGGAAAATCTCAGTTTGTAAGGAGAAGGTTTGGAAAAATCGCCATAACTGAAAAACTAGTCGGCGAAAATTGCTGAAATTTGTTGGAGATCTTCCTAAAGGTTTGCTGAAAACATTCTGATCATTTTAAATCCAATGTTTTCTTGTTTTTTGAGTTTCTTGAGCGAGTATGCAAAAAGTTTTAGGAAAATCTCAGTTTGTAAGGAGAAGGTCTGGAAAAATCGCGATTACTGAAAAAACAAGTCGGCGAAAATTGCTGAAATTTGTTGGAGATCTTCCTAAAAGTTTGCTGAAAACATTCTGATCATTTTAAATCCAATGTTTTCTTGGTTTTTGAGTTTCCTGAGCGAGTATGCAAAAAGTTTTAGGAAAATCATAGTTTGTAAGGGGAAGGTTTGGAAAAATCGCAATTACTGAAAAACTAGTTTGCGAAAATTTCTGAAATTTGTTGGAGATCTTCCAAATGCTTCCTAATGCAAAATTTTCTTGGATTTTGAGTTTCGTGAGCGAGAAAACAAAAAGTTTTAGGAAAATTTCAGTTTGTATGGAGCAGGTTTGAAAAAATCGCGATTACTGAAAAACTAGTCGGCGAAAATTTCTGAAATTTGTAGGAGAGCTTCCTAAAGGTTTGCTGAAAACATTCTGAAAATTTTCAATGCAAAGTTTTCTTGTTTTCGAGTTTCTTGATCGAGAATGCAAAAAAATTTAGGAAATCTTAATTTGTAAGGAGAAGGTTTGGAAAAATCACGATTACTGAAAAACTAGTCGGCGAAAATTTCTGAAATTTGTAGGAGAGCTTCCTCTCCTACGTTTGCTGAAAACATTCTGAAAATTTTCAATGCAAAGTTTTCTTGTTTTCGAGTTTCTTGATCGAGAATGCAAAAAAAAATAGGAAAATCTTAATTTGTAAGGAGAAGGTTTGGCAAAATCACGATTACTGAAAAACTAGTCGGCGAAAATTTCTGAAATTTGTAGGAGAGCTTCCTAAAGGTTTGCTGAAAACATTCTGAAAATTTTCAATGCAAAGTTTTCTTGTTTTCGAGTTTCTTGATCGAGAATGCAAAAAAATTTAGGAAATCTTAATTTGTAAGGAGAAGGTTTGGAAAAATCACGATTACTGAAAAACTAGTCCGCGAAAATTGCTGAAATTCGTTGGAGATCTTCCTAAAGCTTTGCTGAAAACATTCTGAAAATTTGCAATGCAAAGTTTCCTTGGCATTTGAGTTTCTTGAACGAGTATGCAAAAAGTTTTCGGAAAATCTCAGTTTGTAAGGAGAAGGTTTGGAAAAATCGCGATTACTGAAAAACTAGTCGGCGAAAATTTCTGAAACTTGTAGGAGAGCTTCCTAAAGCTTTGCTGAAAACATTCTGAAAATTTGCAATGCAAAGTTTCCTTGGCATTTGAGTTTCTTGAGCGAGTATGCAAAAAGTTTTAGGAAAATCTCAGTTTGTAAGGAGAGGGTTTGGAAAAATCGCGATAACTGAAAAACTATTCTGCGAAAATTGCTTAAATTTGTTGGAGATCTTCCTATAGGTTTGCTGAAAACATTCTAAAAATTTGCAATGCAAAGTTTTTTTGGTTTTTGAGTTTCTGGAGCGATTATGCAAAATGTTTTAAGAAAAGCTCAGTTAGAAAGAAGAAGCTTTGGAAAAATCGCGATTACTGAAAAACTAGTCTGCGAAAATTGCTGAAATTTGTTGGAGATCTTCCTAAAAGTTTGCTGAAAACATTCTAAGAATTTGCAATGCAAAATTTTCTTGGTTTTTTTAATTTCTTGAGCGAGTATGCAAAAAGTTTTAGGAACATCTCAGTTTGTAAGGATAAGGTTTGAAAAAATTGCGATTACTGAAAAACTAGTCTGCAAAAATTGCTGAAATTTGTTGGAGATCTTCCTTAAGGTGTGCTGAAAACATTCTGAAAATTTGCAATGCAAAGTTTCCGTGACATTTGAGTTTATTTCGCGAGTATGCAAAAAGTTTTAGGAAAATCTCAGTTTGTAAGGAGAAGGTTTGAAAAAATTGCGATTACTGAAAAACTAGTCTGCGAAAATTGCTGAAATTTGTTGGAGATCTTCCTTAAAGTGTGCTGAAAACATTCTGAAAATTTACATTGCAGTTTCCTTGGCATTTGAGTTTCTTGCGCGAGTATGCAAAAAGTTTTAGGAAAATCTCAGTTTGTAAGGAGAAGGTTTGAAAAAATTGCGATTACTGAAAAACTAGTCTGCGAAAATTGCTGAAATTTGTTGGAGATCTTCCTTAAAGCGTGCTGAAAACATTCGGAAAATTTGCAATGCAAAGTTTCCTTGGCATTTGAGTTTCTTGCGCGAGTATGCATAAAGTTTTAGGAAAATCTCAGTTTGTAAGGAGAAGGTTTGAAAAAATTGCGATTACTGAAAAACTAGTCTGCGAAAATTGCTGAAATTTGTTGGAGATCTTCCTTAAGGTGTGATGAAAACATTCTGAAAATTTGCAATGCAAAGTTTCCGTGGCATTTCAGTTTCTATCGCGAGTATGCAAAAAGTTTTAGGAAAATCTCAGTTTGTAAGGAGAACGTTTCAAAAAATTGCGATTACTGAAAAACTAGTCTGCGAAAATTGCTGAAATTTGTTGGAGATCTTCCTTAAAGTGTGCTGAAAACATTCGGAAAATTTGCAATGCAAAGTTTCCTTGGCTTTTGAGTTTCTTGAGCGAGTATGCAAGAAGTTTTAGGAAAATCTCAGTTTGTAAGGAGAAGGTTGGAAAAAATTGCGATTACTGAAAAACTAGTCTGCGAAAATTGCTGAAATTTGTTGGAGATCTTCCTTAAAGTGTGCTGAAAACATTCTGAAAATTTGCAATGCAAAGTTTCCTTGGCATTTGAGTTTCTTGCGCGAGTATGCAAAAAGTTTTAGGAAAATCTCAGTTTGTAAGGAGAAGGTTTGAAAAAATTGCGATTACTGAAAAACTTGTCTGCGAAAATAGATGAAATTTGTTGGAGATCTTCCTTAAGGTGTGCTGAAAACATTCTGAAAATTTGCAATGCAAAGTTTCCGTGGCATTTCAGTTTCTATCGCGAGTATGCAAAAAGTTTTAGGAAAATCTCAGTTTGTAAGGAGAAGGTTTGGAACAATAACGATTACTGAAAAACTAGTCTGAATATTTGCAATGCAAAATTTTCTTATTTTTTAAGTTTCTTGGTCGAAAATCTCAGTTTCTAAGGTGGTTTGGAAAAATCACGTATACTGAAAAACTAGTCGGCGAAATATGCTGAAATTTGTTGCAGATCTTCTTAAAGCTTTGCTAAAAACATTCTGAAAATTTGCAATGCAAAATTTTCTTGGTTTTTGAGTTTATTGAACGAAATATATCTTCTCGAGAAAACAGACATACAAAGTTGATTGGTAATCTTAACAATAAACAAAGTTAACAATTTAATATTACCTGGTAAAATTTTGGATCCTGGTCGAGCTTGAAGACCCCTAGCTCGAATAACTTCGACCTCCAAGAATCCTTTTTGGTAGCAAAGGGAGAGTTGGATGTCGCCGAGGGCGGGGGCGCCCAGGACCTGCCTGCCGACCAATTGGCCCGGCCCCAGTCCATCGATGAACTCGGCAAGCTGTCCGCCTTCGCCGGCAAGCCGCAGAGACGGCGACCACCTACTCAAAGAGAAAGTAGAGAGAAAGAAACGCGCGAATTGGGGGGCGGCTTTCGGTGGAGAAATTTGTTAAGAGAGCGTGGAACAGACACCAAAATGAAATCATAATTGGAAAAATAAACGTACATAGAGAGAAAATGGAAAAATAGAAAGTTCGGTTCCAAACGTAAAATAAACAAATCAGAAAGAAATGGTTCGTTTTTAAATGAAAATTTATGTGTGGATTTATTTCATAAACAAAATGTCCTCTTTGAATAATAAACTCTTTGCTTTTACCGTGCGTTTCGACGGTGCTGCATCTATCTAATTCTCTGAACGAAATCAGCATGCTCGGGTTGTGCTAAGTGCTCAGTGCTAAGCATGCGGAAGCGAAACTAAATACATACCAGTCACAAGTTGTCATCGCAATTACAAAGATTCTTTTTACGGTTTAGGCAAAGCTGTGAGACAGTCGAGAGAAGTTATTTCGCATCCAACATGCTCTTTACTCCAACGGCAAACACATCGATCATTCACGGTCCAAGTGGAAAACACAACAAAGAGACTTTTTTTCGGTTTACAGACAGAAAAATTCAGTAACAAAGTTTGATCAATTTTTTAACTCGCATTTGTCGCAAATCCTTTCTTCCAACAAGGTTTCTCTTTCTTGCCACAGACTCATAAACGACAGCGAAGCCACAACAGTTGTCTAGCCTTGTCTGTATAGACAAGACTAGACTAATGAGACTAGACAGACAAGACTAGATAGTCAAAACTAGACAGACAATACTAGACAGAAATGATTAGACAGATAAGTCTAGACGGACAAGACTAGACAGACAAGACTAGACAGACAAGACTAGATAGACAAGACAGAAATAGATAGACAAAACTAACTCTAAACAACTCTAAAACTTAATAGTCTAACCTAATGTTTGCATTTAAACTATTCGAGTATTGTTTGTTTACTATATGTCTAGTCTTGTCTGTCTATTCTTGTCTGTCTAGTCTTGTTTGTCTAGTCTTGTCTGTTTAGTCTTGTCTGTCTAGTCTTGTCTGTCTAGTCTTGTCTGTCTAGTCTTGTCTGTCTAGTCTTGTCTGTCTAGTCTTGTCTGTCTAGTCTTGTCTGTCTAGTCTTGTCTGTCTAGTCTTGTCTGTCTAGTCATGTCTGTCTAGTCTTGTCTGTCTAGTCTTGTCTGTCTAGTCTTGTCTGTCTAGTCTTGTCTGTCTAGTCTTGTCTGTCTAGTCTTGTCTGTCTAATCTGTCTAGTCTTGTCCGTCTAGTCTTGTCTGTCTAGTCTTGTCTGTCTAGTCTTGTCTGTCTAGTCTTGTCTGTCTAGTCTTGTCTGTCTAGTCTTGTCTGTCTAGTCTTGTCTGTCTAGTCTTGTCTGTCTAGTCTTGTCTGTCTAGTCTTGTCTGTCTAGTCTTGTCTGTCTAGTCTTGTCTGTCTAGTCTTGTCTGTCTAGTCTTGTCTGTCTAGTCTTGTCTGTCTAGTCTTGTCTGTCTAGTCTTGTCTGTCTAGTCTTGTCTGTCTAGTCTTGTCTGTCTAGTCTTGTCTGTCTAGTTTTGTCTGTCTAGTCTTGTCTGTCTAGTCTTGTCTGTCTAGTCTTGTCTGTCTAGTCTGTCTAGTCTTGTCTGCCTAGTCTTGTCTGTCTAGTCTTGTCTGCCTAGTCTTGTCTGTCTAGTCTTGTCTGTCTAGTCTTGTCTGTCTAGTCTTGTCTGTCTAGTCTTGTCTGTCTAGTCTTGTCTGTCTAGTCTTGTCTGTCTAGTCTTGTCTGTCTAGTCTTGTCTGTCTAGTCTTGTCTGTCTAGTCTTGTCTGTCTAGTCTTGTCTGTCTAGTCTTGTCTGTCTAGTCTTGTCTGTCTAGTCTTGTCTGTCTAGTCTTGTCTGTCTAGTCTTGTCTGTCTAGTCTTGTCTGTCTAGTCTTGTCTGTCTAGTCTTGTCTGTCTAGTCTTGTCTGTCTAGTCTTGTCTGTCTAGTCTTGTCTGTCTAGTCTTGTCTGTCTAGTCTTGTCTGTCTAGTCTTGTCTGTCTAGTCTTGTCTGTCTAGTCTTGTCTGTCTAGTCTTGTCTGTCTAGTCTTGTCTGTCTAGTCTTGTCTGTCTAGTCTTGTCTGTCTAGTCTTGTCTGTCTAGTCTTGTCTGTCTAGTCTTGTCTGTCTAGTCTTGTCTGTCTAGTCTTGTCTGTCTAGTCTTGTCTGTCTAGTCTTGTCTGTCTAGTCTTGTCTGTCTAGTCTTGTCTGTCTAGTCTTGTCTGTCTAGTCTTGTCTGTCTAGTCTTGTCTGTCTAGTCTTGTCTGTCTAGTCTTGTCTGTCTAGTCTTGTCTGTCTAGTCTTGTCTGTCTAGTCTTGTCTGTCTAGTCTTGTCTGTCTAGTCTTGTCTGTCTAGTCTTGTCTGTCTAGTCTTGTCTGTCTAGTCTTGTCTGTCTAGTCTTGTCTGTCTAGTCTTGTCTGTCTAGTCTTGTCTGTCTAGTCTTGTCTGTCTAGTCTTGTCTGTCTAGTCTTGTCTGTCTAGTCTTGTCTGTCTAGTCTTGTCTGTCTAGTCTTGTCTGTCTAGTCTTGTCTGTCTAGTCTTGTCTGTCTAGTCTTGTCTGTCTAGTCTTGTCTGTCTAGTCTTGTCTGTCTAGTCTTGTCTGTCTAGTCTTGTCTGTCTAGTCTTGTCTGTCTAGTCTTGTCTGTCTAGTCTTGTCTGTCTAGTCTTGTCTGTCTAGTCTTGTCTGTCTAGTCTTGTCTGTCTAGTCTTGTCTGTCTAGTCTTGTCTGTCTAGTCTTGTCTGTCTAGTCTTGTCTGTCTAGTCTTGTCTGTCTAGTCTTGTCTGTCTAGTCTTGTCTGTCTAGTCTTGTCTGTCTAGTCTTGTCTGTCTAGTCTTGTCTGTCTAGTCTTGTCTGTCTAGTCTTGTCTGTCTAGTCTTGTCTGTCTAGTCTTGTCTGTCTAGTCTTGTCTGTCTAGTCATGTATGTCTAGTGTTGTCTGTCTGTCGGGTCCGTTTGCAAATTTTCTCCTCCAGCACTTGCAAGAAAAAAAAAAAAAAAAAAAAAAAAAAAAACTTTATCTGTCTAATCTCTATCAAGTAATGTTTACTATTAGTCTTATACAGTCTGTTGAATAAAATGTGGGCTAGATAAAACCTTGTTGGAGCAAAGAGTCTGGACTAGGAATATTTAATAGTAATATTTCAATAGTCGGAAACTATTTACTAGAAACTAATTAGTAAATAAACAAGGTCGAAAATCAGTCGAGATCTGGAAACTAAAGCAAAACTAAAAGAAAAAAAATAATTTTAAAATTAAAATAAAGAGAGCCGAAGCTTAATAAATATATCTGTGGATCTGCGTAGAGACAGACAACACAGATTTGGTTCGGTTGTTGTTCTGGGTGTACTTACGACGATCCCTCAGAGCTGGAGATAGAGTTCAGGCTGGCGGCCCTTTGGCTGGCGTCCGCCGAGCGGGCGGGGAACGCGGGCACGACTTCCTGCGACCTCTGAATACTGGGCGACACCCGCTTTCTACTGTTCCCGCTCTCTGAAGCCCATGGAAAAATCACTGGATATCAACACCCACAACAGACAAGGTTTAAGTAAATTGTTCACAAAGGCGGCGTTCGGCGGCCCTCTGGAAATCAACGCTAAAATCTAGTTTAGGCTGCGTTCTCGGGTTATTTTTTTTTGCAAGCGGCACAGCCTCGGCTACAATCTGCAAACTACTGATGCCAAAAATAAATTCCACAAGCAATTCAAACTCAAAATGTTTACACCAGCACATAAATTACTAAATTTAGTATAGCTAAATTTATGGCACATATATTACTAAATTTATGGCACAAATATGGCTATATTTGTGGCAAATAGACGTCTAAATTGGTTGCGCAAAAATAACTTAATTTGTGGTACATATATGGCCTAAGTAGGGAAAAATAGTTGTTTCTAGGCCACCTGCTCCATCCATGTAATTTCCCCATAA
The DNA here is from genome assembly GCA_944588485.1 of Phosphuga atrata. Taxonomy (NCBI): domain Eukaryota; kingdom Metazoa; phylum Arthropoda; class Insecta; order Coleoptera; family Silphidae; genus Phosphuga; species Phosphuga atrata. Next base: position 62,424,415 of record OX155901.1, on the reverse strand, counting down.
GCCGGATGGAGCAAAACTGGTCCCTTATCAGTAGTTCTGAACGCGACCGAGCGTGTATTAGTAGATGGCGTGTTAATTAGCGAGCGCGACGGATAGCGGGAAAATGAGGGGTGGACATATTTCCAGATGGGGGTTGATTCAATTGAGATTATGAGGGGGTTTAGATTGACAAGACTAGACAGACAAGACTAGATAGATGAAGCTAGACAGAAGGGGCTAAATACATGAGATTAGACAGAGGGGGCTAGATACATGAGACTAAATGCATGTGACTAGATAAGACTGAACTAAAATATATAAGGGATTGTTTAATTCAACTAAAATATATTTTCGATTGTTTTTTTCGTTTTTATTTTGATCTACTGCCGTGGCTTGGCGATTAGGCGCAACCGGATGTTTGTCAGTCATAACAACTCATGCTATCTTATCAGCGGTGCGCGAGCGAAGAAAATAATAAATTATGAAGCGCGGTCTAATCAATTTCTTAGGATTGTTTTTCCGTTTAACTTAATATACATTCCAGCGGATATATAATAACGCGCTGAGAGAGTTCTAAATCAGTTGTTATTCGTTAGGATCATTCCATTCAATAAACGGATTAAACGACTTCCCGCTTGCAATTTTCTCATTGAGGTAAGGTATGCTCCCTTCGAAATCATAGTCTGTGAAAACACTTTCTTCATCTTCTTCTCTCTTATTAATGCAATTTCTTGGAAATCCTGCAGGGGTATTCTGTTTGGGTGTTTGAGAATTACTAATATCAAATCGATGTTCCAATAAATCCAGGTAATTTAACAACTCTTTAAAGGAGTCAGCTAACATTGAGACGTTTATTCTGTTTTCTTTTATTCCCACTATTAAGTCATTGTATATATCTTTGAGTACACCTGCTTCAATATCTTCAGCTACACTTTTCTCCAAACTGCTTTCTTCTATTAAGTCATACTTGCATCCACTTCAATCCACTTTTCATCTACTTGCATCCACTTTTCATCTACTTGCATCCACTTTTCATCTAATTGCATCCACTTTTCATCACGCTAAACAGGGTGTGAGGTCTATGTAACCGCGATGGGAATACGGGATGTTAGGAATGAAGCGCGCTTGATTCCTAACATCCCGTAACCTAACCTAATGCTAACCTAACTAACCCAATGAGATTAAAGCTGAAGAGAAGGATAGAAAGTGGACGGAAAGTGGACGGAGTAAACGGAAAGCGGACGGAAGTGGACGGAGTGGACGGAGAGTGGACGGAATGTGGACGGAAAGTGGACGGAGTTTAGCGTGGGGTTACATAGACCTCACATCCTCTTTAGCGTGATGAAAAGTGGATGCAAGTAGATGTAAAGTGGATTGAAGTGGATGCAAGTATGACTTAATAGAAGAAAGCAGTTTGGATAAAAGTTGCTGAAGATATTGAAGCAGGTGTACCCAAAGATCATGATATATACAATGACTTAATGGTGGGAATAAAAGGAAACGTCTCAATGTTAGCTAACTCCTTTAAAGAGTTGTTAAATTACCTGGATTTATTGGAACATCGATTTAATATTAGTAATTCTCAAACACCCAAACAGAATACCCCTGGATTTCCAACAAATAATTAATAAGAGAGAAGAAGATGAAGAAAGTGTTTTCACAGACTATGATTTCGAAGGGAGCATACCTTACCTCAATGAGAAAATTGCAAGCGGGAAGTCGTTTAATCCGTTTATTGAATGGAATGATCCTAACGAATAACAACTGGTTTAGAACTCTCTCAGCGCGTTATTATATATCCTCTAGAATGTTTATTAAATTAAACGGAAAAACAATCCTAAGAAATTGATTAGACCGCGCTTCATAATTTATTATTTTCTTCGCTCGCGCACCGCTGATAAGATAGCATGGGTTGTTATGACTGACAAACATCCGGTTGCGTCTAATCGCCAAGCCAGGGCAGTAGATCAAAATAAAAACGAAAAAAACAATCGAAAATATATTTTAGTTGAATTAAACAATCCCTTCTATATTTTAGTTCAGTCTTATCTATCACATGCATTTAGTCTCATGTATCTAGCCCCCTCTGTCTAATCTCATGTATTTAGCCCCATCTGTCTAGCTTCATCTATCTAGTCTTGTCTGTCTAGTCTTGTCAATCTAAACCCCCCATAATCTCAATTGAATCAGCCCCTATCTGGAAATATGTCCACCCCTCATTTTCAATTTTCCCGCTATCCGTCGCGCTCGCTAATTAACACGCCATCTACTCATACACGCTCGGTCGCGTTCAGAACTACTGATAAGGGACCAATTTTGCTGCATCCGGCTTATGGGGAAATTACATGGATGGAGCAGGTGGCCTAGAAACAACTATCTTTCCCTACTGGCCTAATTTATGCCACATATATGGTTATTATATTTATGACAAACAGATGTCTAAATTTGTTGCGCAAAGTAGGCTTAACTTGTGGTACAGATATGGCCTAATTTGTGGCATATATGGCTTATATTTGTTTATATGGCACATATATAGACATCTATATTTGGTGCGCAAAGATGGCTTAACTTGTGGTACAGATATGACCTAATTTGTGGCACATATATTTGTGGCAAATAAACATCTAAATTTTTTGCGCAAAAATAGCATAATTTGTGGCGGGAATATGAAAGTTTCGGGCACATATCTAGTTATGTTTCGGGCACTTTTTGACGTATAACATGGCGGAAATTGACACATGCGCACAAAAATGTATGAAAAGGTCTATTTCTAGCACATGTATGGCTTTGTTGGAATTTCTGAAATAATTTTAAACTTGTGCAAAAATTTGTGGAACCTTTTTCTATGGCACAGTGATTCTCTTCTGTACAAAGAAACTCAACTGTGCCATTGAAGAGCTCGCGGAATCCATGTGCCGGTGCAAACAGGTACAAAAACATAATCTATTCAAACTCGCTCTGTTTTCTACTAGGCATCCTCTAAATCGAAAACACGATTGCGGCAAGAACAAAAAAAATTTCCACACATTTTTCATTTTCCGTAAAATTTTTCTATCCGCTTCCTCTCTATGTACCTATTTTACTAATTTTCTTTGGCTGTGTTCGCTCCATCCACGCTTTCTCCTTCTTTATCTCTACAAAGGATTCAGGAAACGATGAAAGTGGATAGAGGATAACAGGAAAATTGTTACTTGTAAAACAAGAGTTTTCGTTGCCTAAACTGTCAAATTTAATCAGCAGCCGGTCAAATGTGGTCGTAACTTCGTCAACAGTCGTAACAATCGTAACAGTCAAATCTGACAAACAAACTGTCAAATTTAATCAAAAACCTGTCAAATATGATCGTAAAACAGTCAAATCTGACAATCAAACTGTCAAATTTAATAAACAAACTGTCAAATATGATCGTAAAACAGTCAAATCTGATAATCAAACTGTCAAATTTAATCAACAACCTGTCAAATATGATCGTAAAACAGTCAAATCTAACGATCAAACTGTCAATTTTAATCAACAACCTATCAGATATGATCGTATAACAGCAAAATCTGTCAATCAAAATGTCAAATTTAATCAACAAACTGTCAAATATGATCGTAAAACAGTCAAATCTGACAATCAAACTGTCAAATTAAATCAACAACCTATCAAATATGATCGAAAAACAGTCAAATATGACAATCTAACTGTCAAATTTAATCAACAACCTGTCAAATATGAATGTAAAACAGACAAATCTGACAATCAAACTGTCAAATTTAATCAACTACCTGTCAAATATGATCGAAAAACAGTCAAATATGACAATCTAACTGTCAAATTTAATCAACAACCTGTCAAATATAATGTAAAACTGTCAAATATGACAATCAAACTGTCAAATTTAACCAACATCCTGTCAACTGTGATCGAAAAACAGTCAAATATGACAATCTAACTGTCAAAATTAATCAACCTGTCAAATATAATAAAAAACAGTCAAATATGACAATCAAACTGTCAAATTTAACCAACAACCGGTCAAATGTGAACGTAAAACTGTCAAATCTGACAATCAAACTGTCAAATTTAATCAACAACCTGTCATATATGATCGTGAAACAGTCAAATCTGAAAATCAAACAGTGAAATTTAATCAACAACCTGTCAAATATGAACGTAAAACTGTCAAATCTGACAATCAAACTGTCAAATTTAATCAACAACCTATCATATATGATCAAAAACAGTAAAATATGACAATCTAATTGCCAAATTTAATCAACAACCTGTCAAATATGAATGTAAAACTGTAAAATCTGGCAATCAAACTGTCAAATGTAATCAACAACCTGTCAAATATGATCGAAAAAACAGTCAAATATGACAATCAAACTATCAAATTTAATCAACAACCTGTCAAATATGATTGTAAAACAGTCAAATCTGACGATCAAACTGTCAATTTTAATCAACAACCTATCAAATATGATCGTATAACAGTAAAATCTGTCAATCAAACTGTCAAATTTAATCAACAACCTGTCAAATATGATCGTAAAACAGCCAAATCTGACAATCAAACTGTTAAATTTAATCAACAACCTGTAAAATATGATCGAAAAACAGTCAAATATGACAATAACTGTCAAATTTAACCAACAACCGGTCAAATGTGAACGTAAAACTGTCAAATCTGACAATCAAACTGTCAAATTTAATCAACAACCTGTCAAATATGATCGTGAAACAGTCAAATCTGACAATCAAACTGTCAAATTTAATCAACAACCTGTCAAATATGAACGTAAAACTGTCAAATCTGACAATCAAACTGTCAAATTTAATCAACAACCTATCATACATGATCAAAAACAGTCAAATATGACAATATAATTGCCAAATTTAATCAACAACCTGTCAAATATGAATGTAAAACTGTCAAATCTGGCAATCAAACTGTCAAATTTAATCAACAACCTGTCAAATATGATCGAAAAACAGTCAAATATGACAATAACTGTCAAATTTAACCAACAACCGGTCAAATGTGAACGTAAAACTGTCAAATCTGACAATCAAACTGTCAAATTTAATCAACAACCTGTCAAATATGATTGTAAAACAGTCAAATCTGACGATCAAACTGTCAATTTTAATCAACAACCTATCAGATATGATCGTATAACAGTAAAATCTGTCAATCAAACTGTCAAATTTATTCAACAACCTGTCAAATATGATCGAAAAAGAGTAAAATATGACAATCAAACTGTCAAATTTAATCAACAACCTGTCGAATATGAATAAAAAACTAACAAATCTGACAATCAAACTGTCAAATTTAATCTACAACCTGTCAAATGTGAACGTAAAACTGTCAAATTTGACAATCAAACTGTCAAATTTAATTAACAACCTAACAAATATGATCGCAAAACAGTCAAATCCGACAATCAAACTGTCAAATTTAATCTACAACCTGTCATATATGAACGTAAAACTGTCAAATCTGGCAATCAAACTGTCAAATTTAATCAACAACGTGTCAAATATGATCGTAAAACTGTCAAATATGACAATCAAACGACCTAGATCCATACACCATTATCTAATGGTACTACAGTCCTGTGTAGGACCAAGGATCTCCTCCCACAGCCTACACTTGTGCTTGGTGTCTTAATCTTAGAAACAAGTGCAGTTATGACAATCAAACTGTCAAATTTAATCTGCTACCTGACAAATGTGAACGTAAAACTGCCAAATATGACAATCAAACTGTCAAATTTGTTCGCAAAACTGTCAAATTACTTCATGTAACTCTCAAGCAGTACTAAAATGGACTTTGACTACTAATTTGATTAACAAGCTGTCAAATTTGATAACCTGCCTAATCTGTCTGGTCTGCCTGGTCTGTCTAGTCTCGTCTGGTCTGCCTGGTCTGTCTGGTCTGGTCTATCTGGTATGTCTGGTCTGTCTGGTCTGTCTGGTCTGTCTGGTCTGTCTGGTCTGTCTGGTCTGTCTGGTCTGTCTGGTCTGTCTGGTCTGTCTGGTCTGTCTGGTCTGTCTGTCTGGTCATGTTTATCTGGTCTAGTTCTCTATCTTGTCTTATCTTCTATTACAAATTTGATTATCAAAATGTTGAGTTGATTACAAATTTGATAACCAAACTATCAAATTTATTTGGCTACCTGCAAATTTGATCACCAAACTGTCAATTTTGATCATCAAACTGTCAATTTTGCACAAAAGTCATCGACATTGATAAAAAATTAGATAAACTGACAAATTTGATCACCAAACTGTCAATTTTTATCATCAAACTGCCAATTTTGCACTAAAGTCATCGACTTTAATAACAAATTTGATAACCTAACTGTCAAATTTGATTACTAAACTGTCAATTTTGATCATCAAACTGTCAATTTTGCACTAAAATCATCGACATTGATAACAAATTAGATTAATTGTCAAATTTGATCACCAAACTGTCAATTTTGATCATCAAACTGTCAATTTTGCACTAAAATCATCGACATTGATAACAAATTAGATTAATTGTCAAATTTGATCACCAAACTGTCAATTTTGATCATCAAACTGTCAATTTTGCACTAAAGTCATCGACTTTGATAACAATTTAGATTAACTGTCAAATTTGATCATCAAACTGTCAATTTTGCACTAAAGTCATCGACTTTAATAGCAAATTGGATAACCTAACTGTCAAATTTGATTACTAAACTGTCAATTTTGATCATAAAACTGTCAATTTTGCACTAGTCATCGACTTTGGTAACAAATTTGATAACCTAACTGTCAAATTTAATCACTAAACTGTCAATTTTGATCATCAAACTGTCAATTCTGCACTAAAGTCATCGACTTTGATAACAAATTTGATTACCTAACTGTGAAAATCACTAAACTGTCAATTTTGATCACCCAACTGTCAATTTTGATCACCAAACTGTCAATTTTGCACTAGTCATCGACTTTGATAACAAATTTGATTGCCTAACTGTGAAAATCACTAAACTGTCAATTTTGATCATCAAACTGTCAATTTTGAACTGAAGTCAATGACTTTGACTACAAATTTGTTTATCAAACTCTCAAATTTGATCACCAAACTGAAAATTGGATGAAGGAATGTGAATTTGTGGATTGTGACTGTCTAGCAAAATGAAGGAATAGCGAACCTATCGCCGTCAGCGGACAGATCCCCGTCACTGGATGCGGACGAGCCCTGTTTCGAGAGCCTCACGTCCCCTGGAAGCACTTCTTCGGAACGATGCACCGTAAACGACGTTTTGCCCCTCCGCCCGAACCCCATCCGACGTTTTCGACCTGTACATCCACACTTAAATCCAACAACAACAACAACACCGAACAACAAACAACAAATACAACGACACAGTTATCATCAAATACTGTTCAATCTATTCTAGAAATTAACGTTTATTTTTCGTTTGCGATTTCGATTACCTGTTGCCGACAACTGACTCGTCGAGCTGCTCTTCTTGCTCAATCCCACGAATTGCCGGTCTCGGTCTCGATGGCTCTCCTTACGCGTCGGCTCCTTCTGCGGAACTTCTAACCCTTGGAGTTGACCCACAGCTGTATCACTCAAACTACCATCTAAAAGATTATCATTAATTACAAACTAAATTAGAGTTATAGACAAACTTACATTTACAATTTAATTTTGTAAAAAGTTTACCTGTTTTCTCATCAGCAGGTGTTTCGTTATTAGATAAGCTTCTGGTGAACTGTCCCCTTTTGACGCTGCTTTCTCTCTGGTGTCGATGCCTGTGGTGGTGGTGATGGTCGTCGAGGGGGTCGCGAAGGTCGTTGTCGTCGTGGCGTCGGCTTCTGGAGGTGGAGGTTCTCCTGCCGTGGTACTGATACCTATCCGTGTACTCGGTGCTGGCGGGAAGAGAAGAAGTGTTAGCACTAGCCCTACTGGATTGAACGTGTTGTAGCGCCTCCTGCAGCCGCTCCTCAAAGCTATCATGCAAGGGGTTTTTGAGCAGATTGGAGCGGACCTCGTCGAGGACGGCGGCGATGAGGCCCGAGGGCCAGCGGGAGTTTTGGTCGCGGATGTTGAGGAGGACCAAGCGCTGAGCGTCTGGGAACCTCTTCGCGGGTTTCTTGGAACGGAGGAAGATTTGGTCTAAATCGTTGGGGTACGTTTCAAGCGGAAGGGATTTGGAGGAGTTTGAGGAATTCTTGCTGCTGCTGCCTTCGGAACTATCGCTGAACTTCTCGGGGTTATTGTTAGAACTAATCTTCGTATTACATTTTTGGAAACGGTTATCCTGACTGGAAAATGACCTTGAATTTTGTTTTTCGCAAAAATTGCAGCTAGGAATCGCTGAAGCAAATGCGGAACTTCGCGTTATATTCGTGGATGTTTTTGAGCAATTCTCGGGATAAACTAAGTTTGAGGAATTTGTGAATTTCTTTGGAACATTGTTATTTGAGGTTTCCTTGGGAGTTTTTTCCCTGAAAATCATGCAAAATGTCAAAACAACTAAATCTAGATTCTCAGTTGAGACTACAAGCTCCAAATTTGGATTTACCTATGGAGGCGTTCACGTATTACGTGAGTAAAGTTGCAATGATTTTAGATTTAGATTTTTTGAAAGACACGACTAGATATACAAGAAAAGACAGACTAGACGGACAGGGCGGTCAATTTTGCACTGAAGCCCGATGACTTTGATCACCTATTGATATCACCTATCAAGTCACCGACTTTGTTAACAAATTTCATTACCTAACTGACAAATTTAATTACCAATAACAAATTTGATTACTTAACTGTCAAATTTGATCACCAAACTGTCAATTTTGATTATCAAACTGTCAATTTTGCACTAAAGTCATCGACTTTGTTAACAAATTTGATTAGCCAACTGTCAACTTTCACCACCAAGAACAAATTTGATTACTTAACTGACAAATTTGATCACCAAACTGTCAATTTTGATTATCAAACTGTCAATTTTGCATTCAAGTCTCCGACTTTGTTAACAAATTTCATTATCTAACTGACAAATTTAATCACCAATAACAAATTTGATAACTTAACTGTCAAATTTGATCACCAAACTGTCAATTTTGATTATCAAACTATCAATTTTGCATTCAAGTCACCGACTTTGTTAACAAATTTCATTATCTAACTGACAAATTTAATCACCAATAACAAATTTGATTACTTAACTGTCAAATTTGATCACCAAACTGTCAATTTTGATTATCAAACTGTCAATTTTGCATTCAAGTCACCGACTTTGTTAACAAATTTCATTATCTAACTGACAAATTTAATCACCAATAACAAATTTGATTACTTAACTGTCAAATTTGATCACCAAACTGTCAATTTTGATTATCAAACTGTCAATTTTGCATTCAAGTCACCGACTTTGTTAACAAATTTCCTAACTGACAAATTTAATCACCAATAACAAATTTGATTACTTAACTGTCAAATTTGATCACCAAACTGTCAATTTTGATTATCAAACTGTCAATTTTGCATTCAAGTCACCGACTTTGTTAACAAATTTCCTAACTGACAAATTTAATCACCAATAACAAATTTGATTACTTAACTGTCAAATTTGTTCACCAAACTGTCAATTTTGATTATCAAACTGTCAATTTTGCATTCAAGTCACCGACATTGTTAACAAATTTCATTATCTAACTGACAAATTTAATCACCAATAACAAATTTGATTACTTAACTGTCAAATTTGATCACCAAACTGTCAATTTTGATTATCAAACTGTCAATTTTGCATTCAAGTCACCGACTTTGTTAACAAATTTCATTATCTAACTGACAAATTTAATCACCAATAACAAATTTCATTACTTAACTGTCAAATTTGATCACCAAACTGTCAATTTTGATTATCAAACTGTCAATTTTGCATTCAAGTCACCGACTTTGTTAACAAATTTCATTATCTAACTGACAAATTTAATCACCAATAACAAATTTCATTACTTAACTGTCAAATTTGATCACCAAACTGTCAATTTTGATTATCAAACTGTCAATTTTGCACTAAAGTCATCGACTTTGTTAACAAATTTGATTAGCCAACTGTCAAATTTCACCACCAAGAACAAATTTGATTACTTAACTGTCAAATTTGATCACCAAACTGTCAATTTTGATTATCAAACTGTCAATTTTGCATTCAAGTCACCGACTTTGTTAACAAATTTCATTACCTAACTGACAAATTTAATCACCAATAACAAATTTGATTACTTAACTGTCAAATTTGTTCACCAAACTGTCAATTTTGATTATCAAACTGTCAATTTTGCACTAAAGTCATCGACTTTGTTAACAAATTTGATTAGCCAACTGTCAAATTTCACCACCAAGAACAAATTTGATTACTTAACTGTCAAATTTGATCACCAAACTGTCAATTTTGATTATCAAACTGTCAATTTTGCATTCAAGTCACCGACTTTGTTAACAAATTTCATTACCTAACTGACAAATTTAATCACCAATAACAAATTTGATTACTTAACTGTCAAATTTGTTCACCAAACTGTCAATTTTGATTATCAAACTGTCAATTTTGCACTAAAGTCATCGACTTTGTTAACAAATTTGATTAGCCAACTGTCAAATTTCACCACCAAGAACAAATTTGATTACTTAACTGTCAAATTTGATCACCAAACTGTCAATTTTGATTATCAAACTGTCAATTTTGCATTCAAGTCACCGACTTTGTTAACAAATTTCATTACCTAACTGACAAATTTAATCACCAATAACAAATTTGATTACTTAACTGTCAAATTTGTTCACCAAACTGTCAATTTTGATTATCAAACTGTCAATTTTGCACTAAAGTCATCGACTTTGTTAACAAATTTGATTAGCCAACTGTCAAATTTCACCACCAAGAACAAATTTGATCACTTAACTGTCAAATTTGATCACCAAACTGTCAATTTTGATTATGAAACTGTCAATTTTGCATTCAAGTCACCGACTTTGTTAACAAATTTCATCTCACCTAACTGACAAATTTGATCACCAATAACAAATTTGATTACTTAACTGTCAAATTTGATCACCAAACTGTCAACTTTTATCAGAAAACTGTCAATTTTGTACTAAAGTCATCGACTTCGATAACAAATTTGATTACCTGTCAAATTTGATCACCAAACTGTCAATTTTGATCATCAAACTGTCAATTTTGCACTCGTCATCGACTTTGTAAACAAATTTAATTACCTAACTGTCAAATTTGATCACCAATAACAAATTTGATTACTTTGATCAAATTTGATCACCAAACTGTCAATTTTGATTATCAAACTATCAATTTTGCATTCAAGTCACCGACTTTGTTAACAAATTTCATCTCACCTAACTGACAAATTTGATCACCAATAACAAATTTGATTACTTAACTGTCAAATTTGATCACCAAACTGTCAATTTTGATCATCAAACTGTCAATTTTGCACTCGTCATCGACTTTGTAAACAAATTTAATTACCTAACTGACAAATTTGATCACCAATAACAAATTTGATTACTTAACTGTCAAATTTGATCACCAAACTGTCAACTTTTATCAGAAAACTGTCAATTTTGTACTAAAGTCATCGACTCCGATAACAAATTTGATTACCTGTCAAATTTGATCACCAAACTGTCAATTTTGATCATCAAACTGTCAATTTTGCACTCGTCATCGACTTTGTAAACAAATTTAATTACCTAACTGTCAAATTTGATCACCAATAACAAATTTGATTACTTTGATCAAATTTGATCACCAAACTGTCAATTTTGATTATCAAACTATCAATTTTGCATTCAAGTCACCGACTTTGTTAACAAATTTCATCTCACCTAACTGACAAATTTAATCACCAATAACAAATTTCATTACTTAACTGTCAAATTTGATCACCAAACTGTCAATTTTGATTATCAAACTGTCAATTTTGCATTCAAGTCACCGACTTTGTTAACAAATTTCATTATCTAACTGACAAATTTAATCACCAATAACAAATTTCATTACTTAACTGTCAAATTTGATCACCAAACTGTCAATTTTGATTATCAAACTGTCAATTTTGCACTAAAGTCATCGACTTTGTTAACAAATTTGATTAGCCAACTGTCAAATTTCACCACCAAGAACAAATTTGATTACTTAACTGTCAAATTTGATCACCAAACTGTCAATTTTGATTATCAAACTGTCAATTTTGCATTCAAGTCACCGACTTTGTTAACAAATTTCCTAACTGACAAATTTAATCACCAATAACAAATTTGATTACTTAACTGTCAAATTTGTTCACCAAACTGTCAATTTTGATTATCAAACTGTCAATTTTGCATTCAAGTCACCGACATTGTTAACAAATTTCATTATCTAACTGACAAATTTAATAACCAATAACAAATTTGATTACTTAACTGTCAAATTTGTTCACCAAACTGTCAATTTTGATTATCAAACTGTCAATTTTGCATTCAAGTCACCGACTTTATTAACAAATTTCATTATCTAACTGACAAATTTAATCACCAATAACAAATTTGATTACTTAACTGTCAAATTTGATCACCAAACTGTCAATTTTGATTATCAAACTGTCAATTTTGCATTCAAGTCACCGACTTTGTTAACAAATTTCATTATCTAACTGATAAATTTAATCACCAATAACAAATTTGATTACTTAACTGTCAAATTTGATCACCAAACTGTCAATTTTGATTATCAAACTGTCAATTTTGCACTAAAGTCATCGACTTTGTTAACAAATTTGATTAGCCAACTGTCAAATTTCACCACCAAGAACAAATTTGATTACTTAACTGTCAAATTTGATCACCAAACTGTCAATTTTGATTATCAAACTGTCAATTTTGCATTCAAGTCACCGACTTTGTTAACAAATTTCATTACCTAACTGACAAATTTAATCACCAATAACAAATTTGATTACTTAACTGTCAAATTTGTTCACCAAACTGTCAATTTTGATTATCAAACTGTCAATTTTGCACTAAAGTCATCGACTTTGTTAACAAATTTGATTAGCCAACTGTCAAATTTCACCACCAAGAACAAATTTGATTACTTAACTGTCAAATTTGATCACCAAACTGTCAATTTTGATTATCAAACTGTCAATTTTGCATTCAAGTCACCGACTTTGTTAACAAATTTCATTACCTAACTGACAAATTTAATCACCAATAACAAATTTGATTACTTAACTGTCAAATTTGTTCACCAAACTGTCAATTTTGATTATCAAACTGTCAATTTTGCACTAAAGTCATCGACTTTGTTAACAAATTTGATTAGCCAACTATCAAATTTCACCACCAAGAACAAATTTGATTACTTAACTGTCAAATTTGATCACCAAACTGTCAATTTTGATTATCAAACTGTCAATTTTGCATTCAAGTCACCGACTTTGTTAACAAATTTCATTACCTAACTGACAAATTTAATCACCAATAACAAATTTGATTACTTAACTGTCAAATTTGTTCACCAAACTGTCAATTTTGATTATCAAACTGTCAATTTTGCACTAAAGTCATCGACTTTGTTAACAAATTTGATTAGCCAACTGTCAAATTTCACCACCAAGAACAAATTTGATCACTTAACTGTCAAATTTGATCACCAAACTGTCAATTTTGATTATGAAACTGTCAATTTTGCATTCAAGTCACCGACTTTGTTAACAAATTTCATCTCACCTAACTGACAAATTTGATCACCAATAACAAATTTGATTACTTAACTGTCAAATTTGATCACCAAACTGTCAACTTTTATCAGAAAACTGTCAATTTTGTACTAAAGTCATCGACTTCGATAACAAATTTGATTACCTGTCAAATTTGATCACCAAACTGTCAATTTTGATCATCAAACTGTCAATTTTGCACTCGTCATCGACTTTGTAAACAAATTTAATTACCTAACTGTCAAATTTGATCACCAATAACAAATTTGATTACTTTGATCAAATTTGATCACCAAACTGTCAATTTTGATTATCAAACTGTCCATTTTGCACTCTAGTCATCGACTTTGATAACAAATTTGATTACCTAACTGTAAAATTTGATCACCAATAACAAATTTGATTACTTTGATCAAATTTGATCACCAAACTGTCAATTTTGATCATCAAACTGTCAATTTTGTACTAAAGTCATCGAGATCGATAACAATGGTTGGTTTTGGGGGAAAAACCCTTTTGGGGCTCTCACTAAACCCCCTATTCCACTTTGGCTTTTAGTATGCGCCCCCCGATATCGCATATTTTGCATTCATTCAGGGTGGGCAGTCCGAACGGTTATTGAAAACTGTCCTAGCTGTCGTCTCCCCGACCAGGACTCGAACCCGGGTCCCCCGTAGAACTAGACATACAAGACTAGACAGACGTAAACATTTCCAATTATAGTCTAACTAGCAATAATTCTTAATCGATTAATAAACTAAAACAAATTGGAATTTTCCACCTATCTCGACAAATTCTCAAGGTAGAGACAAATGGAAAACTCGAGGGTGTCAAGGGTCTTAGTCTGCATACTTGACTTGCCCCACTAACCGCTACATCAGCAATTATCGATTCTAAATTCACATTAATAAAACTCAAAACAAGAAATAGAAACATGTTATTAGATTTAGTCCCGATTTTGACGGTCCCGTCCCGATTTTTAACAAAATGTCCCGTTTTAAAAACTCCCGCTTTTTATGGAATATTAATCTCTGTGGACTAATCTAACTTCCTCTAATTCCAATGCGACTTTTCCCAACTTTATCTAACCTATACAACTAATCTAATTTGTTTATCAACCACTAATCTAATTATTTTATCAATCACTAATCTAATTTGTTTATCAACCACTAATTTAATTTGTTTATCAACAGTTTCGATCTTTGCTGTGATGTCTTACTTGATGGCCCTGGACCCTCGGGGCCGTTCCGACTGTGTGGAGAAGGAACTGCTGGTGACGGAGCCGACGGACTCCATGTCGCTGTCGAAGTCGACGAGGCCCAGGGGGTCCCGATCGCGGTCGCGGTCCGGCGACAGGGACCGCCTGGTCCTGGTGTGGGTGGTCAGGTCGCTGTCGCTGAGTCCGCTGTAGCGCCGCTCCCACCCGGACCCGGTACTCCTATAAGTATGAACATATCTGAAAAAAAAGGCATTAAGAGACAAGATTTGGACTAGTCGGGCTATTCATCTTGTCTAAAACAGCCATAACTTTTAACACCAGAAAGATCTTTCTTCCTCCATTAAATCAAAAAAAAAACATAAAACTATTATTTTAAAATTTCGAGTCTATTGGGACATATATATCCCACCCAACTAGAATAAGATTGGGACAAATTTAGCAACAATAGTTAATTTAGCTAAATTTAGCTAAAAAATTAGCTAAAAATTTAGCTAAATAGTTATAATTCCGGACTATAATTTTGTATATATCGGACTTGGATTAACTAAGCAAAGTTAATTATATTAAGTTGAGTTTACCTGAGTCTGTGTCTGGAGCCGCTTCTCTCTTCCAGATCTTGTGAGACCCTCTCCTGGAGAGCCCTGGCCAGAGCGTTGGGGACCTGGGGCAGCTGGCGCTTCTTGGGGGAGCCGGTGGGGGTGGCGGTGGCGGAGCGCGATTGGAACCGCGAGGCGTTGTAGCCGGCGGTTTGGTACTCGGGGCGGACGTCGGGCGGCGAGAGCGAGCGGTGGTCGGTGGCGGACCGCCGCGGCGACTTGGAGCGCGAGCGGGAGACGTGGTGGACGCTGGGCGACTCGCACGGCGCCGCCGAATGCGACCGTTGACCCGCCATGTTGTTCTGGAAATTTTACAATTTCATTTATCCGTGTGCCAATATTAAGACAGCGATTTAGTGTTGTAAGATTATTGCTAAACAGCTAGCGTCATTTAGTGGTCAGACAAGACCAGACATACTGTTAAATTTGATTGGCAATCTGTCAAATTTGATCACCAAACTGTGAATTTTGCACCACAGTCATCGACTTTGATGACAAATTTGCTGTTAATTTTGTAAACTGTTAATTTTGATCATCAAACTGTCAATTTTGCACTAGTCAGTAAAGTCATCGACTTTGTTAACAAATTTGCTTACCTAACTGTCAAATTTGATCACCAAACTGTCAATTTTGATCATCAAACTGTCAATTTTGCACAAAAGTCATCGACTTTGATGACAAGTTTGATTACCTAACTGTCAAATTTGATCACCAAACTGTCAATTTTGATCATCAAACTGTCAATTTTGCACTAAAGTCATCGACTTTGATGACAAATTTGATTACCTAACTGTCAAATTTGATCACCAAACTGTCAATTTTGCACTAAAGTCATCGACTTTGATAACAAATTTGATTATCCAACTGTCAAATTTGATCGCCAAACTGTCAATTTTGCAGTAATCAACCTTGGTAGCAAATTAGATTACCTAACTGTCAAATTTGATCACCAAACTGTCAATTTTGATCATCAAAGTGTCAATATTCCACAAAAGTCATCGACTTTGATAACAAACTTGATTACCCAAATGTCAAATTTGATCACCAAACTGTCAATTTTGCAGTAAAGTCATCGACCTTGATAACAAATTAGATTACCTAACTGTCAAATTTGATCACCAAACTATCAATTTTGATCATCAAACCGTCAATTTTGCACAAAAGTCATCGACTTCAATAATAAATTAGATTACCTAACTGTCAAAATTTGTCAATTTTGCAAATTTGAATACCAAACAGTCAATTTTGCATTAGTCATCGTCCTTGATAACAAATTAGATTACTTAACTGTCAAATTTGATTACCAAACTGTCAATTTTGATCATCAAACTGTCAATTTTGCACAAAAGTTATCGAGTTCGATAACAAATTTGATTACCTAACTGTCAAATTCGATCACCAAACTGTCAATTTTGATCATCAAAGTGTCAATTTTGCACCAAAATCATCGACTTTGTTTACAAATTTGATTACTCAACTGTCAAATTTGATCAACAAACTGTCAATTTTGCAATAGTCATCGACCTTGATAACAAATTAGATAACCTAACTGTCAAATTTGATCACCAAACTGTGAATTGTGATCAACAAACTGTCAATTTTGCACTAGTAATCAACTTCAATAACAAATTTTATTACCCGACTGTCAAATTTGATCACCAAACTGTCAATTTTGCACTAAAGTCATCGGCTTTGTTAAAAAAATTTGATTACCCAAATGTCGAATTTGATCACCAAACTGTCAATTTTGATAATCAAACTGTCAATTTTGCACTAAATTCATCGACCTTGATAAAAAAATTAGATTACCTAACTGTCAAATTTGATCACCAAACTGTCAATTTTGATCATCAAAGTGTCAATTTTGCACCAAAATTATCGACTTTGTTAACAAATTTGATTACCCAACTGTCAAATTTGATCACCAAACTGTCAATTTTGCACTAAAGTCATCGGCTTTGTTAAGAAATTTGTCATATTGACCTTGATATTAAATTATATAACGTAAATGTCAAATTTAATCACAAAACTGTCAATTGTGTTCCTCAAACTGTAAATTTTGCACTAGTCATCGACTTCAATAACAAATTTTATTACCTGACTGTCAAATTTGATCACCAAACTGTCAATTTTGCACAAAGTCATCGGCTTTGTTAAGAAATTTGATTACCCAAATGTCAAATTTGATCACCAAACTGTCAATTTTGATCATCAAACTGTCAATTCTGCACCAAAGTCATCGACCTTGATAACAAATTAGAATTAGTAACTGTCAAATTTGATCACCAAACTTTCAATTTTGATCATCAAAGTGTCAATTATGCACCAAAACCATCGACTTTGTTAACAAATTTGATTACCCAACTGTCAAATTTTATCACCAAACTGTCTATTTTGATTATCAAACTGTCAATTTTGCACAAAAGTCATCGACTTTGATAACAAATTAGATTACCTAGCTGTCAAATTTGATCACCATACTGTCAATTTTGGTCATCAAACTGTCAATTTTGCACTAAAGTCATCGACTTCGATAATGAATTTGATTACCTAACTGTCAAATTTGGACACCTTACTATCAAATTTGATCAAACTGCCAATTTTGCACTAGTCATCTACTTTGTTAACAAATTTGATTACCTAACTGTCAAATTTGATCACCAAACTGTCAATTTTGATCATCAAACTGTCAATTTTGCACTAAAGTCATCGACTTCGATAACAAATTTGATTACCTAACTGTCAAATTTGATCACCAAACTGTCTATTTTGATCATTAAACTGTCAATTTTGCACTAAAATCATCGACTTTGATAACAATTTTGATTATCTAACTGTCAAATTTGATCACCAAACTGTCAATTTAGCAGTAAAGTCTCGAACTTGATAAAAAATTAGATTACCTAACTGTCAAATTTGATCACCAAACTGTAAATTTTGATCATCAAACTGCCAATTTTGCAATAAAATAATCGAATTTGTTAACAAATTTGATTTGCTAAATGTCAAATTTGATCACCAAACTGTCAGTTTTGATCATCAAACTATCAATTTTGCACTAAAGTCATCGACTTCGAAAACAAATTTGATTTCCTAGTCAAATTTGACAGTTAGGTCTGGGCTTAGTTCTGGCTTAGTTCTTGTCTGGCCTTTTCAGGTCTTGTCTGGAATTGTCTGATCTTCTCAGGTTTTGTCTGGTCTTGTCTGGTCTTGTTTAGTTACGTCTAGTCGTGTCTAGTCCTGTTTGGTCTTGTTTAGTCATGTATAGTCCTGTCTGGTCTTGTCTTGTCTGCCCTTTTCAGGTCTTGTCTGGTACGTCTGGCCTTGCTGTTCTTGTCTGGTCTTGTTTGGTCTTGTTCAATCGTGTCTGGTCTTGTTCAGTCTTGTCTGGTCTTGTCTAGTAAAAAAATTAAGATGATTTGCAAAATTTTATGAATAAATTTTTCGCGTAAATTTAAATAAAAGAAACGCGAAAACTTACAAATTTGCGTAAATTCTAAAATTTTTTGCAAAATGTCCAGAAAACAAAATCAAATTTGCGAAAACATTTCACACGGAAACTTGAAATTGAACGATAATCAAGTTGTCAATTTCCAAAACAAAAACCAATCGAAAAACCAATTTTTCCAAGCATTTCCCAACACGCTGCACTTTATTTATTTTCCACCCGCTGCGCTGATTGGACACTGTACACAAAACAAAGGAAGAAACAACACGCAAAATTTGCTAAAAATGTGATTGCAGCAAATAAATAAAAAAACAAAGGAAATGAATAATTGAATTAAAGTAATCGTTAAAATCCTCGAATAGAAACAATTGATTCAATTTCGTTAACTAAATTTAAGATTCACTCAAATTAGTTATATTTAAGCACTGTGCATTTTCAACGCGTGTTAATTATTAGCACGTGTCGCTTTTGCGAATTTTTCATTTCGGCACATCCGCAGCGGGACGTGTCGGGGGGGCTGCGACCGTCGCGCGTAAAAGCCACGCGCGAACTGACGCCCTATTGCGTCCGAGGTCGAATCCGTCGCCGCCGGCGACGCCGACGCCTTCACCCCTTTCCGTTGCGTACAATCCGCATTGTAAACACTGGCGAATTTTCTTACGACTTGGCCCGCCGCGAATCTTTTTTTCGCAACGGTCGATACATTTTTGGATCGCGGCCAAAATTCTTCTCATATCAATATTTGTTTTATAAGTCATTTAGCAAAAGGCTATCGACGCAGTTATATTTTAGCTTTAGGTAGAATTTTTGTTATTTTGCACGTGTTTTTTTTTTGCAAAATTTGTAAATTTTTTGTTTTACATAAATTTTGCAGAGAAATTATTGGCTTATTGTTCATGGACGCAAAGCTGTGCGACGCAGTTATATTTTAGCTTTGGTAGAATTTACAGTTTGTTATTTTGCACGTGGTTTTTTTTTGCAAAATTTGCAATTTTTTTTGCTTTACATAAATTTTGCAGAGAAATTATTGGTTTATTGTTTATGGAAGCAAAGCTGTGCTGATGAGAGATAAATCTCGAAACGCGTCCACAGATGGCTCCACTTAAGGTATCGGAAAGACATGATCTTAAAAACAATGTTATTTTTATGGTTTTTGTTGAGTGCCACGAAGGTGGACTGAAAGCTGTAAAATAACTTACAAATTTCATGTGAGATTTGTTTTGGTATATCTTAAAAAGACTCATTATAGAGCTCCGGAAAGGTTGAATGTATTTATATATTCAGGCTGTATCCCGTTTGTTTTAAGTTTGTATGATTGTCTATAACATAGGATGGTTTCACCAATTCCAATTATTGGTTTTATTAAAGTTTGTAAGTTATTAATAATTGTTGGATTTGTTTGCGAAAAATCAAGATTTTTGCGTTAATCAAATAAAAATTTCTAAATTTCAAAATATGGACCTTATCATCATTTTCATCATTAGCCAGCCTGTCCCATTGCTGGGCACCGGCCTCTTCTCTGCCACATATCCAACCTCAGCACTAATTGTAAGATTGAATATGGGGTACCTAGCGGTTTAACGTCGAATCCGAACGAGTAATTTCCAGAGAAGGTTTTAGGCAGTGAGAACCCACGGTTGCCTAAGCCGGATTGGGGAATTGAGTGTGCTGGGTTGCAGCAATTAGTTTTTAATTTTTGTTGCTTTTGGTTCTGTGTGGGATTCGAACCCACGCTGTCTGGCCCGAGAGCCAAGTGCTTAACTCTCTGAGCCACCATCAGCCGACCTAATATGGACGTAACCCCACCTAAATTTATGAAAGCTTTAAATATATTTGTTAAAGCTTTCAAAAATTTAGGTTAGGTTAGTTTATAGCTGCAAGATTTAGGTTCAGACTAGACAATATTGTAGGGATTTCTAGCCTAGAGTAAGGCCTAGGCCGCACTACGGCTAAACCGCCGCGGTTTTCAACCGCCTGATTCCGAAGAGTCAAGAAGATTAACACAAGCGGCCTCACTTGCGGTTTTTACCCGCGACTGATTTTTCCCATAGCGTGCTGTGTGTTTCTCGAGCGGTTTCGCGGTTATAGCGGTTTCCCGCTCACGGGAGAAAAACGTAGTGCGGCCTCGGCCTAAGTCTAGATTTGGTTTAAACTTAGTAATTAAATCTAATATCTAGTTAACTGAATCTGAATGGAAACGATAATTCAAATCCGGACAATTAAACTTTTTTGCGCACTTAATCCTCGCGGACTATATATTAATTTGTTCGCGAACTCGTGCCAAGATTTTTGCCACGGCATCGATTTTCTCTGCGGCCCGCTCTTTTTTTCGCAAATTTTTTCAATCACAGCGAAACCATTTTTTGCAATGCCCTTTTGGCGGTCGACCATGCGCCGAAAAAATTGAACAGATGGACAGACCAGGAAATAACAATGCAAAGTGCTTACTTTATCTGCCTTAATCATATAGACACTAGGAATCTCTTAGCTAATCAAACGACAAGACTAGACGGACAAGACTAGACAGACAAGACTAGACAGACAAGACTAGACAGACAAGACTTGACAGACAAGACTAGACAGACAAGACTAGACAGACAAGACTAGACAGACAAGACTAGACAGACAAGACTAGACAGACAAGACTAGACAGACAAGACTAGACAGACAAGACTAGACAGACAAGACTAGACAGACAAGACTAGACAGACAAGACTAGACAGACAAGACTAGACAGACAAGACTAGACAGACAAGACTAGACAGACAAGACTAGACAGACAAGACTAGACAGACAAGACTAGACAGACAAGACTAGACAGACAAGACTAGACAGACAAGACTAGACAGACAAGACTAGACAGACAAGACTAGACAGAAAAGACTAGACAGACAAGACTAGACAGACTAGACAGACAAGACTAGACAGACAAGACTAGACAGACAAGACTAGACAGACAAGACTAGACAGACAAGACTAGACAGACAAGACTAGACAGACAAGACTAGACAGACAAGACTAGACAGACAAGACTAGACAGACAAGACTAGACAGACAAGACTAGACAGACAAGACTAGACAGACAAGACTAGACAGACAAGACTAGACAGACAAGACTAGACAGACAAGACTAGACAGACAAGACTAGACAGACAAGACTAGACAGACAAGACTAGACAGACAAGACTAGACAGACAAGACTAGACAGACAAGACTAGACAGACAAGACTAGACAGACAAGACTAGACAGACAAGACTAGACAGACAAGACTAGACAGACAAGACTAGACAGACAAGACTAGACAGACAAGACTAGACAGACAAGACTAGACAGACAAGACTAGACAGACAAGACTAGACAGACAAGACTAGACAGACAAGACTAGACAGACAAGACTAGACAGACAAGACTAGACAGACAAGACTAGACAGACAAGACTAGACAGACAAGACTAGACAGACAAGACTAGACAGACAAGACTAGACAGACAAGACTAGACAGACAAGACTAGACAGACAAGACTAGACAGACAAGACTAGACAGACAAGACTAGACAGACAAGACTAGACAGACAAGACTAGACAGACAAGACTAGACAGACAAGACTAGACAGACAAGACTAGACAGACAAGACTAGACAGACAAGACTAGACAGACAAGACTAGACAGACAAGACTAGACAGACAAGACTAGACAGACAAGACTAGACAGACAAGACTAGACAGACAAGACTAGACAGACAAGACTAGACAGACAAGACTAGACAGACAAGACTAGACAGACAAGACTAGACAGACAAGACTAGACAGACAAGACTAGACAGACAAGACTAGACAGACAAGACTAGACAGACAAGACTAGACAGACAAGACTAGACAGACAAGACTAGACAGACAAGACTAGACAGACAAGACTAGACAGACAAGACTAGACAGACAAGACTAGACAGACAAGACTAGACAGACAAGACTAGACAGACAAGACTAGACAGACAAGACTAGACAGACAAGACTAGACAGACAAGACTAGACAGACAAGACTAGACAGACAAGACTAGACAGACAAGACTAGACAGACAAGACTAGACAGACAAGACTAGACAGACAAGACTAGACAGACAAGACTAGACAGACAAGACTAGACAGACAAGACTAGACAGACAAGACTAGACAGACAAGACTAGACAGACAAGACTAGACAGACAAGACTAGACAGACAAGACTAGACAGACAAGACTAGACAGACAAGACTAGACAGACAAGACTAGACAGACAAGACTAGACAGACAAGACTAGACAGACAAGACTAGACAGACAAGACTAGACAGACAAGACTAGACAGACAAGACTAGACAGACAAGACTAGACAGACAAGACTAGACAGACAAGACTAGACAGACAAGACTAGACAGACAAGACTGGACAGACAAGACTGAACAGAGAAGACTGGACAGACAAGACTGGACAGACAAGACTGGACAGACAAGACTGGACAGACAAGATTGGACAGACAAGACTGGACAGACAAAACTGTATAGACAAGACTGGACAGACTTGACTGGACAGACAAGACTAGACAGACAAGACTAGCCAGACTAGACAGACCAGACGGACCAGCCAGACCAGCCCAACCAGCCAAACTAGCCAGAGCAGCCAGTCCAGCCAGACCATCCAGACCAGCCCGACCAGCTTGACCAGCCGGACCAGCCACACGAACCGGACCAGCCACACTAGCCAGACCAGCCAAACCGGCCAGACCAGATAGACCAACTGGACCAGCCAAAGCAGCCAGAGCAGCCAGACCATCTAGACCAGCCCGACCAACCGTACAAGCTAGATCAGCCAGACCAGACAGAACAGACAGACCAGCCATACCAGACAGTCCAGCTAGACCAGCCAGACCAGACAGAACAGCCCGACCAGCCAGACCAGCCAGACCAGACAGAACAGCCAGACCAGCCAGACCAGACAAAACAGACAGACCAGACAGATCAGCCAGTCCAGTCAGACCAGCCAGACCAACCCGACCAGCCAGACTAGCCAGAGCAGCCAGACCAAACAGAAGAGACAGACCAGTCAGACCAGGTAGAAAAGACAGACCAGACAGACCAGATAGACCAGACAGACCAGCCAGACCAGCCAGATCAGCCAGACCAGCAGGACCAGCCCGACGAGCCAGACCAGCGAGACAAGCCAGACCAGCTAAACTAGCCAGACCAGACAGACCAGCCGGACCAGCCAGACCTGCCAGACCATCTAGACCAGCCCGACCAGCCGGACAAGCCAGAGCAGCCAGACCAGACACAACAGATAGACCAGACAGATAGGCCAGACTAGACATACCAGCCCGGCCAGCCAGACTAGCCGGAGCAGCCAGATCAGCCAGACCAGCCGGAACAGCCAGACCACACAGACCATTCAGACCAGACAGACTACACAGACTATTCAAACCAGCAAGACCAGCCCGACCAGCCAGACTAGCCGGCGCAGGCAGACCAGCCAGACCAGCCAGACAAAACTGACTAGACAGACAAAACTACACAAACAAGATTAGAGTAAACAGACTAGACAGACAAGATTAGATTAGACAGACATGACCAGACTAGACAGATAAGATTAGGTAGGCATTACTAGACAGACAAAACCAGACAGACAAGATGAGACTCGAATAGACAACCTCTTGCCTGACTTGCTACATCCTAAGGGCTGCAAAGCGTGAAAATTTATCTAGATCTAGATAACTTAAACATCTTGTCTTGACCTATTCGGAGTTTAAGAAATGTCTAATAGATAACTCGACACGGACATAGTCAGGGTTTGGTTTCAGGGGGGGTTTAGAAAATATTTTCTCAAATAACAAAATTCAGATTTGAAAATTTTACTTGAGATTTGAAAATTTTGCTTCTAAATTGTGCTTTAGATTTGAAAATTTTGGTTCAGATTTGAAAATTTAGCTCCTAAATAGAACATTTTGCTTGTAAATTTAATATTTTGCTTGTAAAGTTTAAATGTTGCCTATAAACTGAACATTTTGCTTCTAAATTTGAAAATTTTGGTTCTAAATTGAAAATTTTGCTTTTAAATTTTTTTTTTCAGATTTGAACATTTTGCTTCTAAATTTTGGTTCAGATTTGAAAATTTTGCTTCTAAATTTTTAATTTTGCTTCAGATTTTAAAATTTTGCTTCTAAACTTTTTGCTTCTAAATTGAAAATTTTACTTTTAAATTTTGATTCAGATTTGAAAATTTAGCTCCTAAATAGAACATTTTGCTTGTAAATTTAAAATTTTGTTGTTGTAAATTTTAAATGTAATGTAAATGTAATTTTAAATTTGATATTTTTGCTTCTAAATTTTGGTTCAAAATTGAAAATTTTGCTTCTAAATTTTGTTTCAGATTTGAAAATTTTGCTTCTAAATTTTGGTTCAGATTTAAAAATTTTGTTTCTAAATTTAACTTGTTACTTCTAAATTTTAAATTTTGCTTCAGATTTTAAAATTTTGCTTCTAAACTTAACATTTTGCATCCAATTTTTAAATTTTGCTTCAGATTTTAAAATTTTGCTTCTAAACTTAACATTCTGCTTCTAAATTGAAAATTTAGCTTTTAAATTTTGATTCAGATTTGAAAATTTAGCTTCTAAATTGAACATTTTGCTTCTAAATTTTAAATTTTACTTATAAATTGCACATTTTGCTTCTAAATTCTGCTTATAAATTGAACAATTTGAGTCTAAATTGAAAATTTTGCTCCTAAATTTTCCTTCAAAGTTAAACATTTTGCTTCTAAATTTTGAACCTCCAAAACCCGCCCTCTGCCTACGGCCATGTAACTAGATATTTCTATAAACAGCAGTTCCCAATTAGTCTGTCTGCAATAAACTGAAGACTTGAACTTTGACTACACTCAATGAAAACTTATCTAGATCTAGATAATCTGGAGCCTCTGCACGTGCTGGAGGCGAAAATCTGCAGACACCACCCGACCCGTGCCGAGTGGTAGTATGGGGCTGCCCCCCAAAAAGAGCGACCCACTAAAAAAACTCCACCACTCAGACCCCCCCCCCCCCAGTCAAAACCAGAGAGAACGTGATGGAATCCAAAATTTGGCACAACTTCATCAAGATCTAGATAATCTGCTGGAATTGGACTCACTCGTCTGTATCCTCCCTGGTGGTTGTTGTTGACGATCGGCACGACATTGTTGTAACCCTGATGCATGTGATCTTGGTCCCTCCTGGACCGCCTCTCGCTGTCCCTGGGCGGGCTGGAGGAGCTCCCCACACTGCTAACACTGGCTCCGTCCGCTCCCCTCCGCTCCCGTCCGCCGTCTATCTCGCACTCCGACGGCGTATCCGAATCCGAAAACCTAAACAAAGGTTAACATTGTAGACGGATTAAGCAAGGAAGAAATTTTAGTTTAAAAATCTATAAATTTCCAAGTTTGATTTTGTCTAAGGCCGAGGCCGCACAACGGTTTTTTCCCGCGAGCGGTAACCGCTATAACCGCGAAACCGCTCGAGAAACACACAGTACGCTATGGGAGAAATCAGTCACGGGAAAAAGCCGCAGGTGCGGCCGCTTGTATTAGCTTACTTCAGTCGCAAAATCACGCAATTAAAAACCGCGGCGGTTTATCCGTAGTGCGGCCTAGGCCTATATGTTATTAGATATTAGGCCTAGGCCGCACTACGGCTAAACCGCCGCGGTTTATAATCGCGTGATTTTGTGACTGAAGTAAGCTAATACAAGCAGCCAACAGCACACTTGCGTTTTTTTCCCGCGACTGATTTTTCCCATAGCGTACTGTGTATTTCTCGAGCGGTTTCGCGGTTATAGCAGTTACCGCTCGCGGGAAAACACCCTAGTGCGGCCTCGGCCTTAGAGTGTGTAGATTAAGTGAGTGTTCATTTACCTTGATCCTGTGCTAGGTGGTGATAGATGTTCGCTGGGTGTTAAAGCGACGTCCTCGTGGGGTCCGAGAGTCCTCCAAGTGGACTGTTCGTCGAGCGGCCAGAGTTCGATGATGCTCTCGCCGAGGAAGTCGTTGGCTCCGTAGCGCACGTAGTCCCAGACGGTGATTTCGAGCGCCCTTAGTCTGAGATCGGCCCTCCGCAGTCCGGAATAGACGAAGGTCTGGTTCCACATGGGCTCGGTCGTGCCTAAAGAGCAAACATTTCTTTATCGCTGCGGAGGGAACCGTGGATGGGGACGGCGCCGCGACGCTCAGACGCCGCGGCGCCTCTTTTCACAGCAATCTGCCGCTGCTGGAGACGCGGATTGGCACTCGACCAAAGAATTTCGCACAAACGCCGAAATTTATATTAATTTTATTTTTTTCGAGGACTTGGATTTAGTTTTACTCCTTAAGGTTACATATTGTAAACTAAATCTTAGTTTTGAGTAGAACACGATCACAATGTCTATCTAGTCCTGTCTAGTCTTCACTATCTAGTTTTGTCTGTCTAGTCTTGTCAGTCTAGTCTTGTCTATCTAGTCTTGTCTGTCTAGTCTTGTCTGTCTAGTCTTGTCTGTCTAGTCTTGTCTGTCTAGTCTTGTCTGTCTAGTCTTGTCTGTCTAGTCTTGTCTGTCTAGTCTTGTCTGTCTAGTCTTGTCTGTCTAGTCTTGTCTGTCTCGTCTTGTCTGTCAAGTTGTGTCTGTCTAGTCTTGTCTGTATAGTCGTGTCTGTCTAGTCTTGTCTATCTAGTCTTGTCTATCTAGTCTTCTCTGTCTAGTCTTCTCTGTCTAGTTTTGTCCGTCTAGTCTTGTCTCTCTAGTCTTGTCTGTCTAGTCTTGTCTGTCTAGTCTTGTCTATCTAGTCTTGTCTGTCTAGTCTTGTCTATCTAGTCTTGTCTGTCTAGTCTTGTCGGTCTAGTCTTGTCTGTCTAGTCGTGTCTGTCTAGTCTTGTCTATCTAGTGTTGTCTATCTAGTTTTCTCGGCCTAGTTTTGTCCGTCTAGTCTTGTCTATCGAGTCTTCTCTGTCTAGTTTTGTCCGTCTAGTCTTGTCTATCTAGTCTTGTCTGTCTAGACTTGTCCATCTAGTCTTCTCTATCTAGTCTTGCCTGGGGTCCGATGTTACTGGAGTAAATCCTTTAATTTGAAGTGATTTGAAACGGCATCTAGTCTTGCCTATCTAGTCTTGTCTGTCTAGTCTTGTCTGTCTAGTCTTGTCGGTATAATCTTGTCTGTCTAGTCTTGTCTATCTAGTCTTGTCTGTCTAGTCTTGTCGGTCTAATCTTGTCTGTCTAGTCGTGTCTGTCTAGTCTTGTCTATCTAGTCTTGTCTATCTAGTCTTCTCGGCCTAGTTTTGTCCGTCTAGTCTTGTCTATCTAGTCGTGTCTATCTAGTCTTGTATGTCTAGTCTTGTCTGTCTAGTCTTGACTATCTAGTCTTGTCTGTCTAATCTTGTCTGTCTAGTCTTGTCTGTCTAGTCTTGACTATCTAGTCTTGTCTGTCTAATCTTGTCTGTCTAGTCTTGTCTGTCTAGTCTTATCTGTTTAGTCTTGTCTGTCTAGTCTTGTCTGTCTAGTCTTGTCTGTATAGTCTTGTCTGTCTATTCTTGTCTCTCTAGTCTTGTCTGTCTAGTCTTGTCTATCCTGTCTAATCTTGTCTATCCTGTCTTGTCTATTTAGTCTTGTCTGCCTTGTCTGTTTATTCTTGTCCATCTAGTCTTATCTGTCTAGTCTTGCCTGTCTAGTCTTGTCTATCTAGTCTTGTCTGCTTGGTCTTGTCCGTCTAATCTTGTCTATCTAGTCTGTCTATCTAGTCTATCTATCTAGTCTTGTATGTCTAGTCCTATCTAATCTTGTCTATCTAGTCTTGTCTGTCTAGACTTGTACCTCTAGTCTTGTTTGTCTAGTATTGTCTATTTAGTCTTGTGTGTCTAGTCTTGTCGGTCTAGTCTTGTCTGTCTAGTCTTGTCTGTCTAGTCTTGTCTGTCTAGTCTGTCTAGTCTTGTCTATCTAGTCTCGTCTGTCTAGTCCTATCTAATCTTGTCTATCTAGTCTTGTCTGTCTAGACTTGTCCCTCTAGTCTTGTCTGTCTAGTCTTGTCTATCTAGTCTTGTCTGTCTAGTCTTGTCGGTCTAGTCTTGTCTGTCTAGTCTTGTCTATCTAGTCTTGTCTGTCTAGTCCTGTATATCTAATCTTGTCTATCTAGTCCTGTCTATCTAGACTTGTCCCTCTAGTTTTGTCTGTCTAGTCTTGTCTGTCTAGTCTTGTATGTCTAGTCTTGTCTGTCTAGTCTTGTCTGTCTAGTCTTGTCTGTCTAGTCTTGTCTGTCTAGTCTTGTCTGTCTAGTCTTGTCTGTCCAGTCTTGTCTGTCTAGTCTTGTCTATCTAGTTTTGTCTGTCAAGTCTTGTCTGTGTAATCTTGTCTGTCTAATCTTATCTCTCTACTATTGTCTGTCCAATCGTGTCTATCTAGTCTTGTCTGTCCAGTCTTGTCTGTCCAGTCTTGTCTGTCTAGTCTTGTCTATCCAGTCTTGTCTGTCTAACCGTATCCATCTACTCTATTTAAATTTGAAAGTTTTTTAACACTTTGAATGCTATGAGGTCACCGGTGACCGGTACTAAGTTTATTTATTGTTAGTTATTATACCTGCTAATGTTCTAGTCCTCCTCTTACTCTTCTCGGATCTATCGGGCAATAGGAACAATTTGCAATAAGGATTTCGGGGCTGGTGGGGTGATCTGGGGGCCAGTCCGGCCGCGCAGATGATGGTGACCAGCAGCTGGAAGGTGGCGGGTTCGAAGCCGAGGCGCACCTGGATGCGGCCGCCGACGCTGGGCACCACCGTCGGCGCCGGTCGAGGGCGCTCCGGACTGCCCGGCGACGTCACCAGCACGTGCGGTCGTTCGTAGCCCTCGCCCATCTCTGACGGCCATTGCCCCGCCTGACCTAATAAAAAAAGAAGAGAAACGGGCTCAGTTAGGGCCATATATATCGGGTTCAGAACGCTTGAACTTGTTTAACGCAATTTTAAATATCTCACCAGGAATCAAAGGTGGGATATTTTTAAAACCACCTTCAAGAACTTACAGTTTCTGGTAGTTTAGACTAAATTAGACAAGACTGAGAGTTTTCAAAAGCTGTTAAAACTAAACTTATAATCTATGTAGACAGTGACTACGAACCTAAAGGTCTGTTGTAGTTTGAAACTAGTCTAGACAAAACAAAACTTGTAAAAACAAAATTACTGTGACTAGTAGTCACTGTCTACGTAAACTATAAGTTTACGTAGTCAGTAGCAAGGGCGTAACCAGCGAGGGGCAGTCGCCCCCCCTAGACCCCACCTCACCGCACAGAAATATCTATAACATTATTAAAACCTCAGCCTGGCGTCTTAGAGTGCAAAGAGCACGGCGAAGCAGTTCTGAAATTGTACGACAGATGACTACTTCATTTCATAATGCATAATTCATTTCCTCGTAAATTTAGTAAATTCGTTTTCCTTCATAATCCTCGAAACAAATATGAGCTGCCTAGTTCCTAGTTCATATCCAGGGTACGCCCTTGGTCAGTAGGGAAAGATCCATCGTTCTAAAACAGCCTCACCCCACCCCCACTTCCGGTAAAGAATGCAGGAGATCCACGATCACAGAAACACCTTCAAGCAACAGTGAAGTCGGTCCAGCAGAACATCATCCAAGCTTGTGTCAGTTTAAGAACAGAGTGGACAGCTATAGAATTTATAGATCAGGGATTGATGTAGATAGCTTTATTAGTAAATTGAACAGACGTTGTATGAGAATCCGCATTCTATTCGTCCACTTTTCGTCCACTTTAAGCTTTAAACAGATTTTAACCAGCTTTTAACCAGCTTTGATCAGCTTTAATACACTAAACAGGGTGTGAGGTCTGTCGTCGACCCACGTTAAGCAGGATGTGAGGTCTATGTAACCCCACGCTAAGCAGGGTGTGAGATCTATGTAATTAATCCCAAGCTAAACAGGGTGTGAGGTCTATGTGACCCCACGCTAAACAGGGTGTGAGGTCTACGTAACCCCAAACTAAATAGGGTGTTAGGTCTATGTAACCCCACGCTAAACAGGGTGTGAGGTCTATGTAACCCCACGTGAAACAGGGTGTGAGGTCTACGTAACCCCACGCTAAAGAGGGTGTGAGGTCTATGTAACCCCACGTTAAACAGAGTGTGAGGCATAGTTGGGCAAAAATTAATTGTGATAACAATTATCAACTAACAATTAAATTGCCAAATTTAATTGCAACTAACCATTAAAATAATTAATTGTAATTGCAAGATAACACAATTAACAATTAATTAATTGTTAATTGTAAAATTTTGAAAACCGGAACGTGGGTGGGAACCGGAAGTGGGGGCGTGGTGGGGGCTGGAAGTGGAGGTGGAGGGTCCAGAACGATCATCTTTCCCGACAGTTTAAGTTTTTATATTCATCAAATAGTTTTAATTGTTATAATAAACAATTGATGATTAAGTTAATTGTAACTAACAATTAAAATTTTAATTGCAATTAAATTAATTGTAAACCACAAGTAATGGATTTAATTGCATTTGATTTCAATTGCATCTCACAATTAAACACTTAATTGAATTAAATTAGTTGCAGTTGATTTAGCTGCAATTAAAATTGTAATTATTTGATTCTACAATTAAAAAATTAATTGAATTATGCCCAACACTGGTGTGAGGTAACACCACGCGTGGGTTATTCAGACAGTTATTCAAATCTCACGCATGCGCAGATCCAAACCGGGGGTGAGAAAGGGTGGGTGGTGGACAGGAAATAGGGGTGGGTGGTGGCCGGTATCGGGAGTGGGGGGTGGGGGCGGGTCCTGGTAGTGGGGACTGGCAGTGGGGGTTGGGGGCCGGTACCTGGGTGGCGTGGGGATTGGAAGTGGGTGATGTGGGCGGTACCGGAAGGGGGGGTGGGGATCAAGATCAAGGGCTGATTTAGAACGAAGCATCTTTCCCTACTTTAGTCTTAATCTTCTTCTTGAAGTGCCGTACTCAAGGCAACGTAGGCAACCTCTCGAGCATATTTGTGGAACGCATCATCGACAAATATACGGGACCTTCAGTTTATCGGCGGTTCCGAACGGCACTAGTTGAAAGGTTTTGCTAGGCAGAATTACTCGTGGTAGTTTGCCATTGCCTTCCACAAGGTGGCCACAGCATAGCTCCCTGAAAAATCTTCACGGTGGTCGGGGATTGAACCCGGGATCTCATGCATGGCAAGCGGATGCGTTCACCACCACACCACTGTGACCACAACTAGTCTTATAGTTGCCACAGCCACCCGATGGAGTAATAAACTTGGGTGATTTTCGGGGGATGATTCCCTACTGGTCAGTGCAAACGCTTTTGAACCGTAGATCACGCAGCCGAAACTTTAAACCAGTCGACTAGTCCGGTTGTATGCCATGTGCTCTCGAGTTTTCAGTGTTTCTGCTTAGTTAAAATTAGTGATTACATTTTATCCATAAATCAGTCTTTTTTAACACTTTGTGTACAACTTTGGTTACAAAAGTAAAACAAAAACGTCACTACGAACTATCAAGTGAACGCCGCGTGATCACTCCATGGAGTCGCTGCGACAAGTATAATAGTTGTTGCAAACTTTCAAGTCTAATTTAGTCTAAACTACAACAAACTGTCTTGAACTAGGTCTTCTAGGTCTAAGAACTAGTTTGCAATTTTGTTGACTAAACTCTGAATACAATTAGTCTAAATGCAATGCAAATTTTGATTCTTGTCGAATTTAGTTTGAACTGCTTGAGATTAAGTTTGCAGTTTTCGTAACTTAATCTAAAGTCTACACGGATTCTAGTTTTAGTTTTTCTTGACGTTATAGTCTGCGCCGATCCTTGTCTACATAGATTTGAGTGGAACAAATAGAGCTTTATACGGTTAGTTAAACGCATGCGCGTCCGCCTTGTTTAAAAGTCGGGAATATGAAAATTTCGGGCACATTTTGTTATTTTCAGCGGTTATAAGTCAAAAAGTGCCCGAAAACATGGCGGAAATTAAAAAAAGTGCCCGAAAACATTGCGGAAATTGACGCAGGCGCGTAAAAAATTTCAACAATGAAAAGGTCTATTAGCTTCAACTCGTCTATGTAGACAAAGAATCTATGAGACACAAAGACAACCGTTCATGATGTAGACAAGACAAACACAGGACACAGAAGTTGTTGCTCCCACAAAACAAAAATAAAACTAAATTGCGAAAAAAACAAAATCAAAACAAAAAAAAGCGTAAAACAGACGCACGGACAGACAATCCGTCCATTCTCTTCTTGTTTTTTTTTGCTAATTCCAGTTATCTAGAAGAAACAAGTTTTGCATAAAATCAAGTTTCATCGGTAAACTCGCACGGTTTCAGCGACAGATAAGATAGATGTGATAAGATGAGAGGGATAAATGAGTGTTTTGTTGTGTGTGTGTGCATGTGTTTACCTTGCTATGTCTATCACTAATAGTCTTAAGCATTAAGTGTGTGACTAAATAGTTAGTGAAAATAAAAGCTTGCTGCATATTTAAGGTAAGATCACAACATTGAATCATTTACAAATAAATCTAGACTTGTCTGGTCTTGTCTGTTTAGTCTGGTTTTGTATGTTAATAGACCTTTTTACGGTTAGTTAAGCGCGTCCGTCATGTTAAAAGGCGGGAACATGAATCTTTCAGGCACATTTTGTTAATTTCACTAGTTAAACGTCAAAAAAGTGCCCGAAAACATGGCAGAAATTGACGCTTGCGTACAAAAAAATTCAACTAAGAAAAAGTCTATTGGACAAGGTTTTATAGATAACTTGCATAAAGTTTCATACGTAGTTCTTCTTCTACTTTCTAGTCTTGCCTGTCTAGTTTTGCCTGTCTAGTGTTGTCTGTCTTGTCTTGTATGTCTAGTCTTGTCTGTCTAGTCTTGTCTGTCTAGTCTTGTCTGTCTAGTCTTGTCTGTCTAGTCTTGTCTGTCTAGTCTTGTCTGTCTAGTCTTGTCTGTCTAGTCTTGTCTGTCTAGTCTTGTCTGTCTAGTCTTGTCTGTCTAGTCTTGTCTGTCTAGTCTTGTCTGTCTAGTCTTGTCTGTCTAGTCTGTCTAGTCTCGTCTGTCTAGTCTTGTCTGTCTAGTCTTTTCTGTCTAGTCTTGTCTGTCTAGTCTTGTCTGTCTAGTCTTGTCTGTCTAGTCTTGTCTGTCTAGTCTTGTCTGTCTAGTCTTGTCTGTCTAGTCTTGTCTGTCTAGTCTTGTCTGTCTAGTCTTGTCTGTCTAGTCTTGTCTGTCTAGTCTTGTCTGTCTAGTCTTGTCTGTCTAGTCTTGTCTGTCTAGTCTTGTCTGTCTAGTCTTGTCTGTCTAGTCTTGTCTGTCTAGTCTTGTCTGTCTAGTCTTGTCTGTCTAGTCTTGTCTGTCTAGTCTTGTCTGTCTAGTCTTGTCTGTCTAGTCTTGTCTGTCTAGTCTTGTCTGTCTAGTCTTGTCTGTCTACTCTCGTCTGTCTAGTCTTGTCTGTCTAGTCTTGTCCGTCTAGTCTTGTCTGTCTAGTCTGTCTAGTCTTGTCTGTCTAGTCTTGTCTGTCTAGTCTTGTCTGTCTAGTCTTGTCTGTCTAGTCTTGTCTGTCTAGTCTTGTCTGTCTAGTCTTGTCTGTCTAGTCTTGTCTGTCTAGTCTTGTCTGTCTAGTCTTTTCTGTCTAGTCTTGTCTGTCTAGTCTTGTCTGTCTAGTCTTGTCTGTCTAGTCTTGTCTGTCTAGTCTTGTCTGTCTAGTCTTGTCTGTCTAGTCTTGTCTGTCTAGTCTTGTCTGTCTAGTCTTGTCTGTCTAGTCTTGTCTGTCTAGTCTTGTCTGTCTAGTCTTGTCTGTCTAGTCTTGTCTGTCTAGTCTTGTCTGTCTAGTCTTGTCTGTCTAGTCTTGTCTGTCTAGTCTTGTCTGTCTAGTCTTGTCTGTCTAGTCTTGTCTGTCTAGTCTTGTCTGTCTAGTCTTGTCTGTCTAGTCTTGTCTGTCTAGTCTTGTCTATCTAGTCTTGTCTGTCTAGTCTTGTCTGTCTAGTCTTGTCTGTCTAGTCTTGTCTGTCTAGTCTTGTCTGTCTAGTCTTGTCTGTCTAGTCTTGTCTGTCTAGTCTTGTCTGTCTAGTCTTGTCTGTCTAGTCTTGTCTGTCTAGTCTTGTCTGTCTAGTCTTGTCTGTCTAGTCTTGTCTGTCTAGTCTTGTCTGTCTAGTCTTGTCTGTCTAGTCTTGTCTGTCTAGTCTTGTCTGTCTAGTCTTGTCTGTCTAGTCTTGTCTGTCTAGTCTTGTCTGTCTAGTCTTGTCTGTCTACTCTCGTCTGTCTAGTCTTGTCTGTCTAGTCTTGTCTGTCTAGTCTTGTCTGTCTAGTCTTGTCTGTCTAGTCTTGTCTGTCTAGTCTGTCTAGTCTTGTCTGTCTAGTCTTGTCTGTCTAGTCTTGTCTGTCTAGTCTTGTCTATCTAGTCTTGTCTGTCTAGTCTTGTCTGTCTAGTCT
This sequence comes from Phosphuga atrata, assembly GCA_944588485.1. Taxonomy (NCBI): domain Eukaryota; kingdom Metazoa; phylum Arthropoda; class Insecta; order Coleoptera; family Silphidae; genus Phosphuga; species Phosphuga atrata. The sequence goes on along the minus strand of OX155901.1, from coordinate 62,388,936 downwards.
TGTCTGTCTAGTCTTGTCTGTCTAGTCTTGTCTGTCTTTTCAATGCGGGAGACCCGGGTTCGAATCCTGGTCGGGGAGACAACAACTAGGGCGGTTTTTCAGTAAACCGTCCGGGCTGCCCACCCTGAATGAATGCAAAATATGCGATATCAGGGTGGCGTTTACTAAAAGCCAAGGTGAAATAAGGGGTTTAGTGAGTCTTGTCTGTCTAGTCTTGCCTGTCTAGCCTTGTCTGTCTAGTCTTTTCTGTCTAGTCTTGTCTGTCTAGTGTTGTCCGTCTACCGAACTTATGATAAAATCTAGTAAAACTAGAAAACTTGTCCAAATTACCTATCAAAGCCAATCGGCCACATTTATGAATTCCAGTCGAACTACATGATATCTTGTTCAAATCTAAAATTAACCCAACCTAACCTTTTCTAACTTACTAAGAAATGTAGTTTAACTACAAAACTTGATTTCGTCCAAATTACTTGTCAAACTACGTCGTGTATATCATCTTTGAAACCTAGTCGCGCCACCTATGGAATCTTGTCCATATCAAAAATTAACCTAACCTAACCAAACCTTCTTGAACTATGAAATCTAATTGAACTACCTATGAAACTTTAAGTTAAAAATTGAAGTTCAATAGACCTTTTCATAAGTGAACTTTTTTGTGCGCATGCGTCAATTTCCGCCATGTTTTCGGGCACTTTTTCCACGTAAACTAGTGAAAATTAACAAAATGTGCCCGAAAGTTTCATATTCCCGCCTTTGAAAGATGACGGACGCGCTTAACTAACCGTAAAAAGGTCTATTAACAAATTTAACCGAAGTTATCTACTTTTATTTAGCGAAGTTATCTACTAGATACCCAAATAGTCCGTGTATTTCTCTCATTTTCACTGTTAAATACCTCGATGGGCGACGGACTGCCGCCACGTGGCCTGCGCGGCCCTGCGGCTGCCCATGCTCCTCGACACGATCATCTCCACGTTCGCCTCCTGCTTGCTCTCGGCGATTATATCCGACACCTCCTGGTAACTCTTGTTCTGCAACGAGCGACCGTTCCACTCTATCACTTCATCACCTACAAAACACACAACGAACACATTTAGTCCGATCGAATTCATTACTAGAGGTCTCATAAACGAAGTCATATCCCAGAAGGTATACAAAGCAAGCGATTGATAAGTAACCTCTCCAAATAAATAGAATGAGTTTCTGTTAAGATGAGAAAGTGGAAGTGGTGTCAAATTAATTTAGCTTTGACATTCAACTTATTAAATCAACAGATTCCGCACCAAAGATATTTTATGAAACGTTTTATTTCTTCCTGTTTGGACCGTATCTCGCGAAAATCTAATTTTCCAGTTTAAAACAGGGCTGGTCTAATCACTTACCTGTTAGGGTCGCTCGCGTCTCCGCCACGTGTGGATCGTCCTTCCGGCGCCTTTTTTTAAGGGAGGAAATAGGGATAATTGGTGGAGGGAGCCCTTAAAATTGGTGTCTTCCAGACGTTGAATGCCACTTCAGCATTTTGGGCTCGTGATTACACCCCTTGTTGTAAACTTAAAAATGCGTGCACGTGTCGGTCGAGCTTGGTTCGCGCTTCGATTCTTGTCTTTACGCTTCTCACGCGCGAGGCATACTCCCCGAATAAGATAAATTCGCGAAGTAAATTAATAGGTAAATCGCGCGATTTCGATACATCTTTCCCCTTCTGTTGATCGGTGCCGAAATCGTTTCAAATGTTAAATTTAAAAATACAGATTTACTACAATTTGCGCAAACACTTCCCTCTTGCTCAAAAACTCTTCTATGGATGAGAGATCTATGGATCATTTACAACGAGACATTGGGCGAGCTCACTTATCACTCGCAGCATCGCATTTACCTGGCCTCAGCTGTCCTTCCAAGTCGGCTATGCTGCCCTTCTTGACCTTCTCGATGATGGCGCCGCGCAACCCGCCCTCGAGCGTCCGTCCGCCGACGACCTTGAGCCCGAGGATGGCAGCGCCGCCGTCGCGCGACGCCGTCGTCGTCGTCGTCGTGCTGCCGCGCCGCAGGATCATGTGACCGATCATACGCGTCCCGTCGGCGGACACTTGCCACGACAACGGATGCTAATACCCACAGAAGAGAAACATTTTAGACTTGTTGAACTGCATGGACCAGTCTTGCTTATCTAATCTTGCTTATCTAGTCTTGTCTGAATAATCTTGTCCGCCTAAGCTTGTCTGTATCCTTTTGTCTGGTTAGTCTAAATTGTCTAGTCTTGTCTGTCTAGACTTGTCTGCCTAGTCTTATCTCTCTAGTCTTGTCTGTCTAATCTTGTCTCTCTAGTATGGTCTGACCAGTCAAGTCTATCTAGTGTTGTCTATCCAGTCTTGTCTGTCTAGTCTAGTCTATCCAGTGTTGTCTATCTAGTCTTGTCTGTCTAGTTATGTCTGTCTAGTTATGTCTATCTAGACTTGTCTATCTAGTATTGTCTATCTAGTCTTGTCTATCTAGTCTTGTCTATCTAGTCTTGTCTATCTAGTCTTGTCTGCCTAGTCTTGTCTGTCTAGTTTTGTCTATGTAGTCTTGTTTGTCTAGCCTTGTCTATCTAATCTTGTCCGTCTAGTCATGTCTATCTAGTCTCGTCTATCTAGTCTTGTCTCTCTAGTCTTGTCTGTCTAGTCTTGTATGTCTAGTCTTGTCTCTCTAGTATGGTCTGACTAGTCTAGTCTATCTAGTGTTGTGTATCTAGTCTTGTCTGTCTAGTCTGTCTAGCCTTGTCTATCTAGTCTTGTCTGTCTAGTCATGTCTATCTAGACTTGTCTATCTAGTCTTGTCTGTCTAGCCTTGTCTGTCTAGCCTTGTCTATCTAGTATTGTCTGTCTAGACTTGTCTATCTAGTCTTGTCTATCTAGTCTTGTCTGTCTAATCTTATATGTCTGGTTTGGTCGTTCTAGTTTTGTTTGTCTAGTCTTGTCTGTCCAGTCTTGTCTATCTAGTCATGTCTGCCTAATCTAGTCTTTCTAATCTTGTCTGTCTAGTCTTGTCTGTCTAATCTTGTCTATCTAGTCTTGACTGTCAAGTCTTGCCTGTCCAGTCTTGTCTATCTAGTATTGGCTGTCCAGTCTTGTCCATTTAGTCTTGTCTGTCTAATCTTGTCTTTCTAGTCTTGTCTGTTTAGTCTTGTCGGTCCAGTCTTATCTGTCTAGTCTGTTTAATACAAAATCTAGAATAAAATGCAGGAATGAGCAATCAGGAATTAGTTAATTGAGACATAGACACTCTTCTGACTGTCCAGTTCGTGGATCTCATTCTAGATCTTAAGACATTAAGACATCAAAATGCTGTAAGCCATGCACGGCGCTTAAGTAATTCAGATTTAGACCAGAGCACATGCAAACCGTTCAGACACCAATGAGTTTTAGACCAAGCAAGAATCACAGGGAACATCTCCTTAACTTGTATACTTACTATGAGTCTCTACTAAGACTACACAAAAACAACTAGAAAACAAATGACAATAGATCTAATCTCTTGTCTGTCTACTCTTGTCTGTCCAGTCTTGTCTATCCAGTCTGTGCAGTATGTCCAGTCTGTTCAATCTCTCCAGTGTGTCCAGTCTTGCAGTCCCTCCAGTCGGTCCAGTCTGTGAAGTCTGTCCAATTTGTGCTGTATGTCCAGTCTGTTCAATCTCTCCAGTGTGTCCAGTCTTGCAGTCCCTCCAGTCGGTTCAGTCTGAGCAGTCTGTGAAGTCTGTCCAGTTTGTGCAGTATGTCCAGTCTGTTCAATCTCTCCAGTCTGTGCAGTCTCTCTAGTCGATCCAGTCTGAGAAGTCTGTCCAGTCTGTGCAGTATGTCTAGTCTGTTCAATCTCTCCAGTCTGTGCAGTATGTGAAGTCTGTGCCTGTCTGCCCAGTCTGTCCAGTCAGGTAAATCTCCCCAGTCTGTCCAGTCTGTGAAATAAGTCCAGTTTGTCCAGTCTGTCCAGTCAGTTCAATCTCCCCAGTCTGTCCAGCCTATGAAGTCTGTACAGTTTGTCCAGTATGTGCAGTCTGTCCAGTCTATTAAATATCTCCAGTATGTGCAGTCAGTAAAGTCTGTGCAGTCTCTCCAGTCGATCCAGTCTGAGTAGTCTGTCCAGTCTGTGCAGTATGTCCAGTCTGTGCAGTATGTGAAGAATGTGCTGTCTGTGCAGTCTGTCCAGTCTGTTCAATATCCCCAGTCTGTTCAATCTCACCAGTCCGTCTAGTCCGTCTAGTCTGTCTAGTCCATCTAGTCTCCTCTAGTCAGTCTATCTGTCTAATCTTGTCTGCCTAGTCTTGTCTGTCTCTCTAATCTTGTGCGTTTAATCAACTTCGCCTAGTCCGGTGTGCCTAGTCTTGTCTATTTAATCTCATGTCTCACGTCTTGTCTATCTAGCCTTAGTGCCAACTCTTATCTATCTAATTTAGTTTGTCTAAATAGTTTTCTTGTTGTTTCAATGAGCATGTAGATTCAGATGGAATGAAGTGAAAAGAGCTGGACAAATATTAACTAAACAAAACGAGTCTAACTAATACTATAGAGACCGCTAGACTTCTTGGCTTTGTGACCTGGTGTTCATCATTTGCACTGTAACTAAAAATAACTTCTAGGAACTAAAAAAACTAGCGCACACACACTCGGGCCTCGACTAGATGCTAATTCTAATAAACTCAATGTAAGCAGTGATCTTTTATTTAATCTAATTTTAAAACGTACTAATTCAATCTGTCTAGTCCTGAAGTCTATGCAATAAATAAGTATATACTGTATATAATAAGGCTATATACTGTCGTCACTTTTCTAGTATTAAGGTCTTGATTGTGTTTTCGTTTTAGTTACCTATTCGATTTTTAATAAAAATTTGCATGCGACAAGTATACTTGTCGCTTGTCAAATAATTGAATTGACAAACGGCCATTTGTCGCACTAAAAAACGGGCGCCAAAATAGTATATATAATATAATAATAATATATATATATATATATATATATATATGTATATATATATATATATATATATATATATATATATATATATATATATATATATATATGTATATGTTGTATTTGAGGTTTTTATTTTGATATATATATATATATATATATATATATATATATATATATATACATATATATATATTATATAGTATATAGTCCATTTTTTTAAGAATGCAGTACAGGGAAGATAGGGCTTATTTGGCCTTGTTCTCTGATTGGCTTAAATCGAGGAGAAGTTCACACCGACGATATTTACTTCTCCATCTCAGCCTCTTTTCTCTCTTTCTTTTCACATACATTTGCAGCTGTTAGTTGTCAATGGCTGTTAGTGTCAATTCACAATTATCATCTGAGCTGTTTGTATCATTTAGATTTTTTGCGCTTTTCTCCATTTATTTGTTTGTATTTTATTACTATCGTTGCCATTTTGTGCTATTTTGGAAACCATTAATAAACTACCAATTTTATATTCAAGTAACTATATTTGAATTTAGCGCCAAATTTTGTAACTAGATTGAACATTTGTCATGGTGTAAATCAGGTTTCTAGTTACTGCATTCTTTAAAAAAATGGACTATAAACAATATTACTAAAAGGATGTCTAGGCAAAGACTTGTATTGTCTAGCCCACTATTGTTTAGTTTTGTCTAATCTTGTCCAATCTTGTTCTGTTTTATCAAATCCATTGTCCATTCCTGCCAAGTCTGGTCTTATCTGGCCTTGCGCTCAAACATGTGAATGCACATGCTTGCATCGTAGGTGCGTGCAGAAAAAAAAAATTCTAGCCCGCGTCAACTAGTGTTTGGCCTTGTCTTATCTTATCTGGCCTTGTCTTATCTTGTCAGGTAATGTTTGTCTAAAATCTATTTATACCTAAAATGTGAACTAGTTCAGTTATTTAATAAGGAGCGAGTTTAATAGATTATAATATATAACACTAATATATGATACTAAAATATCATCTAGACCAGGAGTGGGCAAATTTTTTAGGTGTCTGGTAATGTTTGTCTAAAATATATTTATATCTAAAATGTGAACTAGTCCAGTTATTTGGAGGAACGAGTTTAATAGATTACAGTGTCCCGAATTAAATAAATAATTATCTAAAACATCATCTAGACCAGGAGTGGGCAAACTTTTTAGGTGATGGGCCAGTCAGAGTGTGTACTAGCTGACGCGGACCAGAAACTTTTTTCGGCACGCGCCTACGATGCAAGCATGCGCATTCACATGTTTGATCGCATTAGTGTTTGCATCAAGCCTCGACCCTTTCGAATACCAAAATACCTTCCTTTGGAATCGATACCAAAATTAAAAGTTCTACGATTATTTAAAACAGATTTTCGCGGGCCGCGTTAAGCACTTTCTCGGGCCGCAGTCGGCCCGCGGGCCGTAGGTTGCCTATTGCGGATCCAGACTGTCTGGGATCTCATCACGTCTGGTAGTGCGTCTGAAATCTTTACTAGACTTTGTTAGACCAAATCTGAGCTAGTAACACCTAGTTTGTCTATAACTCTTACTGCTAGTATGTCAAAAATTAAGAATTGTCTAGAATGTTATTTAGGATCGCATCTAGCTGTGCCAAGATCTTGGCTTGTCTCTAGTTCAGATCTTTAACCCCTTGACATACGAATAAAATGCGCGTTGACGTGTCCATATACATGTGATTTTATCACATATACATGACGTCAAGGGGTTAAATGTTAAGTCTTTAGTTTCCTTTTTTGTGACAAATTTTATTTAGTCCTATTTGGCATATGCTTTGTATCCGAAAGAACTTTAATAATTAAATAATAGTACATTGTGCAACTAGTGCGGCAAGTCGTCAATTGCCCACGAGAGCGAAATTGGGCTCATTGCGCTCATTCGCTCGACAGGGCAATGTACAATACCGCACGAGATGCAGATAATACCTTTTAATACTCATGCGAGGAGACGTATCTTACAATTTTTGGGCCCTGCGACCATCCAAAAGATAGAATCAGAAACGAAGATTTTGCTATTTCAATTATCTCCGGTGGTATGGATTCGCCATAACAACATAAGAAACAGTCTCCGGTATCACCATAGAATGTGATCATTCACATGTGATCATTTGAATGTGTCTTTAATTTGAAGTGATTTGAGACGGTATAGTTATAATTGACGATTTCGCATACTGGTCGCAATGTGATCGCAATGGAATGAATGAATGGATCGATACTGGTCGCAATGTGATCATTCTATAACTTTAATTTAATTTTTTTTCAATTTTTAAATAAAATTTTTTTTGTCACTTCACGTCACTTTTTTAATATTGATTTTGATTGTGTGTTTTTTTTTGGTTACCTATTCGATTTTCATTGAACATTTTCATTTGACAAACAGTCATTTGTCACACTAAAAAACGTGCGCCAAAATAGTACTTATCCCGCATGAGCAATAAAAAGTATTTTGAATTGGAATTTTATTCGCAGCTAGTCTTATTAATTGAAAAACAAATAATTGAATTGACCATTTGTCGCACTAAAAAACGTGCGGCAAAATAGTACTTATCCCGCATGAGCAATAAAAGTATTTTGAATTGGAATTTGATTCGCAACTAGTCTTATTAATTGAAAAAACAAATAATTGAATTGACCAACAGCCATTTGTCGCATTAAAAAACGTGCGCCAAAACAGTACTTATCCCGCATGAGCAATAAAAAGTATTTTAAATTGGAATTTGATTCACAGCCAGTCTTATTAATTGAAAAACCAAATAATTGAATTGACAAACAGCCATTTGTCGCCCAAAAAAACCTGCGCCAAAATAGTACTTATCCCGCAGGAACAATAAAAAGTATTTTGAACTGGAATTTGATTCGCAGCTAGTCTTATTAATTGAAAAAACAAAGAATTGATTCGCAGTTGGTCTTATTAATTGAAAAAACAAATAATTGAATGGACAAACAAACATTTTTCGCACTAAAAAACGTGCGCCAAAATAGTACTAATCCCGCATGAGTAATAAAAAGTATTTTGAATTGGAATTTGATTCGCAATAGTCTTATTAATTGAAAAAACAAATAATTGAATTGACAAACAGCCATTTGTCGCACTAAAAAACGTGCGCAAAAATAGTACTTATTCGCATGAGTAATAAAAAATATTTCTAATTGGAATTTGATTCGCAGCTAGTCTTATTAATTAAAAAAACTAATAATTGATTTGAGCCATTTGTCGCATTAAAAAACGTGCGCCAAAATAGTACTTATCCCGTATGAGTAATAAAAAGTATTTTGAATTGAAATTTGATTCCGAGCTAGTCTTATTATTTGAAAAAACAAATAATTGAATTGACAAGCAGCCATTTGTCGCACAAAAAAACGTGCGCCAAAATAGTACTTATCCCGCAAGAGCTATAAAAAGTTTTTTGAATTGGAATTTGATTCGCAAATAATCTTATTAATTGAAAAAACAAATAATTGAATTGACAAACAGCCATTTGTCGCACTAAAAAACGTGCGCCAAATTAGTATATATCCCGCATGAGCAATAAAACGTATTTTGAATTGGAATTTGATTCGCAGCTAGTCTTATTAATTAAAAAAACAAATAATTGAATTGACAAACAGCCATTTGTCGCCCTAAAAAACGTGCGCCAAAATAGTACTTATCCCGCATGAGCAATAAAAAGTATTTTGAATTGGAATTTGATTCGCAGCTAGTCTTATTAATTGAAAAAACATATAATTGAATTGACCATTTGTCGCACTAAAAAACGTGCGCCAAAATAGTACTTATCCCGCATGAGTAATAAAAAGTATTTTGAACTGGAATTTGATTCCCAGCTAGTCTTATAAATTGAAAAAACAAATAATTAAATTGACAAGCAGCCATTTGTCGCACCAAAAAACGTGCACCAAAACAATACTCATCCCGCATGAGTAATAAAAAGTATTTTAAATTGAAATTTGATTCGCAGCTAGTCTTATCTAGTGTTATTAGATAATGTCTAAAATTGCGTCCGGTTTTCGGGTTTGTTTGTAACGAGGGAAAACTAACGTCCGAAATTTAGTTTTTTTTCTCTGAACAGAAAGTGAAAAACTGAAACCAAAAAAAAAAAAGAAACTAAGTGTAAAAAATCTTCTAAGTTCTGTTTTTGGTACAGATTTCTATGTTTGTTGCACCTTGGGCGCGTCGCCTCTGGTGGAGTCCTCGCTGGACGTGAAGGTGGACGAGGTGTCGATGCCGGAGTCCCGGTGCGAGTCCTGCGATCCCTGTCGCTCCCACGCCTGATGGTCGAAGCGCACCGTCTTCTTTCTCCGCTCGGTGAAACAGCGGTTGTCCGCCGTCACGTCCTGCAGTGGACGAGGAGCCACAATGTACATCCACTCACCTCCTACACGTACAAGTCAACAACAAAAGAAAAAACAACAAAACGAAAAAACGGAAAAACGAAACGGAAAGAAAAAACGTTCATCTTATACTTACCAAGAGGAGATTTCAACAAAAATCGTTTTTTAACAAGTTTTTGATTTTACACGTTTGTTTCTTTGTATTATTTGGAGATAAGTTGAGATTTTAAACACATTGCAAGCGGGTAAATCCGAAAACCATATACAGGGTGAGACAATATAAAGGGTGCAACAATTATACAGGGTGAGCAAAACTCTATATATCAACTATAAGTTAAGAAAAGGAATAACAATCCGAAAAGAGATTCTTAAGTGTGATTGAGTAAAAGTCGATTTCAAGCCGAATTCGAATATTTTTCCATTTATTTGGAAAATAAAATAAAGTTTGTTTGCGGAGCGGAGTGGAGCACATAAGGAGCCCCCGTGCGTGCATTTTCTCCTGTATATGCAGAACATGCCGGCGCATCCTGGTAACACTGTCCCACCAGACAGTGGCCAAACCTTCCACCACCGGAAACCACCAGTCACGAAAAATTAAAGTAAAGTGCGGAGCGGAAAAAGCTTCACGAGACTGGCCATACATAATAGACTTGAGAAAAGAACTGCCGATAAAATGGCATAGCCGACATAATAGTTGGGGGTGAACTATTGGAGCAAGTGAACCGAATAAAACATCAAGTAACCGAATAAAACATCATAATAACTCACAGCGCGGATAGTCAAACTGAAGTAAAATCGAGGATTGAGCAAGCCGGGGCAGCATTCAGAAACATGAGTAGGGTCTTGTGTTGTAGAGATCTGAAGTTAACTCTAAGAATCCGACTTCTCAGATGTTACGTCTTCTCCACCTTGCTGTACGGTATGGAAGCCTGGACAATAAACAAGTACGAAGAAAATTTAAAGCCTTTGAGACAGGTTTTAAAAGTTTCATGGACGAAAAAGTATCCAACTTGGTAATACTTTAAAGACTGAGTAAATCCACCGAAATTCTTACCATCAAAAGAAGGAAACTGGAATGTTTCAGGAATGCTATGAGAGGCGAAAAATATTGAAAAGTTTGAAAATTTGTTCAGACTACCACTTCCTTCCATCTTTACCGGGTCTGGGCAAGTGCGGCTTAATTGCGTACGCCCCAGATGTTCTCAGATCTCAGATCTTCGCAATTGCCCTTCACAGCTAATCTTATTCTTCTGCCTGTGGCCCACAAAACCCTTTGTGGGTCTTGGCCTGCTCTACCACTACCTTCTATCTTTTCCGGTCCTGGGCTAGTGCGGCGTAATTGCACATCTTCTCCTTAGCCTTCTTCTCGCTCTTGCTTCCTATCGTATCCAGTTGATTGCGAAGGCCAAATCCGCGAAGAAGAAAATGAAAACGTTCTATGGAAAATATGGGGCCCAACTGATGAAGATTTTACGCAATTGCCCATTACAGCTAATCGTCTTCTTCTTCCGGTGGAGCTAGAACCCTTTGTGGGTCTTGGACTACTCTACCACTTCCTTCTATCTTTTCTGGGTCTGGAATAGTGCGGCGTAATTCCGTACGCACATTGTTCTCAGATCTTCGAATTTGCCCTTCACAGCTAATCTTCTTCTCCTTCCTGTGGCGCTGAAAACCTATGTGGGTCTTGGTCAACTCTACCACTTCCTTCTATCGTTTTCGGTCCTGGGCCAGTGCGGCGTAATCGCGTGTTGTTTTTAGATCTTCAACTATATTGTCTTTCCATTTTCTCCTTGGCCTTCCTCTCGCTCTTGCTTCCGATGGTACCCAGTTGATTTTGAGGGCCAGATATATGAAGAAGGTGAATAAGAAAATGAAGAAAACGTCTATGGAAAATATGGGACCCAACTGATAAAGATTTAATGCAATTGCTCTTCACAGCTAATCTTCTTCTTCTTCCTGTGACGCTACAACCCTTTCTGGGTCTTGGCCTGCTTTACCACTCCCTTCTATCTTTTCCGGGTCTGGGCTAGTGCGGCGTAATTGCGTACGCTCCTTGTTCTCAGATCTTCGTAATTGTCTTTTCGCCGTCGCCGTATCGGACTCGGCGTCGTTCATCGAATCATCATCATCCAGCTATACTTGTCCACTGCTGAACATACTAACTTCCCTCCCCCTCTGTCCCGTGCTACTCTCATTCCTCATCAACCTTAAAAAGTTGTGGCTAGGTGACGTCTCCTTGTTGTACTCCAGTTCGAATTTGAAACTCCTCGGATAAGTCATTTCGGATACGAACTCTGCTGGTTGAGCCGTCTTAGCCGACGATACCTGAAGAAGTTGAATGATTTTCAGCGGCACGTGTTCGGTCTACAGGGCTCTCCACAAACTGGCCCAGTCGATGCAATCAAAGGGCGATTTGATGGACAGGGCTAACATGGCCATCAAAAATGTGGGTAAAAGTTGGACGGCAAAAGGCTCAAGCTGGCATCAGACAGAAGCCAGAAGAGAAGAGAAAACAGAATATGTTCTCCTTGCGGGCCAAAGGAAGATAGAACCCATAAAATTTAAAGTGAAAGCGGAGACGATAAATCCAAAAGAATCTGTGAAATATCTAGGGATCATTATTGCCCGGCAGCTCTTCTTCAAAGAACACATCAAACAAGTGACGACTAACGACTTAGGAGATTGTCCTCCTGGTTGGAGGAGGACCTCCTGCTCCTCCTGGCCCTACTCTCACTGGGAATTCCGATGTTGTACCCACTCTGCTCTTAACTTGTGTCATCACACCTTCGAATATTTCTCTCACCAGTCTCATATATTTTTCTGGTACACCTTTACTTCTCATACATCTCTATATCTCTTGCCTGGGGGCACTCTCTCATGCCCCTTCTCCAGATACGAACACTGCTGGTTGAGCCGTCTTACGATGCCTGAAGAAGTTGAATGATTTTCAGCGGCACGTGTTCGGTGTCCAGGGCTCTTAACAAACTGTTCCAGTCAATGCAATCAAAGGCAGATTTGATGGACAGGGCTAACATGGCCATCAAAATTGTGGGTAACTGGTTGGAGGGCAATAGGCTTAAGCTGGCAGCAAACAGAAGCCAGAAGAGAAGAGAAAACAGAAGCTGTTCTCCTTACGGGCCAGAAGAAGATAGGAACCATTAAATTTAAAGTGAAAGAGGGGACGATAAATCCAAAAGAATCTGTGAAATATCTAGAGATCGTTATTGCCCGGCAGCTCTTATTCAAAGAACACATCAAACAATTGACGACTAACGACTTAGGAGATTGTCCTCCTGGCTGGAAGAGGACCTCCTGGTCCTCCTGGCCCTACTCTCACTGGGAATTCCGATGTTGTATCCACTCTGCTCTTAACTTGTGTCATCACACCTTCGTATATTTCTCTCAAGAGTCTCACATATTTTTCTGGTACACCTTTAGTTCTCATCCATCTCTACATCTCTTGCCTGGGGCCACTCTCTCATGCCACTTCTCCAGATACGAACACTGCTGGTTGAGCCGTCTTACGATGCCTGAAGAAGTTGAATGACTTTCAGCGGCACGTGTTCGGTCTCCAGGGCTCTCCACAAACTGGCCCAGTCGATGCAATCAAAGGGCGATTTGATGGACAGGGCTAACATGGCCATCAAAATTGTGGGTAACTGGTTGGAGGGCAAAAGGCTTAAGCTGGCAGCAAACAGAAGCCAGAAGAGAAGAGAAAACAGAAGCTGTGCTCCTTACAGGTCAAAGGAAGATAGGACCCATAAAATTTAAAGTGAAAGCGGAGACGATAAATCCAAAAGAATCTGTGAAATATCTAGGGATCATTATTGCCCGGCAGCTCTTCTTCAAAGAACACATCAAACAAGTGACGACTAACGACTTAGGAGATTGTCCTCCTAGCTGGAAGATAAAAGCGCAATCTAAGAACAGAATCGGAAACTCCTCGGATAAGTCATTTCGGATACGTACACTGCTGGTTGAGCCGTCTCACGATGCCTGAAGAAGGTTGAAGTAAAAGGAACGCTGGTCCAGAGTGTCAAATCCCTTAAATACACATAGATAAAGCCGCAACAATGACATATTAAGTGGTAATTACTTCATTTTCCAAATATATAAATTCTGCTCAAAATGGACAAAATCCCATTTAAGAACCTCTTTTCAGATTAATTTCTCTTATAATAAAGCTGCGATTTCGAGTATCATTCACCTTGCATAGTTGTATATAGATTACGGCGTTCCGCTTAGAATCGATCGTTTGGTTGATGCTAATTACGGTTTGTTTTAAAATTACAGTTTCCCGCATACAATGTGTTCAAATGTGGGTAAAATGGATGCGATTAAAATTTAGTTTGTCGGTGCGCAAGCTGCGTGTACAACACAAGATTTTCAATGGGAAAAGAATCGAAAAATCGTCTTGAAATTTGGAGGTCACAGAACAGAAAATATAAAGCATGCAGAATGAAAGTAAAACGAAACACAGAGTTGTACATCAACAACGGTTTTGTAATCAAAAATGTTTTGCAAACTTTGTTTTTTTTTGCAATATTTGTTCTCTCACCGCCAGAAACTTTTTGATTTTCTCGTCTAGAATCGCCTGACGACTCAATCTATCCGAGATTTTTTCGCGACACCCTGCAAATATTTAGACAGAACAAACAAATCATAAAAAAACCCCAACGAAATCAAAACTATTTCCACCAAACAAATCGTTTCTTTAAATTAGGAGCAACAACTTTCTTTTTGTAAATATGCCAATAAAGGTAATAATAATAAAACAACTTTCTTCCTCGCGAATTTTCAAATCTTTGCGAATCTCGCTTTCCACTTACCTTTCTCGCTATCCCGCTCGTCGCTTCCATACTCCGGCGTCGACTTCAAATCCTCCTCCGACGAAGAGAACGACCGCTGAAGCTGCGGCTGCTGATGCTTCTTCCCCGATCCGCTTCGTTTATGCTTCTTATTGGCACTCGACGTCGACGACATACGCTGGATATCCATACCCATCGGATCCTGATCCTGATCTGTATACCTACAACAATTTTCACATGAATTGGAGAAGTTAGTCCAAGAAGAAGCCAAAACTGGAAGAAATTGAAACTAGAAGAAATTAAAACTAGAAGAAGTTGGAACTAGAACAAGCTGGAACTGGTAGTTAAAACTAGAAGAAGTTAGGACTATACAAAGTTAGAACTAGAAGAAGTTGAAGATGTTAGATTTAGAAGAATTTGGAACTGGAAGAAGTTAGAACTAGAAGATGATGGAACTGGTAGTTAGAACTAGAAGAAGTGAGGACTATACAAAGTTAGAAGTTGAAGATTTTAGAAAATTAGAAGAATTTGGAACTGGAAGAAGTTAGAACCAGAAGAAGTTAAAGAACTAAACAAAGTTGGAATTAGAAGAAATTGAAGAAGATGTTAGAATTAGAAGACCTTAGAACTAGAAGAAGCTAGAAGTAGACAAAGTTAGAATTAGAAAAAAATGAAGAAGATGTTAGAATTAGAAGACCTTAGAACTAGAAGAAGCTGGAAGTAGACAAAGTTAGAATTAGAAGAAGTTGAAGAATATGTTAGAATTAGAAGACTTAGAACTAGAAGAAGTTAGAACTAGACAAAGCTAAAATTAGAAGAAGTTGAAGAAGATGTTAGAATTAGAAGACATTAGAACAAGAAGAAGTTATAAGTAGACAAAGTTAGAATTAGAAGAAATTTAAGAAGCTGTTAGAATTAGAAGACCTTAGAACTAAAAGAAGTTAGAAGTAGACAAATTTAGAATTCGAAGAAGTTGATGAAGATCTTAGAATTAGAAGACCTTAGAAGAAACTAGAAGAAGTTAGAAGTAGACAAAGTTAGAATTAGAAAAAGTTGAAGAAGATGTCAGAATTAGAAGACCTTAGAACTAGAAGAAGTTGGAAGTAGACAAAGTTTGAATTAGAAGAAATTGAAGAAGATGTTAGAAATAGAAGGCCTTAGAACTAGAAGAAGTGAGAAGTAGACAAATTTAGAATTCGGAGAAGTTGATGAAGATATTAGAATTAGAAGACCTTAGAAGAAACTAGAAGAAGTTAGAAGTAGACAAAGTTAGAATTAGAAGAACTTGAAGAAGATGTCAGAATTAGAAGACCTTAGAACTAGAAGAAGTTGGAAGTAGACAAAGTTTGAATTAGAAGAAATTGAAGAAGATGTAAGAATTAGAAGACCTAAGAACTAGAAGAAGTTAGAAGTAGACAAATTTAAAATTCGAAGAAGTTGATGAAGATGTTAGAATTAGAAGCCCTTAGAAGAAACTAGAAGAAGTTAGAAGTAGAAAAAGTTAGAATTAGAAAAAGTTGAAGAAGATGTCAGAATTAGAAGACCTTAGAACTAGAAGAAGTTGGAAATAGGCAAAGTTAGAATTAGAAGAAGTAGAAGAAGATATCAGAATTAGAAGACCTTAGAACTAGAAGAAGTTGGAAGTAGACAAAGTTAGAATTAGAAGAAGTTGAAGAAGATGTCAGAATAAGAAGACCTTAGAACTAGAAGAAGTTGGAAGTAAGCAAAGTTAGAATTAGAAGAAGTTGAAGAAGATGTTAGAATTAGAAGACCTTAGAATTAGAAGAAGTTGGAAGTAGACAAACTTTGAATTAGAATAAATTGCAGATGTTAGAATTAGAAGGCCTTAGAACTAGAAGAAGTTAGCAGTAGATACATTTAGAATTAGAAGAAGTTGATGAAGATGTTAGAATTAGAAGACCTTAGAAGAAACTAGAAGAAGTTAGAAGTAGAAAAAGTTAGAATTAAAAGAAGTTAAAGAAGATGTTAGAATTAGAAGACATTCGAACTAGAAGAAGTTAGAAGTAGACAAAGTTAGAATTAGTAGAAGTTGAAGAAGATGTTAGAATTAGAAGACCTTAGAACTAGAAGAAGTTAGAAGTAGACAAAGTTAGAATTAGAAGAAGTTGAAGATGTTAGAAATACAAGACCTTAGAACTAGAAGAAGTTAGAAGTAGACACAGTTAGAATTAGAAGAAGTTGAAGAAGATGTTAGAATTAGAAGACATTAGAACTAGAAGAAGTTAGAAGAAGACAAAGTTAGAATTAGTAGAAGTTGAAGAAGATGTTAGAATTAGAAGACCTTAGAACTAGAAGAAGTTAGAAGTAGACAAAGTTAGAATTAGAAAAAGTTGGAGAAGATGTTAGAATTAGAAGACATTAAAACTAGAAGAAGTTAGAAGTAGACAAAGTTAGAATTAGAAGGAGTTAAAGAAGATGTTAGAATTAGAAGACATTCGAACTAGAAGAACTTAGAAGTAGACAAAGTTAGAATTAGTAGAAGTTGAAGAAGATGTTAGAATTAGAAGACCTTAGAACTAGAAGATGTTAGAATTAGAAGACCTTAGAACTAGAAGAAGTTAGAAGTAGACAAAGTTAGAATTAGAAGAAGTTGAAGAAGATGTTAGAATTAGAAGCCCTTGGAACTGGAAGAAGTTAGAAGTAGACAAAGTTAGAATTAGAAGAAGTTGAAGAAGATGTTAGAATTAGAAGCCCTTAGAACTGGAAGAAGGTAGAAGTAGACAAAGTTAGAATTAGAAGAAATTGGAGAAGATGTTAGAAGACCTTATATCCAGAAGAAGTATGAACTAGAAGCAGTTACAATGAGAAGTTAGAACTAAAAGTTCCAAAATGTTAAATTCTCAATGGACATATTAATTTTTCGTTCCTAAATAAGATAATATTCAATATAATAAACTTACATTCTAGGAACGAGATGCGGATGTGTCCTCATGAGTCCCTCGAGCTCGCCCTGGTAGTACCGAGGGTCGTCCTCGTTGTAGACCTGCTGGTACCGCTCGCAGGACGGCATCCTGGGCTCCTGCTCGGAGTACTGGCGGCGGAGCATGCTGCCGGACCGCTGCAGCGGCTGGTTCTCCTTTTCGGCGGCAGAGTGGGCGCGCTCCAGCTTCGGCCGCTTGTCGGACGGCGCCTGCTGGATCTGCTGCGGGGGCGGCAGCTCCGTCTCCATGCCCGGGTTGCCCACCATCCACTGCCCCGTCTTGCTCAGCAGCTCCTGCTTCTTCCGACACAGGATGCACACCCATACCACCTGCAAATTACAAAATGATATAAGAGCTGAAAACACAAGACGATGATGATAGAAGAGATGAAAAGATTAGACAGACAAGACTAGACAGACAAGACTAAACAGACAAGACTAGACAGAGAAGACTAGACAGACAAGACTAGACAGACAAGACTAGACAGACAAGACTAGACAGACAAGACTAGACAGACAAGACTAGACAGACAAGACTAGACAGACAAGACTAGACAGACAAGACTAGACAGACAAGACTAGACAGACAAGACTAGACAGACAAGACTAGACAGACAAGACTAGACAGACAAGACTAGACAGACAAGACTAGACAGACAAGACTAGACAGACAAGACTAGACAGACAAGACTAGACAGACAAGACTAGACAGACAAGACTAGACAGACAAGACTAGACAGACAAGACTAGACAGACAAGACTAGACAGACAAGACTAGACAGACAAGACTAGACAGACAAGACTAGACAGACAAGACTAGACAGACAAGACTAGACAGACAAGACTAGACAGACAAGACTAGACAGACAAGACTAGACAGACAAGACTAGACAGACAAGACTAGACAGACAAGACTAGACAGACAAGACTAGACAGACAAGACTAGACAGACAAGACTAGACAGACAAGACTAGACAGACAAGACTAGACAGACAAGACTAGACAGACAAGACTAGACAGACAAGACTAGACAGACAAGACTAGACAGACAAGACTAGACAGACAAGACTAGACAGACAAGACTAGACAGACAAGACTAGACAGACAAGACTAGACAGACAAGACTAGACAGACAAGACTAGACAGACAAGACTAGACAGACAAGACTAGACAGACAAGACTAGACAGACAAGACTAGACAGACAAGACTAGACAGACAAGACTAGACAGACAAGACTAGACAGACAAGACTAGACAGACAAGACTAGACAGACAAGACTAGACAGACAAGACTAGACAGACAAGACTAGACAGACAAGACTAGACAGACAAGACTAGACAGACAAGACTAGACAGACAAGACTAGACAGACAAGACTAGACAGACAAGACTAGACAGACAAGACTAGACAGACAAGACTAGACAGACAAGACTAGACAGACAAGACTAGACAGACAAGACTAGACAGACAAGACTAGACAGACAAGACTAGACAGACAAGACTAGACAGACAAGACTAGACAGACAAGACTAGACAGACAAGACTAGACAGACAAGACTAGACAGACAAGACTAGACAGACAAGACTAGACAGACAAGACTAGACAGACAAGACTAGACAGACAAGACTAGACAGACAAGACTAGACAGACAAGACTAGACAGACAAGACTAGACAGACAAGACTAGACAGACAAGACTAGACAGACAAGACTAGACAGACAAGACTAGACAGACAAGACTAGACAGACAAGACTAGACAGACAAGACTAGACAGACAAGACTAGACAGACAAGACTAGACAGACAAGACTAGACAGACAAGACTAGACAGACAAGACTAGACAGACAAGACTAGACAGACAAGACTAGACAGACAAGACTAGACAGACAAGACTAGACAGACAAGACTAGACAGACAAGACTAGACAGACAAGACTAGACAGACAAGACTAGACAGACAAGACTAGACAGACAAGACTAGACAGACAAGACTAGACAGACAAGACTAGACAGACAAGACTAGACAGACAAGACTAGACAGACAAGACTAGACAGACAAGACTAGACAGACAAGACTAGACAGACAAGACTAGACAGACAAGACTAGACAGACAAGACTAGACAGACAAGACTAGACAGACAAGACTAGACAGACAAGACTAGACAGACAAGACTAGACAGACAAGACTAGACAGACAAGACTAGACAGACAAGACTAGACAGACAAGACTAGACAGACAAGACTAGACAGACAAGACTAGACAGACAAGACTAGACAGACAAGACTAGACAGACAAGACTAGACAGACAAGACTAGACAGACAAGACTAGACAGACAAGACTAGACAGACAAGACTAGACAGACAAGACTAGACAGACAAGACTAGACAGACAAGACTAGACAGACAAGACTAGACAGACAAGACTAGACAGACAAGACTAGACAGACAAGACTAGACAGACAAGACTAGACAGACAAGACTAGACAGACAAGACTAGACAGACAAGACTAGACAGACAAGACTAGACAGACAAGACTAGACAGACAAGACTAGACAGACAAGACTAGACAGACAAAACTAGACAGACAAGACTAGACAGACAAGGCTAGACAGACAAGACTAGACAGACAAGACTAGACAGACAAGACTAGACAGACAAGACTAGACAGACAAGACTAGACAGACAAGACTAGACAGACAAGACTAGACAGACAAGACTAGACAGACAAGACTAGACAGACAAGACTAGACAGACAAGACTAGACAGACAAGACTAGACAGACAAGACTAGACAGACAAGACTAGACAGACAAGACTAGACAGACAAGACTAGACAGACAAGACTAGACAGACAAGACTAGACAGACAAGACTAGACAGACAAGACTAGACAGACAAGACTAGACAGACAAGACTAGACAGACAAGACTAGACAGATAAGCCTAGACAGACAAGACTAGACAGACAAGACTAGACAGACAAGACTAGACAGACAAGACTAGACAGACAAGACTAGACAGACAAGACTAGACAAGACAAGACTAGACAGACAATACTACACAGACAAGAGTAGACAGACAAGACTAGACAGTGTCAGTGTCGCGTCTGTCTAGTCGCGTCTGTCTAGCCGCGTCTGTCTAGTCGCGTCTGTCTAGTCGCGTCTGTCTAGTCGCGTCTGTCTAGTCGCATCTGTCTAGTCGCGTCTTTCTAGTCGCGTCTGTCTAGTCGCGTCTGTCTAGTCGCGTCTGTCTAGTCGCGTCTGTCTAGTCGCCTCTGTCTAGTCGCCCCTGTCTAGTCGCCCCTAGTCGCCTCTGCATTTTTTTTTAAAGGAAAGTTTGGTTTTATTTGCAAATAAAGACAAATTATTACTAAAAAACATTCCTTTCACGTCGCACTTTACACTGGAATTAGCTCTCGCATTTCTTCAGTGTAAGGGCTGTCCGTTCTACTTCCTGCTGTCTTTCTCCTTGGTTTCAATAATCTTCCGAACGACGGTACTTCTTTCCATGACTTCTCCGATCCTGTTAGCCGCTCCATCATGTTGTACGCATTAAACGTACTTCCAGTGGTATGCGCCAAGTTCGTTCTGTCTTGTGTCCAGTTCGGGCAATCAAAAAGCGTATGGTTTACATCGTCTACCTCACCGCAGTAATTACATTCATCCGTCTCTGCTTTCCTGCGATCATACAGGTATTTCCTGAAACACCCGTGGCCTGACAAAGCTTGAGTTAAATAATAGTCTGTTTCACCATAGTTCCTCCTTGTCCATTTTTCTATATCTGGAATTAAGAACCAAGTCCATCGTCCATAAGTTGCATTATTCCATTTTTCTTGCCATCTCATCAAATTTTCTATGGCTTTTACCTTTTGAATCCCGTTATACTTCTCCTGTCTTTCTTTGATTTGGAGTTCTACCGGAGGAATTCCTGCTATAACTCCCACCCCTTCCGCTGATATTGTCCTGTATGCGCAGCATGCTCTGATACACAGCAAACGCACGATTCTAGTAAGGCTCAGAATTCTTGTTTTAGTTTCTGTAACAATATGCCAGACTGGTGCTCCATACAATAATTGGGACTGGACCACGCTAAGAAGTAGTTTTCGTTTGGATCCTTTGGGTCCGCCGATATTTGGCAGAAGACTAGCGAGAGCATTTGCCGTCTTTTCCGCCTTGTGGGTTGTTTTGTTCACGTGATGCACAAAGGATAACTTGGTGTCCAGCCATACTCCCAGATATTTTACAGCTGTAGTAGGGGTTACCGTAAAACCTTTGGCATTAAAAGTGTCGTTCGTTTGGGTTTTAAAAGTACTGCTTTCGTCTTCTCTGGCGCCAGTTGAAGTTGCCGTTGCTCCAGCCAGTTTTGCACTCTTTGTAGCCCCGTATTACCTGTATCCATTAGGATGGATTCTTCTTTTGCGGTTACCACCATCGCCACGTCGTCGGCGAATCCAATTAAGGTTATTCCCCTCGGCATTTATGTTTTCAGCAGGTCGTCATAGAGTATATTCCACAGGGTGGGGACCAAGACTGATCCCTGTGGTATACCACTGTTTATCCTTATTTTTTAAATTTTTACTTTTGCCTCTATGATGAGCTCTCTTTTCGATAGATATGACACTAAAATATTAATAAGGCTATGCTCTATCTTTCTCTTTCTCAATTCATTTAATATTTGTTGCCACTAGGCACTATTGAAGGCATTGTTCACATCGAGTGTTATTACGGCACACAGTCTCCGGTGTCGAGCTGAGTAGGTACCAGCTTCTCTGGCAATTTTAATCACTTTTATTATGGCATCCACTGTCTGTCGACCTTCTCTAAGTCCAAACTGATTGTCAGACAGGTCCCCTGTTTGTATGTTCTTTTTGTAGTCTAGCTAATATTAATTTCGCATATAATTTACCCTCTACGTCCAAAAGGCAGATTGGTCTAAAAGATGAAGCATTTTCTAAAGGCATTTTACCCTTCCTTAACAAAACAAGTTTCGCTCGCTTCCACTCTGCTGGGAATTTCGCTTTGGCTGCCAGTTTAATATATACGGCTAATATATAATCCGGTCTTTCCGCTGCAACTCGCTTTAGCAATTCTACTGGAATATATCCTGGCCCTGGTGCTTTATTGTTTTTCAATTTTTGGCAGGCCATCTGCAGTTCATCCGATGTGAAGTCGACAAAACTAGCGTCTTTATTACAAATAAAATTTACTTCCTCGTGGTCTGGGAAAAGGTGATCAACTACTGATTCCATATTTAGTTTCAATGAAGGTGTGTGCCCTGTCAGCCTTTTCTTGATCGTTTTGTAGCCATCCTCCCAGACATCATTATCTATATTCTTACAGAGAATTTTCCAGTGTTTTATTTTCGATGCTTTAATAGTTTTTCTCAAAATTTTCTTGTTCTTTGCATATTCGTCCCATAGGAGCCGGTTAACATCGGGTAAATTTCTTGCCGCGTTTCTGGTGTAGCTCCGTCTTCTTCGAACTCATTCTTTTCGCAGTTCAGATATATCCTCCGTCCACCAGTATACCGGTGCTCTTCTGGTTTGGGTACTACGTTTTGGCATAGATTTATCGCATATTTTTGCAAAGGTATTGGAAAAGCCTCTTGCAGATGTTGTGTCTTCATTTTCTTCTATTCCGTCTAATGCATGTTGCAGTTTCTGTTGATCCATCTTGCTGTGTTGCCATCCCTTACTTGAATTTCTCCTTAAATTATGTGTCTGTTTCCTGGTTGAGATATCACAAACAATCAAGTTATGATCACTTAGTTATCCGTTAATACTTGTTCTAACGTCTTCTGTTGTTATTGTCAGGTCTAAAATTGAGGAGTAGTCCTTTCTCTGAAACGTAGGTTTCTGTCCATCATTGAGAATAACTAAATTATTAGCTGCAACCCACTCTGTAATGATTTGGCCCCTTTGGTCCAAGAGATCCATACCCCATTGCGGTGATTTTGCGTTGAAGTCGCCAGCCACAATAGATTTTTCTTTTGTATTTTTAATTTCACTTCCGATTGTATGCAACATTTCCTCAAGAGATTGTATGTTGTCATTTCCAGAGGAATAACAACTATAAAGTGTAAAGTCTGATGTTTTAATATATGTAAACCCGGGGTCTTGTCCATGTTTTTTAATTATAACATCGCAGTCTACTACTTTTATTGCTGTGTCCATTTCTTCATCGTATAACCAGTCCATTCTGTTTTTAATAGCCTTGCGATTCGGTTCACTGAGAACTAAAATTCCTGACGCTATGTCTTTGGCGGTAGCAAGCGCCATATCGTGAGCAGGCCGGCTCCTGTTCGTGTTAATTTGTAATATTCTTATTTTCTTTGTGTTCTTGTCGCCTACCTCCATTGTTAATTGGGCATTTCCTGATTGATGTCCCTCTTGTTTACAGTGCACACAAAATGGCCTATTTGTGCATTCCATTACTCAGTGCCCATCTTTTCCACATTTTAAGCACACGTGCTCTCTGTCTGGACCTTTGCATTGGGTTTTAACATGGCCATACTCCCAGCATCTATAGCATTTAAGTTCTCTTTCTACGATTTTGTAGTTTGTCCATTCAATTTTGATTTTTTCGAGACCAATGAATTTTACGGCGTCGGTTTCAGACATAATTGTGACATTCTGTTTGTTTCCGTAGGCTGGTCGTAGGGCTCTTACCTCGAATTTTTCGGGTTTAATGGAGGTGGATTTTGTAATAGCCTCTTTGATTTCCGCCTCTGTTACAACCTCATCCATTCCTTTTACATGGATTATTTTTTTGTTTACTCGAAGAGATGTGGTCGCCCCTGGTATTTTCCCATGAATTTCTTTTTTCAGAATTTCGGCTTTATCAGCACCGTCTTTCACTGTTAACAGAAGTTCCCCATTTTTAGTTTTGATTATATCTTCAATTTCTACACCGATTTCACTAGGGTTTACTGTTGGTGTAACTGTTTTAAGCAGATCAGCATATGACTTGCCATTCATTTTAATGAGAAGAGCTTCTTGCGTTCTAGGTTTTTTTAGGGGTGTTTGTCAAGGGGTGATTACTACTAATTTTGTTGAATATTGATGTATTTTCTAGTCGCAATTTGTCTTTCGTTGTTCTAAACATTATAGTTTCTACATTAGAGTCTGCAAAACATGAACATAAGCCCACTTATTCCGTCTAACTCAGGTACGGCTATTTTCGTCTTGTTTTTTTTGCATATAGCTATTTATTGATTTGAGCGATTTGAAACAGTTTTCAGCATCGATTTCCAAAGTCACATCGTCAAGGAGTACCGGATAGTGTATTCCTCTGAACCTGAATGATACGTTTCCATCATTATCAGGAAAACCTAGCGAGTATGTCATCATGGCCACTTCTCCTTTTGTTTTGTCCTTTAAGTCCGTTTATACCTCCAAATTTATTAATAGCTACCTCAACTGATTTGTTTTGGGTGTCGAAATTAGTGCTGCAGGGGAGTATAATTTCGTAATCTATTGGAGCCTCCCATATGTTTCCTCTTTCAACTTTTATTCTAGGAAATACTTCATTTATCCAGTCTTCTTCTGGCATTTGATGAAAATTTTCGAACGTTTCTGTTTCTGTTAACGCCTGTCTTCTTTTTATTCTAATTTCTGCCTTTTGGCATTCCTCACACATACTTTTTTTGGTAAGTTTTCTTATTTTCTGCGCATGGTGTAGTTCCATGGATTTCACTTGTTTCCATAACTTTACATTTTCCTCGTGCATTTTCGACTCACTTCTTTCTTTTCCAGTTTCATTTGCTGCCTCTGTAAGCCAATCTTTCAATCTTTTGCTCTGGAGTTGTTCGGCTAGTAGTGATATTTTTCCCGTTAATTCTTTTAATCCCTTTTTTGGATTATACAAGTCTTTGAGTGTGTTGTCCATCAGCCTTATTTGTGTAAACAGCGTTTCTAGAATAGATTGAAACACATTTCCTTCACTCCTGATGTCCTTCACTTCTGAATTCTGGGAATCCGAAGTTGCTTCACCTTGCTCCAATGTTTGGTTTTCCATGGGAGATTTCATTTGATCCTTGCTTGCGGTGTCCAAAGACTCCATTTGGAGTAAGAGTAGTATTTAACTATGCTTATACTTTGTATAAAACGTTTGAATGTGTCGATTAAATTTTAATTAAATTCTATTTAAAATCGCCTCTGTCTAGTCGCCTCTGTCTAGTCGCCTCTGTCTAATCGCCTCTGTCTAGTCGCCTCTGTCTAGTCGCCTCTGTCTAGTCGCCTCTGTCTAGTCGCCTCTGTCTAATCGCGTCTGTCTAGTCGCGTCTAGTCTAGTCTTGTATGTCTAAGCATAGCCGTTTAATTTCTTATCTTTAATCTTGTCGCAGAAACAACGTGCGAACTTTTTTCGCGATAAAACAAAAGCAAGGTATCGAAAAGTTTGTCGTGTCGATGGAGATCTTTCACGCTCGGTGTCACGATTGTTATTATACGTATTATTATACGGTTCTTGTTGTGCCGGCAATTAGCGCCAATTTAGTTTTATCGCCATCGCTCCAATTCGCGCACACCAATGCCACGTTTGCAAAAACGAAAAAAAAAACAACTCTCAAACAACAACTAATTCCCCAGCAAAACCACAACGGCAATTGAAAAAAGTCCGAATCGTCGTCCCGTGACGTAGCTCCATTCTGCGCGTCTATTTCGGTACTTTCGTCTGTCCGTTGGCAGGCACCAGGAAGTGGGTGAGACTGTGTGCGTGGGTATGTATGTGTCTACGGGAATCAATACGGCGCGTCACGTCCTGTGACGTCGGCTGTTTCTTGCCCCCGACGGCGAGCGCCCACGCGCCCGGGACTCTCTCATCCCCGGCCCCAGAATCCGTCAATGGGTTCCCATCTCACACACAAACAAATATTTATATATATATATATATATATATATATATATATATATATATCCTCTTTCAATTTTTTCCATGCTTCTTTGTCATTTGCTGTTCTCATCCAGTGTTTTCCTGCTATCGTCTTTATGTCATCTATCCATCTTGTTTGGGGTCTTCCCGTGCTCCTTTTTGTTTCCCGGGGTCTCCAGAAGGTAATCTTGTGGCTCCATTCTTCTGCATTCTTTCTGGCCACGTGTCCTGCCCATTGCCATTTGAGATCCGCTGTTCTCTCCATGACATCTATTATTTTTGTTTTTGTCCTGATATCTGTGTTGCGCATTTTGTCTCTTAGAGTGACTCCCAGCATCGCACGTTCCATTGCTTTTTGAGTCACTCTAAGTTTTGCTGCTGATTTTTTAGTAATAGCCATCGTTTCCAGGCCATAGGTGGCAACGGGGAGGATGCAGCTGTTGTAAACCTTACGTTTTAGGTAAATTGAGACGTCTTGGCTTTTTAGTATTTGGCTGAGCTTTCCAAAGGCGGCCCATGTCAGTTGGATTCTGCGTTTGATTTTGGCAGTTTGATTTTCTTTGCCAATTTTAATTGTATGCGCCAGATATGTATATTGCTCTACTTTTTCTATTATAGTGTTATCAATCGACATTTCCTGAGGGCTACTAGTTATAATTTTTGTTTTGTTTAGATTCATTTTTAAACCTATTTGCTTGGACAGGTTGTTTAGTTCTTCTACCATTGTAGATGGTAGACAGTGTAGATGGTAGGATGGTAAACAATGGTAGATTTATATATATATATATATATATATATATATATATATATATATATATAAATATATATATATATATATAAATATATATATATATATATATATATATATATATATATATATATATACAATACCAGACAGGACCAGGCAAGATAAGGCTAATCCAAGCAAGAACAGGCATGACTAGGCAAGACCAGACAAAGTCCAGCTGTACCAGACAAGACGGCTCAGTGCGAGAGCGGAGAGCCGGCAATGTATTCTTTTCTACATTATAAATAAATACGATGTACCAGACAAGATCCAGTTGTACCAGACAAGACCCAACTGTACCAGACAAGACCCAGCTGTACCAGACAAGACCCAGCTGTACCAGACAGACCCAGCTGTAACAGACAAGACCCAACTGTACCAGACAAGACCTAGCTGTACCAAACAAGATCCAGCTGTACCAGACAAGACCCAGCTGTACCAGACAAGACCCAGCTGTACCAGACAAGACCTATCTGTACCAGACAAGACCCAGGTGTACCAGACAAGACCCAGCTGTACCAGACAAGACCCAGCTGTACCAGACAAGACCCAGCTGTACCAGACAAGACCTATCTGTACCAGACAAGACCCAGGTGTACCAGACAAGACCCAGCTGTACCAGACAAGACCCAGCTGTACCAGACAAGACCCAGCTGTACCAGACAAGACCCAGTTGTACCAGACAAAACCCAGCTGTACCAGACAAGACCCAGCTGTACCAGACAAAACTAGGCAGACTGCATTAAAGACTAGACAAAACTAAACTAGGGAGAGAATTCTAGATTGTTGGAAATTGAAACTTAAAATGCGTAGATGTGTTAATTGTTGGACTGTTGAGTGAACAGTTGTTACCTTGTTGGATCTGAGTGTGACTTTGCCTCCGCACCTGGCGCAGCACCGTATCGAGCAGTAGTTGCACAAATGTCCGACGCCGTCGGCGAACTTGGTCTTAAGGCAGATGTGACACGTGGCGTCCAGTTCGACGCCGGCCTTCTTGTGCTGCTCGTTGCGCGCTCTTATCGTGTCCTCCAGGATCTGCACCTCGTCCGCCTTCCTCCTGCAACAACAATTTAATTTACTTATTTTACATATATTATACATACATTATTATACATTTAACTAGATTAATTGATAATTACATATTTTACATTAACTAGTTTAATTGCTAATTACATATTTTACATTAACTAGTTTAATTGGTAATTATGTATTTTACATTATCTAGTTTAAATGCTAATTACTTATTTTACATTAACTAGATTAATTGCTATTAACTAATTTTACATTAACCGGCGATTAATTGTTAATAACTTATTTTAGATCTTAGCTAATTGCTTATTTTACATTAACTAGATTTCTAATTACTTAAATAACATAAACTAGATCAATTGCTAATTACTTATTCTATAAACATAAAACATACGGAACACAGCATGAATATATAAATATATTCAACTATTCCGGAGCTCTATAACAATTACTGAGTCTTTTTAAGAATAAATAACTAAAACAAATCTCATGTGAAATTTGTCTTGGTAGAAGTGAGATTTCTTTTTGTAGTCCTAAAAAGACTCAGTAAATTTTATAGAGCTCCGGAAAGGTTGAATATATTTTTATATTTAAACTGTGTTCCGTTTGTTTTAAGTTTGTATGATTTTCTATAAAGTAGGATAGTTTTACCAATTCTACTTATTCTATATTCGCATTGCTTGTGCTTTGCGTTATACAAACAGCAATTTATCGCAAAGCAAAACTTTCGTTCTTTTTTTGACGCTCACGGTTTTTATTGGCTCGTTAAGGCATTGACCTTTGGAAAAGCTGTTGGAAATCAGACAAAACTTGAAAATTGCGAGGTTTGAACAGGCGTGACTACCTCAAAATATACGTCAAATTTTGCGCGAATTTGAAACCAACGCGAATGTTAAATAGACCTTTTCATAGTTACATTTTTTTGTGCGAATGTGTCAATTTCCGCCGTGTTTTTCGGGCACTTTTTGACGTATAACCAGTGAAAATAACAAAATTTTCCCGAAACTTTCATATTCCCGCCTTTTAAACATCGCGGGCGCGCTAAACTAACCGTAAAAAAAACGACCAAGTGCGAGTTGTGACTCGCGCACCGAGGGTTCCGTACAAACTTGTAAGTAAGGTATTTTATTTTTTTTGTTGTTCAATTGACTGCTTTTGGGCAATTGACTACCAAAAAATATAGGAGGAGGAGGATCTAACTGTATGCAACCCATATGCTTCTGCTGCCTGACAATACCACGCAACACGTTAATGTATTTTCATAAGTTTCTAATAGTAAATTCGCATTTTTCTTGTAATTAAACTACATATTTACGGTTTTCAGATTTTTCCCTTTACATGTGCTGTAAGACACCGCTTCTTGCCAAATTTAATGATTCTAGGTCAACGGGAAGTACCCTATAGGTTTTGATTCCCTTGTGAAATCGCAAAATATGCGACATAAGCGGCCATATCTTTTGATCGCGTTGACTTACAAGTTTGATTTTTTCACAGCTAAACGAGACCGCAGACCCGAGTATTTGATACAAATTTCAACTTGTTACCTCTACGCGTTCCTGAGAAAAATGGTCTTGACAGACAGACAGACGGACGGACATACAGACAAATGGACAACAAAGTCCTATAAGGGTTCCGTTTTCGGTACGGAACCCTAAAAAGTCTATAAAATAAACGTAATAAAACCTTGACTAACCAAACAAGTTTGCTATTTTTCTAACGAAACTTATTCAGCCTGATTAATGCAGGGTCTTCCAATAAGAGGTCTGATTTTGAAATGCAAAAAAAACCGAGTATTTTTAAGCGAAATCATCAGATGTTTATTGAATTGTAACGAGCAGGGTATGCCATTAATAACGAAAAACAATATTAGCCAAATGGCCTCCACGGCTACGCTCGCAGGATCATATTCTTTTCATGAAATTTTCAATCACCAATTCGCACAATTGATAACTTCACGAATTCCATCTTTAAGGTCTTGAATCGATTGTGGGTCATTGGCATAGACCTTAGATTTCACGTAGCTCCAAAGAAAAAAGTCTAGAGGTGTTAAGTCACAAGATCGTGGTGGTCAATTGTGATCACCTCTTCGAGAATCACAAGCGCAGGAAACTTTTCACACAAAAGAGCGATAGTATCGAGACTTGTGTGGCACGTAGCGACGTCTTGTTGAAAATAAACGTCGTCCACATCAATATCTTATCTCAATCTCAAAACAACGTTTGATAGCGCAATCCATCCATCGTAGCATTTGCTCCAGCCTCATTTTCGAAAATAAGGTCCAAAAACCGCAACAACCAGTCACACGTTCAGTATGGAGAGGCTTTAAACAATAATTCTTGGGTTTTCCGAGCCCCAAATGCGACAATTCTGCTTGTTAACGTAACCTCCGAGGTGAATATGGGCCTCATCGCTCAAGATGTTTTTTCGATGAAATCAGTTTGATGCATTTCAAGGGCCCAATCAGCAAAGACACGACGTTGTTGATGGTCGGTGGGCGTGAATTCTTGTGTTGACTGAACTTTAAAAGTCTTAAGACCTAAGCCTTTATGCTAAATACGGTATAATGTCGTTTTTCTATTTTGCGTCTGTAATGGACTCATAGCAGCACTCATATGCGTGCGGTTGTGGCTCGCTGAGTGTGATACACTTTTCTCAATATGTATCGGCGATTTTTTCATTTAGAAATGGCATAAAAGGGCGCAAAATAGAAAAAATACTATAAAAAAACTCGTTCGTAAGGCGTTTTTTAGCACTTGTCCACTAGAAAACTCCTCGCTACGCTCGTCGTCCAAACTTGGACGCGTCCTTTAATATGCTATTGTGTAATGCCCAATTCCAAAGATCTACGAGAAGCGGATTGACACGTCATGTCATTCGATTTCCTAGGAATGTGACTATCCAGTTGGGGAAACCTGCAACAAGACATCAAACACCAAGCAAACAAAGCTGCAAAGATATCAGCATGCTTGCCCCCCCGCTATATGGAAGAACAACATATCAACAAATAATCTACAAGGCTTGCATACGTCCCATCTTAACGTATGCGGCAGAAACCCGAGCTAAAACACGCCCTCAGAACAACAGAGATGCGAACGAACTGAAGAGAGCCATCAGCGGACACACACTTCGGGATCGAAAACGAAACACGGAAATCTATCTAATCTAGGCCTCCATCCAAAGAAGGGGGTCCCGACCTGGGTCGAGACCGCGATAAATTAGCAAAAAAATCACGCGGAGATATGACATATGGCAGTGAGTTTTAAGCGTTCGGCGAGTCCACGACATTTTCGCGCGTCTGACTCCAGCCGGCATGTTGGCCACAATCGCGTTTGTTAGCTTAGATTAGATGAGAATTTTTATCGGGTGTTTCGATCACCGTATGAAAGGCAGCATCGGCTTTTCTCCCATCCGGAACAAATTAATTTAAGGGTTTCCATTCGTGTATTTCCCTGCTTATATTATTTCTTCCTACTTCATCATGGAGCGGGTCAGAGACGGTTGCAGCCTGAAGGTAAGTGACGGGACCGTCCCGATTTGATATACAAACGATCAAATTTTTCGTTAAATACAGTCCATTCAACGATCGTACCCAGGTCGATGTTAACAGATTGGAGAGATTTTGCTTACTTTGTTGAACCTATCCACAATGTCATTCTAGAGAAGTGAGAAACAGCAAGTTTCCATCGAGTCTAATGAATTCAGAAGACATGAAACCTCAGACCGCGTACATGGTTTTCATTTGCATCATTGGCAATTTAAAGAGCTGCCATGATCTCATCCCAGAAGCAACATAGACTTCGACAGGAGTCAGCTCGAGCACACTATCTTGTGAGAGAAAGACTCTTCACGACTGTTGAATTTGATAGCTTTCGTTGGTCTAATTGGTTCTTGGCCTCTATCTAAAGGAGGGCGACAGGTGTCCCGACCTGGGTCAAGACAGATAGGGTCAAGACAAGATAGTGTGAGAGATAAGGCAGTGTCTTTTGAGCTTGCGATCAGTTTCGCCACCGGGGCCCCTAGGCTGGCTGCGTCTCAAGGTCGTCCTAAGGCCGGCTGGGTCCATTAGAAAACTCCTCGCTACGCTCGTCGTTTTCCAAACTTGGACGCGTGCTGAAAAATCGCGCTTACCGAACTCATCCTTTAATATGCTATTGTGGAATCCCCAATTCCAAAGATCGACGAGAAATGGATTGACATGGAAAGAAAAGAAGAAGAATGTGGAGCGAACATGTCGCGCAAATGGATGGGCACAGAATTGCGAAAATCGTCAGAGAAGGCAAACCAACAAGCAGAAGAACGGGCCGATCTCCCAAAAGGTGGAAAGACAATTGGACTTCTATGTCACAGGAGAAGCGTTAGGATAATACAGGCGATGCTGCCTAAAATAATAAGAAGAAGAAGACGAGGAATGGACATAACCGGGTTTTCCTCAACACTATGGGCTTCAACAGCAATATTCTCAGTTGTTCTTGAGCGACGTGCACGAGATCGCTTCTTGTTCCAACAGTTCAAACTTTTCCATCAGTTTCACAATTCCTGGCCGAGAAGCTGCACCACGACGACCCAAAAATGATTTAGTTTTGCGAACAGCGACCGCGAAATTTTCACCAATTTTGTGGTGAATTTTTGCGTTGTTGAATTCCATTTTTAGGGTTCCGTACCGAAAACGGAACCCTTATAGGATCACTTTGTTGTCCGTCTGTCTGTCTGTCCGTCTGTCTGTCTGTCAAGACCATTTTTCTCAGGAACGCGTAGAGATAACAAGTTGAAATTTGTATCAAATACTCGGGTCTGCGGTCTCTTTCAGCTGTGAAATCAAACTTGTAAGTCAACGCGATCAAAAGATATGACCGTTTATGTCGCATATTTTGCGATTTCACAAGGGAATCAAAACCTATAGGGTATTTCCCGTTGACCTAGAATCATGAAATTTTGCAAGAAGCGGTGTCTTACAGCACATGTAAAGGGAAAAATCTGAAAACCGTAAATATGTAGTTTAATTACAAGAAAAATGCGAATTTACTATTAGAAACTTATGAAAATACACTAATGTTGTCGTAGTGGTATTGTCAGGCTCCAGAAGCATATGGGTTGCATACAGTTAGGTCCTCTTCGGTTAGGTCCGAAGGTTAAAAAGTATGTGTTGGCACCAAGCTGTTTATTCTGAATTTTCTTTGTTTATATTCGTTATGCATTTCATCACGTACGCTCTATATACGTAATATATACAGGGTATATATTATGTCTAAATTTTGCTTGTTTATAACCGGCATGCGACATACTCAAGTCCCGTATCATCCTGTATATATTATATTTCGTCTAATTTTTCTTTGAAATCTACATATACTTAAATCACGTACGCCCTATATTTTTTGGTAGTCAATTGCCCAAAAGCAGTCAATTGAACAACTGAATGTTAAGAGTATCGAAATAGTTAATATTTTAGTTTATATTAGATCTAGAAATAGTTACATCTTAATATAAGTTAGTGAATAAGTGTTGCTTGCAGCGGTACTAAGTTAGTCGTGATTTCAGGAGGGCCACTTGTCAAGTTAACTGAATGTGCTTGCTACGTCCTCCACAAAAAAAAAGATACATTACTTACAAGTTTGTTCGGAACCCTCGGTGCGCGAGTCACAACTTGCACTTGGCCGGTTTTTATTAATGGCATAGTTTTCACTTATCATATGTCAAGTAGTTACTGGTTTACTCATGACAACTGTTAAAATGGCGCGCTATTGAAAATGAAATCTCTTATTGACACTTTATTTGGGCAAATTTGCTTCGAATGTTTTGGGGCAGTCAATTTGTCGCGCACCTCTTCCATAAGTCCGTTTAAAAATCAAACAAAGAAAATTGCCAAACGAATATGAAGCGCCTTCCCCTAAATTTGTTATTGTCTTATTGCCGATTTAGTGTTTAAAATTCGCATTTTCAACAAATGGTCGGAATTGTAAACATTTTATGCAAAGAATTAGCACATTAATAACTCAATACAGCTTCACAATCTTTGATAGAAACCAATTATAAGGACAAATGCTGCAACAAATTTCTGTCTAGTCGGGTCTGTTCAGTCTTGTCTGTCTAGTCCTGTCTGTCTAGTCATGTCTGTCTAGTCTTGACTGTCTAGTCTTGTCGATCTAGTCCAGTCTAGTCTTGCCTAGTCTTGTCTAATCTTGTCTAGTCTTGTCTAGTATTGTCTAGTCTTGTCCAGTCTTGTCTAGTCTTATCCAGCCTTGTCTAGTCTTGTCGAATCTTGTCCAGTCTTATCTAATCTTGTCTAGTCTTGTCTAGTCGTTTTACCTGCTATCTATGTAATAACATTGTGAGGAAGTATGAGTGTCTCGTAGAAGGGGTGGGTGTTGGAGGAATATGGAGGACTTAATATTGTTGTCAGTCGCGTTAATCTGGAGATCCAGGTGGTGGATATTTATACGGTTAGTTGGTATTCATGGACGGGATGAGATAGCAAGTTTTCAGCTCGAGCTCTATTTATTTACGACCGGCGACAAACAATAAATTATTCACGCCGAATCTATACTGGATAAATGTCCGAAAAGCCTTTTTCTGATTTGTACCATAGTATTTGTACTATAACTTCATAACTTCATCATTCGGCGACAAATGAGCTTGCAGGTGCAGACTAGAGATGAGCCATCCCATCCCATCGTCCCATTGGATGGGGTGATTGGTATGAACGTTGCGTGGGATGGAATCCGATGGGACAACAAATTTGTATGGGACGATGTGGGACGACTTTCGATAATCGTGCCAATACGCACATTTTCCATAATATGTCCAGCCCAGGAGATTTCTTTGATGACGATGTAGTTCCTGACGATGAAGTCTTGCGATACGTTTGCGACGAAAAAGGGTTACTCACTGTCAGGTCTGCTGTATGGGGAAAAAATGGGATGAATGGGACGGGCCATGCGACCGGGGTGGAATGGGATGAATGGAATGGGATGGGACAAAAATTTTAGGTATGTGGAATGGGACAGTGGGACGAAAATATGAGGGGTGGATGAGGGATGTAATATGTAATGTATGTAATGAGATATAATATGAGGGACAGTGACAGAAATCAGTCCCATGGCAAGGGATCTTTAACGAGAAACTCGTCCCGTGCTCATCTCTAGTGCAGACACTCGTTTTCCAAAGTCCTATCCAAATCCCCCGGATAAAAAGTTATAAGGTTTCTGGCTCCTTCACGGATGTCTTTCCAAACGATGTAGTTTCGTAAGAAATTCAAACTTTTTACCTAACTCCTCATAAGCAGATCAGCGTCTCCGTAGTTCAATAATTAGTCTATCTATAATGACGTTAAAAATGGTAACTCTGAATCTGTCCCTGCCAGAGAGTTCGCTCTCGTTTCCTTTTACTTCGTCGAACTGGACTTACGCTTACGTTTTTTATGCATAGCTATTTTCACCGGAAGTTTCAATAATTCGACTCATAATGATCAAATGGTCAAAGATAGTGGGTTTCCTTAAATTAAGTTACCAAAGACTCATACTGTTCGGGCCACTTTTGTTGGCCTAATTGGTTTTCGGACTCTATCGAAAGGAGGGCGACAGGTGTCCCGACCTGGGTCGAGACCGCGATAAATTAGAAAAAAATCACGCCGCGATATGAGATAAGACAGTGTGTTTTGAGCGTTCGGAGAGTCCACGACATTTTCGCGCGTCTGACTTCAGCCGACATGTTGGCACCACGCTCGCGTTTGTTAGTTTGATTTGAATTTTTATCGAAAATAGCGTGGCAGGAGGCACCGACGAGCAGAAGACCACCGGGAAGACCTAGAATGAGATGGATAGACAATGTTCTATCGAATATGCGGAAGATGGGCATCGAAAATGAACAGGAAGCAAAGCTAGATAGAAGTCGTTGGAGGTAAATTGTGCTTGCAGCCAAGACCCACCTAGGGTTGCAGTGCCACTTGGAGAAGAAGAAGATTTTTTATCGGGTGGTTCGATCACGGCATGGAAGGCAGCATCGGCTTTTCTCCCGTCCGGAACAAATTAATTTAAGGGTTTCCATCCGTGTATTTCCCTGCTTATATTATCTCTTCCTATTTCCTCCCTTAAATAGGCTACGGAAGAACGTTCCATGGAGCGGGTCAGAGACAGTTGCAGCCTGAATATAAGTGACGGGACCGTCCCGATTTGATATACAAACGATAAAATTTATCGTTAAATACAGTCCATTCAACGATCGTACCCAGTCCATACTCAACAGTCCATAGCCAACGATCGATGTTAACAGATTGGAGAGATTTTGCTTACTTTGCTGAACCTTTCCACGACGTCATTCTACAGAAGTGACAAACAGCAAGTTTCCATCGATGTTAACAGATTGGAGAGATTTTGCTTACTTTGCTGAACCTTTCCACGACGTCATTCTACAGAAGTGACAAACAGCAAGTTTCCATCGAGTCTAATGAATTCAGAAGACCTGAAAGCTCAGATCGCGCACATAATTTGCAATTATCTGAAGAGCTGCCGTGATCTCATCCCAGAAGCACTATAGACTTCGACAGGAGTCGGCTTGAGCAGACCATCTTGTCAGAGAAAGACTCTTCACAACTGTTGAAAAGGTCTAATTTTGTTTGTTTGGTCTAATTGGTTTTTGGCCTCTATCTAAAGGGGGGGGCGACAGGTGCCCCGACCTGGGTCAAGACCGCGATAAATTCACGCCGCGATATATTAAAAAAAATTACGCCGCTATATGAGATAAGGCTGTGTGTTTTGAGATTGCGATCAGTTTCGCCACTGGGGCCCCTAGACTGGCTGCGTCCCAAGGCCGGGGCCTTCTAGACCTAGGTTTTTTTAGAAATCCGGCACTGCTCATATGGGTTCGTTTATGGAGTGCGATACAATTTTCTCAATACGACTAAAGGTGGACTAACGCAGTTCCAGAAGCAGTGTTAAAGCACCGTAAGAGGCGCGATGAATCCAGGGCTGCCAAGGTCCAAGCGGGCATCAACAAACGTAAGGATCATTGTTAAGAGGAAACACATTTTCAAACGTGCCGAATGAAACGTTAGAGTACAGGTTGAAAGAGAGTGATGAAATCAGGCTAATCCAGCTAAGAACCGTGGAAAGTACTACATTCCTGGTGTTTGGAGCGTGTCTCACGAAAATCAAAACTTTCAATCAAAATACAGGGCTGGTCTAATCACTTAGAGAAAATGAGGATAATAAGTGGAGGGATTCCCTTAAAATTGTTGTCTTCCAGACGTTGGATGCCGCTTCAGCCCTTTGGGCTCGTGATTACACCTCTGGTTAATTTGACTTGAAACGCTAAACTGAATAACTGGTGCACGTGCCGGTCGAACTTGGCTTCACGCTTCGATTTCGTTCTACACGCTTCGCACACTCAAAGCGTACCGCCGCAAATCTATATATTCGCGACGAAATTAATTGATAATTCGCGCGATTTCGGCCCAGGTCGATACACCTTTCCCCTTCTGTTGATCGCTGCCGCAATCGATTTAAATGTTAAATTAAAAATACAGATTTACTAAAATTGGCGCGAACACCTGGTGAAGCTAATTATGCGTATTAGAGGTATCAACAAGGTAGCACCCAAAGTGCGAAAAGTGCTTTTCCGACTTCACCAAATCAACAATGAGTTTTCATTAAATTGAACAAGGCGACTACAACAAGAAATGTCACGCAACCTGAAACTTAAGTACTACATATGAGTCTTACGACCAGAAGCCCTGTATGCCATGGAGTGTCTTTCCTTGAACCGAAGAGGTCTGGTAGAGAAATTTTAAATCGGAGAGAGGAGAATCTCACGAAGATCCTAGGCCCGGTAAAGAATGATGAGGAATTCATAACTCTGAGCTCTACGGACATATTGAAATGCTCTCTGGCTGTGCAAGGAAAAGAAGGGTAGCTTTCTATGGCCAAGTTGCAAGATCGCCTCTAAACCGACTAACCATCCGTTTGTTCGCCTTCTGGAAAAACAAGAAGGTACGTACCACTTGGTTGACAGAAACCGAGAAAGATATTAAAGAACTGGGAATAACAGATTTCCAAAACAGACAATCTGTGAGACGCACCTTGAAGGAAGACCGTGGATTTCTGGAGAAACCTCGAAGGAAAGGTACCCCCTGGACAGAAGAGAGAAAGGAGTAACACCGGCAGAAGATGCGACAATACTGGGCAAAGATCAAAGCCCAACAGCTGAACAAGCATGGTCCAAAGCAGGCCTATTCGAAAGAAGAAGAAGGCGACTATGCACATGTTGCTTGTTTGTGAGTCTCACGTTACATGGGGATACCCGAATTTGAAGTCTGTCCGCGAGTTGATCTACAAACGTGGATTTGCCAAGGTCAAAGTTGCCAAGGTCAAAGTCAAACGTACTGATATCACCAGCAACGAGATCATTGGGCAAAATGAACATCATCTGAACAGAAGTTTTCATCCATGAGATCTTCACAGTGGGCAAGCAATTCATACGCCTCCAACGTCTTGTGGCCCTTCAAGTTAAACACACCAACTGCTGGATGGCGCAAGAAGACAAGACGCATACTGTTCGGGCCACGTTTGTTGGTCTAATTGGTTTTCGGCGTCTATCCAAAGGAGGGCGACGGTCCCGACCTGGGTTGAGACCGCGATAAATTAGCGAAAAAATCCCGCCGAGATATGAGATAAGGCAGTGTGTTTTGAGCTTTCGGCTAGTCCACGACATTTTCGCGCGTCTGACTTCAGCCGACATGTTGGCCACGTTGGCGTATGCTATTTAATTCGATGTGAATTTTAATCGAGTGGTGTGATCACCGCATGGCTTTTCTCCCGTCCGGAACAATTTAACAATTTAAGTGTGCATTGGTCTGTAACAGAAAGTTTCAGTTTTCATTCATTTATCTTCGTACCACTATGTTGAACGTGGTGACTTTGGTAACAGGGAAGACAAAATCAATGAACTTCTCAGACGAATGGTCAAGATTTGTAACGTTCTCTTTGTAAGGACTAGACAAAACTAAATTGAAGAGATAAAACAAGTTTACTAAATGATATAAACTTATCGTGTATTTATAGATTTAGTGTGGTTTGTAAGATAAAGTGACAGAAGACGTTTTACAATAACAGACGTTTATTAGAAATCGATAACTCAAAGTTGCTGCTTGGGATTTAAACTGTGCAGTTCAACCAGATGGTTCAATACGAAGATAAATTAATGAAAACTGAAACTTTCTGTTACAGACCAATGCACACTTAAATTGTTAAATTGTTCCGTGCTGCCTTCCATGCGTTGATCGCACCACCCGATAAAAATTCACATCAAATTAACTAACAAACGCGAGCGTGGCCAACATGTCAACTGAAGTCACACGCGCGAAAATGTCGTGGACTCGCCGAACGCTCAAAACACACTGCCTTATCTCATATCGCGGCGGAATTTTTTTGCTAATTTATCGCGGTCTCGACCCAGGTCGGGACCGCGGATACAGGCCGAAAACCAATTAGACCAATAAAAGTGGCCCGAACAGCATGAGTCTTGTCTGCTTAGTCTTGTAGGTGTAGTTTTATCCATCTAGCCTTGTCTATCTAGTCTAGATCATTCGGGTCTATCTAGTCATTCGAGAAAATTCGGTTTGACTGAAAATCAGAGCACGATTGCAAAAACTGTTTTTTCAACCGAATCCAAATTACATCTACACTACAAACTAACAATCATTGCGCGGCTTATCTACACGCAGATAAGATAACAGACGACAGCAATTGATAGCTTTTAGTCTATAGGTTGACAACTTTAGCGGTCTGTATAAAGAGGAAACATGGATAGAGTTTAAAGCTTAATTACATTAAGACTGCTAGGTAAATAGTGGTTGTCAAAGAGAGTATCTATATAGATGTAGATAATAGATAAGACGTGAGATGATAAGAATTAGTTAGATAGATAAGAATACCCACAATACATCGCCTGGTTATTTAAGAGGTAAATCTAGATAATAGATAATGAGATAATCCGAAAGCAGACACATAGATCAGTTGGGTTGAGCAATTCACGATCTGCACTAGAAACTAAATTTTGATAGTTTAGCTAATTATAAATGAGGATCTATGTATATCTAGATAATAGATAAGATGAGAGATGATAAAAATTACTTACATAGATATGAATACCGACACTACATCGCATGGTTATTAAAGAGGTTATCTATCTAAATCTAGATAATAGATAACGAGATAATTCGAAAGCAGACACATAGATAAGTTGGGTTTAGCAATTCACGATCTGCACTAGAAACTAAATTGTGATAGTTCAGCTAATTATAAATGAGTATCTATGTGTATCTAGATAATAGATAAGATGAGAGATGACAAGAAAGTTACATAGATATGAAAACTCACAATACATCGCATGGTTGTTAAAGAGGTTATCTATGTAAATCTAGATAATAGATAACGAGATAATCCGAAAGCAGATACTTTGCTGTATCATATAAATTATAGATAATCATATAAATTATAGATATAAATAAAAATAATGTAACATATAAATTGATTTTAGCAATTCACGAACTGCACTAGAAACTAAATTGTGATTGTCAGCTAATTATAAGTGAGTATCTATGTATATCTAGATAATAGATAAGATGAGAGATGACAAGAAAGTTACATAGATATGAAAACTCACAATACATCGCATGGTTATTAAAGAAGTTATCTATGTATATCTAGATAATAGATAACGAAATTACGATCTGCACTAGACACTAAATTGTGATAGTTTAGCAAATTATAAATAGAGTATTTAGGTATATCTAGATAATAGATAAGACAAGAGATGATAAGAATAAGTTACATAGATATGGATACCCACACTACACTAGAAACTAAATTGTGATAGCTCAGCAAATTATAGATCTATTATCTATGTAGGTAATAGATTAAAGATGATAAGGAAATAGATGAAATGAAAGAGGAATAATAGATGAAAGATGATAATTAGTTATAGATATGGACACGCACTGGATACCAAAGAGGTTATCTTGTGTGAATCTAAATAATTTGAAAAATGAGAGATGAATTGAAATTCGACAGTTTAGCAAATCATGATCTGTAGTAGAAACAAAATTCTGATAGTTTAAGTAAATTAAACGGTAACTAGATAGTGTGTATGAAGGATGAAGAATAGTGTTTAGCAATTAGTGTTTAACATTTAGATTACAAACTAAGTAGTGTGGATGTAGATAAGATAACAGATTTGTTGTGTGAAATATGGCTGAAAACGTATCTGACCTCATGATTTCTTGTTCCCTTTCTTCCTCCTGTCGCTGCCTCATCATCACGGACTCGATGATGGCTCGTTCCTCGGCGGTGAGGTGCGACAAGTCGGGGCCTTCTTCCATATTTACCGCTGCCCGTTGCCGGGGTGCATATTCAGAGATCAGTCCATCGCCGACGTGGGAGGGAAGAAGTGAAATTGGCAACTCCACCAGAAGGAAGGAGGCTTCAGTCCCGTCTAAACCGCACGCACTTGAAACACATACTCGATCAGTCGATATTTTCGCACCAAATTGAACCACAGATTTTTGCCAAATAACGGAGCGAAAAAAAAGCACAAAAATCACTTTCCTCGCGCAAACACACTTTCTCTCAGACGCGGCGATTTTTGCGAATTCGGGATTTTATTTTATTTTGGCGATTGTCTTTGGCGCGACGGTCCGGCCAAATATCACAGTTTGCTATTTATCCATTCATACGGGACTTAATAAATTATGGGATGAGATCGGCGCTGGCCAATGATGGCTCTGTGTCGTCGCGACGTCATCGGGACGTCGGGTATTGATCGGAAGCACGGGGCACGCGCTCACGCTTCGACACCCCCGCAACCGACCCACCAGAACCATCTACACGGACATCCCAAAACAGAATCTGCAGGGAATCTTCTGCTCGGTTTTACACTCAGATATCAAATACAAAATACACAGATAAGGCTAGACATACTATATTCAAAGATATTGAGATACCTGGTTAAGTAAACCTTGACACACCTAGTAAACTAAATATTTAAGAATATGGTTGGATAGATTTTGAAAAACCTAGTTAGCTGAAGCTAGATAATCCTTGTTAACTAAATCTTGAAAAAAGCTAAAGCTTGACAAATCTAGTTCACGAAACCTTAACGAAACCAGATAATTAAAGTTTGACAAACCATGTGTGCCAAATTTTGGCAAGCCTAGTTTGCTAAATCTTCACAAACTTAGTTGGCCAAATCTTAACAAATCTAGTTTGCAAAATCTTGATAAACCAAGGTCAAACAAAACTTGATAAACGTAATTTGTAAAATCTTGACCAATACTTACATCACAAAAACTAGAGATGTTAGAGACGTGAAAATTGTTGTTGTTAGAGATGTGAAATTTGAAAATTGTTACGAGGGCAGTATAAAATAGAATTAAGGAGGTTCGAGCGAATTCCATGTTAAATATTTTTTTCAAGTTTAAGCTTTGAAACTTTTTATACATATGAAGATCAATACTTTATTTATGTCCTCTCAAAATTTGAAAGTGATCCGTTTAGTTTATCCGAAAAAAAAAATTAAAAAATGATGTTTCTTCGAATCTTATACACAGGTTCCTATGGCCGACAAGCTTCCGTCGCGTCTTTATTTATTTTTTTCGATATTAATTTCCCAACTTTAAGGAATAAAAAACTATATACAATAAACTTAGATAATATTAAAACACGATAACATTAATTTTTTAATCTTATCTTTATTGACAGTAATTCACATGACAGATGGTTAGGCAACGTCGCGCTAACAGCTGATTGTGAGAGAATAGAAAAACATGGAAATATTTTGAACTTTTGGACGTCTGTGGAACTATTTGATAGAATACACTCCAGCTTTTTACATAGATTATCTATATTTTGTTGTCTTTTGGTAATTCGAGGTTTTCGGCCAAGATCTTGGGCTAATAAAATTCTGATCCCTTTACAACCAGTAGACTCATAACACTGATGTTGCCAGATTTTTTTGTCACCTTATAAGTTAAAAATAACGAAGCCATTTAATAACTTTTTTCTACTGATATATGTGAAAATGGCATATTTTCCACGGCTTACCCTACATGAAAGTGACATTTTTTCATTCTAAAGATGAAAATATTTTCACATCTAGAGACGAAAATGAGCATTTAAAATTTATGATTTTCTCGATTAAAACACTAAACTAACCAAATTTGCATGGACTTTCTTATTAATTACATCAATTTCAATGAAACATTTTATGTATAAACGTAAAACGAGTCTGAAACTATTTAAAAAACCGAAATAAAATTAGGACATTTTACTTGAAAAGTATCACCTTCTATGAGAATGCAATATGTTACCGTGGAAACGGCCAAACCAACAATTAATTTTGTATTGACAGTTCTGACAGCTCGCTTCCAATTGGATTTATTAAAGTCGAATTATGGATTCTACAACCGAAATCAGTAGAAAAAATTGCATTTACTACTCGAGATGAAAGTGGTTTTTTTTTGGTTCGGTTTGATTGCTAACTCGCTGGCGCTCGTGAGCAAACTCCCACCTCACCAAAAAAACGCCACTTTCATCTTTTTCCGTAAAATATACTATATTTCATTAAATAAATAATTACCAATTTTTAAATTTGTTATGTTATTATAAATAAAAATAATGAATTTTAACAACTATTAGGATAATTGAAAATATAGAAAAATTCAAGCACTATTTTGACTCATTAGTTACGCTCGAACCTCCTTAAAGGGCGGATCCGGCCCGCGGGCTCGAGAAAATCGAGATCAAAGTCTCTCAAAAATTGGTCGAATTGTTTACACAGTATAATCTTGATAATCCGGCGGTTCAATAATCCATGTTCAGTAATGGCGAAATACGTGTCTTTTCTTTGCGCTGCCCTGCGCCGGATATAAACCTCGCGCACAGAAGAAATTAAGTAAAAAGGAACACCATCCAGTGTTCTTGGAAAAAGGTCTGGCCAACACACCCTGCTTATAAATCTGAAAACTTGATTGGCGTTTCTGACCAAACTGACTCCACTTTACAATTGTCTTACTATCTGTTCTAGATTGTTGTAGATTGTAGATACGGTGGTGACGACGTGTACTGCGACCTTTATAGATCTATTGTACCCCACCCTCCTCCACCAAGCGTTGGTGTACTTACCCATTTAGAGCGCCTCCTCTAATCCTGATTCCTTTAAGAATTTCAGGATCTGGGTGGGATTCAAGGCCTGCAGCTCCTCTGTGATCAAGCAGTGAGCCCCAAGGTACATCTGTGACTTGTGGAGTAATGCTCCGCAGTCTTTAAGCAGATGTATGGGAGTTTCCTTTGCTGAGCCACATAATCTGCATCCGTCATCCTCCTCTAGGCCTAGGGCCTTGAGATGTTTCCTAAGTTTGCAGTGTCCCGTCAGGACTCCTGTCAGAATTCTAAGCTTGTTCCTGCTTAGTTTCAGGCAAAATTTTGTCCTCTTCTGGTTGAAAGATCCCAGCATCACTTTGGATTGCCTTAGCTCTGGAAGTTATTTCCAGGTTTTCATCCATTTTCCTCTTGTTTCTTCATCTAAACTTTTGTGGATGGTGTTCACACTCATGCCGCAAAAGGGTTCCGGACCTATAAAGTGCTTACTGGATCCCTTGTTTGCTAGGTGATCGGCTTCTTCGTTTCCGTCTATACCAGTGTGTCCTGGTACCCAGTATAGCGTTACTTTATTATCTTTGCCAAGCTTGTTTAGTTTCCCCACACAGTCCCAAACCAGTTTGGATGGTGTATGAGCTAATGGCCTTAATGGCTGCTTGGCTG
Source organism: Phosphuga atrata (assembly GCA_944588485.1). Classification (NCBI taxonomy): domain Eukaryota; kingdom Metazoa; phylum Arthropoda; class Insecta; order Coleoptera; family Silphidae; genus Phosphuga; species Phosphuga atrata. The sequence continues at coordinate 62,344,370 of OX155901.1, read as the reverse complement.
TCTGACAGGATAGCAATTCGTTTTTTGAGATAATTCCTGTCGAGGTTAAACTGTGCACATCTTTCAATTGGGTGTACCTCTGCTTGGAAGATACTTGGGGACGTTCCCATGGATTCGAACTACCTGGTACGAGGTCCAACACTCCTGCACCTCTGCAAACTTGTACATATTTTTTTGTAAGTACACATTTACATGGGCGTAGCCAAGAGAAGGGTTATGGGGGTTCAAACCCCCACGAAATATGCAAAATATAACATAAATATTATATTGGAATCAGGAGCGACGAGTAGAGACGACTTCTTCAAGAGATCTTCAAGAGAGCATGGTAGATGTAGAGTTTAGGAACGATTGTGTGTCAGTTTTAGAAAGTAAATTGGTGCATTTCTCTAAAACCCAAATAAGCCACCCCCCCTCCCCCAAAACTAAACCCTAGCTACCCCCGTGTACATTTACCTCTCTCTCTCTCCCTCTCTCTCCAGTCGTTTACTTCATAGCTGAAGTGTCGTGATCCCATAATGGCGTTTTATTATGTCATAGCCGAGTTAGCGATCTTCCTCCATTTACCCTCGTTCCTCTGCCCCCGTTCTTCCGTTTTCTTGTAGTGTTGATCTCTTGCACCTTGTCGATCCAGCGTTTTGAAGAGCATCCTCGAGGTCACGTACCTTCAATTTTCTCTTGGATGACCAGTTTTTCGAGATTGCCACCCGTTCCACAATTGACGTGTCCAAAACTTTTAAGTATTCGTCGTTTGGTAAAGGTTGATAATCTGATGTCAATGTCGAGAGGGGAAGAGGGGAAAAGTATCGTATCTTGCAGGATATCATGCAAGGCAAAATCCAAGGTAGAAGAGGTCCAGGAAGAAGACGCACGTCTTGGCTGAAAAACCTAAGAAAGTGGTATGGTGTCAGTTCTACTAGCCTGTTTCGTACCGCTGCTGATAAAATAAAAATCATTATGATGATCGCCGACGTCCTCGGAGGACATGGCACGTAAAGGAGAAGAAGAAATAAGTGTGTAGATGAGTGTTCGCGCCAATTTTAATAAATCTGTATTTTCAATTCAACATTTGAATCGATTTCGGCACCGTTTACCAGAAGGGTAAAGGTGTATCGACCTGGGACGAAACCCGCGCGATTTACTTATCAATTTCGTCGCAAATTTACATATTTGCGAGCGGTATGCTTCGAGTGTGAGAAGCGTAAAGACGAGAATGGAAGCGCGAACCAAGCTCGACCGACACGTGCACGCATTATTAAGTTTAGCGTTTCAAGTCAAGTTAACCAGGAGTGTAATCACGAGCACAAAGGGCTGAAGCGGCATCCAACGTCTGGAAGTCACCGATTTTAAGGACTCCCTCCACCCATTATCCCCATTTCCTCCCTTAAGAAAGGCGCCGGAAGGACGATCCACACGTGGCGGAGACGCGAGCGACCCTAACAGGTGAGTGATTAGACTAACCTTGTTGGGAAAATTTGATTTTCGTGAGACACGGTCCAAACAATGAGCCTTCGTTTTGTTTCGGTCATCTCTCCATACATTGGTTTGTTTAGGCAAGGCTGTTTTCGCAAGCGTCTTCTAATTTCTGTGGACGTATTGCCGTCACTATTTATGCAGGAGCCTAGATACATTATATTGTCGACGTTTTCTATATTCATTATATTGAGTGGATTTTCTCTCCTATTGCCACGATCTACTACCATCAGATTTGTTTTTGGCGATTTAGCTCTAAGTCCGAATTTTGAGATTACTCTTTCCACTCTTCCCAGAAGTTCGGTCATTTCTTCTTAGTTTTATGCGATGATTGTGGTATCGTCGGCAAACCCAAAGTTGTTTATTTTCCTACCGCCAATGACTATTCCGCCTTCCCAGTTCTGCAGAGTTTCTCTTAGTATAAAGTCAGCGTAAATGTTGAATAGGAAGGATGGAAGGACGTATCCTTGCTGAATTCCTCGTTCTGTCCTAAATTCCGCCGATCCCTGCCGAAACAGTTTCAGACCTTCCAACCCATCCAGGTCATCGTCGGGCTGGATACGGAACAATATGAGAGTTTGGGACAGCTGGAACCGCGCCGTACAACAGTCCTTCTTACAGGAGGAACTTCAGTTTGCTGTTGACGCAAGGGCACGAGATTTGGAAAGTTTTGTGCGATGATTGTGGTATCGTCGACTAACCCAAAGTTGTTTATTTTCCTAGCGCCAATGACCATTCCGCCTTCCCAGTTCTCCAGAGCTTCTCTTAGTATAAACTCACTGTTTATGTTGAATAATAAGGGTGAAAGGACGCATCCTTGCTGAATTACTCGTCCTATTCTAAAGGGCCTTGAGTTCCTTCCCTCGATCTTGATGATTCCTTTGCTGTTGTCAAATAAAGTTTTTAGGAGAACGACAAGGTGGGGAGGGGTTCCCATGTCCAAGAGAACATTCCATAATTGGTGCCAGTTAATACAGTCAAATGCTGTAGTCGAGGAAGCATAGACATGTGGGCTTTGCAAATTCTCTGGCGTTTCCGATAATTTGCCGTACAATCATGATCTACTCTTGAGTGCCGTTACCCGTCACAAAGCCAGTTTGTTCCTGTGGAATTTGTCGGTCTGAGAAGCTTCCGAGTCGTTGTAGCAGAATTCTGAGCATGACCTTGCTTGGGTGGGAGATTATAGGCCGATTCTCATACACGCGACACTCAGCTACGCGACGTCGTGCGACATCGCCTGTCAAATAATGATTACATTGTTTAAAATCGGCACGTTCTCACCATGGCTACGCGACAGTTACGCGACGTGCCCATTTAAAACAATGTAATCATTATTTGACAGGCGCTGTCGCACGACTTCGCGTAGCTGAGTGTCGCGTGTATGAGAATCGGCCTATAATCTCCCACCCAAGCAAGGTCATGCCCAGAATTCTGCTACAACGACTCGGAAGCTTCTCAGACCGACAAATTCCACAGGAACAAACTGGATTTGTGACGGGTAACTGCACTCGAGAGTAGATCATGATTGTTCGGCAAATTATCGGAAAGGCCAGAGAATTTGCAAAGCCCACATGTCTATGCTTCCTCGACTACAGCATTTGACTGTATGAACTGGCACCAATTATGGAATGTCCTCTTGGACATGGGAACCCCTTCTTCATACCGGCGCGGAGCGTTTGCGTCGCGAAATTTCCGCAGCGAAGAATTCGCTAGCGATCGATCACTCAAAAACGCGATCGAAAACGCGATCTTTACGTGTATAGTAGTCATGATGTCCGCGGAGGAAGAAGATGAAAATTTGTCATGTGGGCTATTTTAACTATTGACTGCATAAGATCAACATTGGTCGTGTGGGCTTTGCTTTGCCTTTAGCGAAAAATGCGCTAGCGGTGCGGCAGCGAAATCTCAATGCCCACATGCGATGTTTACGTATATCGCGAACATGATTTCATCAGGGGAAAAGGCTATGCTATTTTAAGCATTGATTGCATAATATGTTATTGTACACAATATATTCTCTGTAATTCGGCCATTGGTTAATCGGACGACACATCCAGTAATCGGGCGGTGTTTTAGAAATCCAAAATAACTTATTTCATCTTATGCAATCATTGCTTAAAATAGCATAGCTTCTTGCATTGAGGACATCATGACTACTATATACACGTTAAAATCGCGTTTTGATGTGGGCATTGCCATTTCGCTACCGCGCCGCTAGCGATTTTTTCGCAGCGACGCATACGCTCCGCGCCAGTCTGAAGGAGCCTTTAAGATGCCAGGTTCCTGTTCTACTTGCGTGATGGGTGGGAGACGAGTTGTTCCCTGACGATGACCGTCATACGCGTAGAGGTCTTCACAGTACTGTCGCCATACCTCTACAACGTCGTCGATGTTGGTTATGACTCTCCCATCCTTGTTTTCTATTTTCCGCGTTCTCGGTTTGAACTCTCTCGTGACTTCCTTGATTCTTTGGAATAGATCGCGTGTTTCGTACGTGCTTGGCAATCTTTCAATCTCTTTGCATGTTTCCCGAAAGTGTACATAGTCTTTGTATTTCGCGTCTTAAAGTTCGATATTCTGTCTTCTGTTCTTCGATTATTACACCTGCCTGCCTGATGGGTTTTCTTCTCTTCACTACATTCCAGGTTTCGTCAGTCATCCATTGCTTGTTTTTACCCTCTCTAGCACTCTCGCGTAGGACTTGCTCTTTGGTTTTCAGCATGGTTGTTTTAATTCCATACCATAGTTCTTCAATCTGCATCTGACTTGTGTTATCTGTGACATTTATCTAGATAGATACATATTTTATTCTTTCTAAAATACAATTATACACAAAATATGTAAAATTGTTATTGTTTTCTTTTATAATCCGGCGTATCATATATTGTTTTAATCAGCATTTAATTTAAAATAATTTACAGAAAGATTCAGTCAATTTAAAAAATTTTGGAAAAAGTTTCTGGCAAAAATCCGAAAATTTTAAACGCTAATTTCAGGCTTACGTTTCACCAAAACACAAAAAGGTTATTGGACGTTTGTTCTATACAAAATGTCGCGTCTTTTGATGTATTATATTCTAGTGCAATCTACGTTTTGCCATCGGTCGTTTCTAGCCGGTTTCGATGTTGTCGTCTCGCCGGTTTTGAGACCGCTTGGGGGCGATGTGTTGCAGGAGTGATCGTCGATGTTACCGGCGCGACGGAAATATATGTGCCTCTCCTTGCAGGGCGAAATGAAAACGAATAATCAGAGCGTGGAAATCTCCACTACTCGGAAATGGACAAGTTCATCGTTGAACATCTGAAAGACACGTCGAGGCACTCGACGTCCGACAAGTTTATTTCGAGTTCGAATGCGTGCCGGCCAGTGACGATAATTTGAAGAAGAGGCCTGAGGATTTGAGGCTCTACGAGACCGATAGCTCACAAAGAACTTTTTTTTTTAAAGACTCGACGTTTACCTTGATCTTCGCACCGGGAACGTCTGAAATGATCTCGACTACTTTGCTCCAAGCCAGGGTTTACGAGGCTTTAAGATCCGGGGCCGTTCCCGTGATACTAGGTGGAGACCAGATAAGACTAGCTTACAACGAAGTGATCCAATGGAAAAGAGTTTGCATATTCTTGCCAAGGGCTCGAGTAACTGAACTTCACTTTTTTTACGCACCATTCCAGACAATGATATTCTTGTGATGCGGAGACAAGGCCGATTGGTCTGGGAGCGGTATTTGGCTTCGTTTCAAAGCACTTTGGATACAGTGGTCGCGGTATTAAGAAACCGCCTTAACATTTCTCCGTTCCCTGCCGAAACCGTTCGGCAATCAGCGCCTTCAACGTAACCTTCCAACCCATCCAGGTCATCGTCGGGCTGGATACGGAACAAGATGAGAGTTTGGGACCGCTGGAGCCGCCCTACAACAGTCCTTCTTGCAGGAGGAACTTCAGTTTGCTGTTGACGCAAGGGCACGAGATTTGGAACGATTGGGGCGATCCGTTTCGGCTGTATCGGGCTCTGCCAACCGATGCTCTTCTTAGTTCTGATGCCAAGTTTGATGGGTCAGGCAGAGGATTTAGACCAGGGCTGTCCAACCAGTCGATCGCGATCTACCGGTCGATCGCGGCGTGATTTTGAGTCGATCTTTAGTGTTCTCATGCTTCTATGTACTTACTTAAAAATACATTTCGATAAATACAAAGTGAAAATTAAAACACGCTTCTTGCACACTTAATACACACACATGTGCGTAGCCAGGATTTAGTTTCGGGGGGGAGGTCAATTCTATACGTGGCAGTGCCCTTCAGAGACGTTTGTTTAGATTAGAAAATGAGAATAATGATAACGAACTTTTGCTGTACTTTAATGTGCGTTGGCTCAGTAGAAGTCGATTTCGCATGCGGTTTCTAGAGTTATTAGAAGACGTAAATAGTTACCTCTCTGAAAGAGGTGACATTTACACACAGTTAACAAGCAAAGAGTGGTTATTTGATGTGTCATTTTTGGCAGACTTTAGATAAAAACTAAACGATTTGAAACTTGAACTACAGGGTAAAAGCAGAAAAGTATTAGAGATGATTATTATAGATGATTATGATAAGCTCGATAAAAGTTTTTTCAGCAACTAAAGAGCTACTAAAAGATAAGAAATTGAAGCATTTTCCAAGCATTTGAAAATATTTTCAGACCCTGCTCAATTCAACCCTGACAAAAGATTGAAAATATTGCACTATTTTGTGTTTCAAAAATATATACACACATACAACATAGAAGGAATTGCATGTTAAATATCTACAATATTTGAAGCAAATCAGGATAAACTAGAATAGACCTTTTGCGGTTAGTTAAGCGCATGCGCGTCCACCTTGTTTCAAAGGCGGGAATATGAAAGTTTCGGACACATTTTGTTATTTTCACTGGTTATACGTTAAAAAAGTGCCCGAAAACATTGCGGAAATTGACGCCCGCGCATAAAAAAATTTCAGCTATGAAAAGGTCTATTGGAAATAATCAAACTTTAAAATGATTTTTATTTGAAATCCAAAGATTGTATTTGCGGCATTTTACAAATGCGGCACAAAAATTGATGTCTTGCTCTGGCTCGACGTATTTGGCGGAATCCGCACTTTCTGATTTCCGCATTCTATTCATTGGCGATCAATTTATTAATTGGCTAAATTTGGCTAAATGTGTAGCCATGCGAATAAGAATCTACATAAAAAAATTAATTCCGATTTTCGTATTAGGTTATTTTTTCATGGAAAACAGCTTTTAAATGGCAATATATTATGCATTTTCTCAAAATTTTCTACCCCATGGGGGCAGGGGGGGGGTTGGCTGCAGCCCATGTCCCCAAATCAATTGGTGGCCCGCTAGGCGTTTTGGTCGATCTTGACAACAATATACACCAAAAAGTAGATCGCTACTACAAAAAGGTTGGACAGTCCTGATTTAGACCCATTGGACAAGGCCAAGGTTACCTCCTTATCTGTTTTTTCCAGAATTCCAGAAAATGATATTCTTGTGATGTGGAGACAAGGCCGATTGGTCCGCGAGCAGTATTTGGCTTCAAAGTAGTTGCGGTATTAAGAGACCGCCTTAACATTCCTCCGATCCCTGCCGAAACCGTCTCGGCAATCAGCATTTTCAACCAGAACTTCCCAAAAAACCCATCGCGATTTTTGACACCTCTCCGATTTTGACATATTGCATATCAAAAGACGCAGAATTTTGCATAGATTACGGCAACATAAATCATTATGCAATTTAGCGTACGATGAGCCTAGAAATGTGAAAAAACTACACAATTTTCAACCACCGAAAAACAACTTGTTACATTTAAAGCGATATCTTGAAAAGGAATAAACGCAGCGGAATGAGTTTTAGATTTTCTGAAAGCTCAAAAAAGCCTTCAAATTTTGATATATAATTTATTAGTGTTGTTTCAAACAATGAGGCTAGGTAGACTGTTTAAAAGTGACATCGAAATTTAGAAAATTTGTCTGACTTTGAAACCAACCATTCGATTCCATTCAAACTTATCAATATTTTTAACCTGATTCATTCACTAATAAGTGTGCAAAGTTTGAATAAAATTCATACGTAAATGTTGGAGAAATAAGTTATGCAAATAATTTAGACTTATAACTTAAGAGACTTATAACTACATTTAGACTTATAACTACATAACTTAAGACTTACATTTGCATGTTTTTTATTGCGCATAATAGAACCCTTTTTGCATATCTATCATAGTTAGAGAGAACACTAAAAGCAGAGAAAACACAGGATTTGGACAAAAAAATTCTCGCACCGAAGCCGCGGGATATAGCTAATATTTAAATAATTTATTCCTATTGCTTAATTATTCAAGTGTGAGTACAATTTACATGCGTAAAACTTTGCAAAAATATTTACAATAAAACAGTTAAAAATACCACATTAAAGGTCGATTCCCGTATGCGCGACACTCAGCTACGCGACGTCGTGCGACATCGCCTGTCAAATAATGATTACATTGTTTTAAATGGGCACGTCGCGTAGCTGTCGCGTAGCCAGAGTGAGAACAATGTAATCATTATTTGACAGGCTATGACGCGTGACGTCGCGTAGCTGAGTGTCGCATATATGAAAATCGGCCTCTAAGGTCGATTCCCATATGTGCGATACTCAGCTACGCGGCGTCGTGCGACATCGCCTGTCAAATAATGATTACATTGTTTAAATGGGCACGTCGCGTAGCCATAGTGACAACAATGTAATCATTATTTGACAGGCTATGTCGCGTAGCTGAGTGTCGCATATATGATAATCGGCCTCTAAGGTCGATTCCCATATGCGCGATACTCAACCACGCGATGTCGTGCGACATCGCCTGTCAAATAATGATTACATTGTTTTAAATGGGCACGTCGCGTAGCCATAGTGAGAACAATGTAATTATTATTTGACAGGCTATGCCGCGTGACGTCGCGTAGCTGTGTCGCATATATGAGAATCGGCCTCTAAGGTCTAGATTCCCATATGAGCGATACTCAGCTATGCGACGTCGTGCGACATCACCTGTCAAATAATGATTACATTGTTTTAAATGGGCACGTCGCGTAGCCATAATGAGAACAATGTAATCATAATTTGACAGGCTATGTCGCGTGATGTCGCGTAACTGAGTGTCGCATATATGAGAATCGGTCTCTAAGGTCGATTCCCATATGCGCGATACTCAGCTATGATTACATTGTTTTAAATGGGCACGTCGCGTAGCCATAATGAGAACAATGTAATCATTATTTGACAGGCTATGTCGCGTGATGTCGCGTAACTGAGTGTCGCATATATGAGAATCGGTCTCTAAGGTCGATTCCCATATGCGCGATACTCAGCTATGATTACATTGTTTTAAATGGGCACGTCGCGTATCCATAGTCAGAACGTGCACATTTAAATCATTATTTGACAGGCGATGTCGCGTAGCTGAGTGTTGCGTATATAAGAATCGGCCTAAAGCCTCAGAAACTAAAATCACGAACTTATTTGTCTACACACAACCGATTAACACAATCCACACAAACTGTACCTCTGTCAACAAATCACATATGATGGATTATTATTCATTGCCACTAAACGTTGTAAATTTTACAAGAACTGTAACTGGGCTCAGTTAACCCAGTTCTCAGTCAACAAATCACATATGATGGATTATTATTAAATGCGGGAACTAAACGTTGTAAATTTTACAACTAGTCCCAACGCGCACTGCACAAAACGATTACCACTGTGCAAACTATCGGTAATTAGTACAACACATTTTTTATATTCGATATGTCTTATCACACTTAGTCCACTAGATAAAACGGAAACACTTTTGTTTATCATGTGGTATTCGAGTCTTGAACAGTATCGAGTCGGCTCGATACTGAGTGTTTAGTAGAGGCATGTATCCAAATACCTGAACATAAAATTACAAGATTAATGGCACAATATAATGTGCCTAGTTTTCACTTGTTTTTGCCTAAACTAGATTTGTTCATAGTCTAGTCACAATTTAGAATAAACTGACAGACAATAAGTACACTATAATCTCGGTAATTCAGCCGTTGGTTAATCGGACACGTTCAGTAATCCGGAGGTCTGGAGATCGCTCGCGCTCTTTCCTCCCATCACTCTTATAATCCGGCGGTTGTCTGTCGGATTATCGAGATTATACTGTATTAGTAAAGTTGTCTTAGTCTAGTTTAAGCAAAGTCTAGTCTATAGACTAGATTTAGTGAAGTCTAATCTCAATCTTAGTAATGTCTCACTTCAAGCAAAACTTTTGACTAGTCTTAGTTATGTCTGGTTTTAGTATTAGTTAATAATCTAAATTTGCTGATAGTCTAATCTTGGCTATGATTTAAACAAACTGGAAGATCACTGCACTTCTAGTTTCAGTTGTTAAATCGTCTTAATCTATAGTCCATTTTTTTAAGAATGCCGTACAGGGAAGATAGGGCTTATTTGACCTTGTTTGGCTTAAGATTGGCTCTGATTGGCTTAAGTCGAGGAGAAGTTCACACCGACGATATTTACTTCTCCATCTCAACCTCTTTTCTCTCTTTCTTTTCACACACATTTGCGGCTGTAAGTTGTCAATGGCTGCCGTGTCAATTCACAATTGTCAACCGATCTGTTTGTATCATTTAGATTTTTTTGCGTTTTTCTCTATTTATTTGTTCGTATTTTATTAATATTGTTGCCATTTGGAGTATTTAATCAATAATAATAAGATATTCAATGAAACCAATAATAAATTACCAATTTTATATTCAAGTAACCATATTTGAATTTAGCGCCAAATTTTGCAACTAGATGAACATTGTCATAGTGTAAATCAGGTTTCTAGTTACTGCATTCTTGAAAAAATGGACTATAGTGTTAGCAAAGTCAAGTTTAAAAACTAGATTTAGACTTAATAAAATCTTCACTTAGTTTTAGGGAAGCCTAGTCTCATTCTTAGCAATGAACTAGGCCTATTTGAAGCAAAATGTTCGACTATACTTGCCGCAGCGACCCCGTGGAGTGATCACGCAGCGTTCACGTGATAGTTCGTAGTGACGTTGTAAAAAGCCTGATTTACACTGCTCGGTCAAATTTTACTTTTGTGCAGAAAATATAAATCCCAATACTATAACAAAATACAAATACTAACGTGACGTTTCAGATATAGCAGTCAATAAAGATTTTGAAAACTCCAGAGCACGTGGCATACAACCGGACTGGTCGACTGGTTTAAAGTTTTGGCTGCGTGATCTACGCTTCAAAAGCGTTTGCACTGACCAATAGAGAATATCATCCCCCGAAAATCACGGCAGCTTATTACTCCATCGGGTGGCTGTGGCAAGTATAGTCTTGGACAACCCTGAATTTAATTACCAAAGATTTAGACTTACGCTTTTTAAATCTTTGTGTTAGTAATGAATTTAATTGTAAGCCTGAAATCAAGATTTACCTGTGCAAAAAAGTTGATACATTTGTGCCGTTCTTGAAAGTGTGTGTCGTCTTCGCTCAAGCTCTGAGGACACCCGGGACACCTGAAAGTCCACCGAGAAGTGACTTTCACGGGAGGCTGCCGCGTAACGTGACTGACCAAGAAATTCATGGCGATATCCTCGCAGTTCATGTACTCGTCCACCTTGTCCCTAATAGCCTGCGGCAACCACTTCCAGTACAAATGGAAGTAATGCCGATGGAGGAACGCCGCTCCCGTCAACACCATGCTCAGCTCGCAGCTGTAGTTAGAATTGTACAACCAGCTGTTCTGGGTGTTGATGTCCCAGGCGTGGAACCGTCCAGGAAAACCCACGATCCTATCCCTATGCTCCCTCCAAACCCGGAACCCGAACAGGATTTCGTCGTGGCGTAAATGCGCGTCGTCGTCCACCGACAAAATCGCTTCCGTTTGCAAGTTATCCAACGGCAAAAACCGATTGTTCAGCGAGTTCCTCGCCGCTTTAATTACATGCAGCGGGGCTCCAATATCTGGCCACCTCAACTCGGGGCTTGGCGGCTTGGGCGAATTCCAGATTACCACCACCGAGTTCAAGTAAGGAAGACCCCGAAGACGAGCTATAGAGTCCAAGAGGACTTGCTCACGCTCGTAAGTTAGAAGAACCACGGTGAATTGCTCACGCGGGTTGTTACCACCCAGAGCCTCAGAAAATTCTTTACCAGCACCTAAAACAGTAACAATTTAGTTGAAACTGTATTTAAAAAAAACAGATAAGTTACCTCCTTGGCCTTGTCCAATAGGTCTAAATCCTCTGCCTGACCCATCAAACTTGGCATCAGAACTAAGAAGAGGATCGGTTGGCAGAGCCGGATACAGCCGAAACGGATCGCCCCAATCGTTCCAAATCTCGTGCCCTTGCGTCAACAGCAAACTGAAGTTCCTCCTGTAAGAAGGACTGTTGTAGGGCGGCTCCAGCGGTCCCAAACTCTCATCTTGTTCCGTATCCAACCCCACGATGACCTGGATGGGTTGGAAGGTCTCGTTGAAGACGCTGATTGCCGAAACGGTTTCGGCAGGGATCGGAGGAATGTTAAGGCGGTCTCTTAACACCGCGACCACTGTATCCAAAGTGCTTTGAACCGAAGCCAAATACCGCTCCCAGACCAATCGGCCTTGTCGCCGCATCACAAGAATATCATTGTCTGGAATGGTGCGTAAAAAAAAGTGTAGTTCAGTGACTCGAGCCCTTGGCAAGAATATGCAGACTCGTTTCCATTGAATCACTTCGTCGTAGGCTAATCTTATCTGGTCTCCACCTAGGATCACGGGAACGGCTCCGGATCTTAAAGCCTCGTAAACCCTAGCTTGTAGCAAAGTAGTCGAGATCATTTCAGACGTTCCCGGTCCGAAGATCAACGTAAACGTTGAGTCTTTCAAAAAAGCTCTTCGTGAGCTATCCGTCCCGCAGAGCCCCCAATCCTCCGGCCCCGTGTTTAAATTATCGTCACTCGCCGGCACGCATTCGAACTCGAAATAAAACTTGTCCGACGTCGAGTGCCTCGTCATATCTTTCAGATGTTCCACGATGAACTTGTCCAATTCCGAGTAGTGGATCGGCTCGGTGGAGCTTTCCACGCTCAGGTTCTTCGCTTTCATTTCGCCCTGGAACGACAGCAGATATTTCCGTCGCGCCGGCAACATCGACGAACACTCTTGCCAAACATCGCCCCCAGGCGGCCCCAAAACCGGCGACACGATAACATCGAAACCGCCTCGAAACGACCGATGGCTAAACGTCGATTGCACCAGAATTGCCCTACCTAAAAAAAAACAACAATGGTTACACTACAACAAAGATTATTTCAAATATTAAATCTTATATTAGATTGGGTTGGACGCTTACAATAATAAATGCCTGTCACGTAGCCTGAAACTTAAGCATTAGACATCAGTCTTACGACCAAAAGCCCTGTATGCCATGGAGTTTCTTTCCTTGAACCGAAGGGGTCTAATAGAGAAATTGTAAATCAGAGAGAGGAGAAGCCTCAGGAAGATCCTAGGCCCGGTAAAGGAAGATGGGAAATTCATAAATCTGAGCTCTACAAACATATTGAGATGCTCTCTGACTGTGCAAGGAAAAGAAGGGTAGCTTTCTATGGCCACGTTGCAAGATTGCCTCCAAACCGACTAACCAACCGTCTGTTCACCTTCTGGCAAAACAAGAAGCTTCGTACCACTTGGTTGACAGAGACCGAGAAGGACACTAAAGAACTGGGAATAACAGATCTCAAAAACAGACAGTCTGTAAGACGCACCCTGAAGGAAATCCGTGGATTTCAGGAAAAACCTCGAAGGAAAGGTACCCCCTGGACAAGGTAAAATAATCGGGAGCAGAGACCTAAACAGCCTCGCTGCCAAGATCCCCTGGCTGGAAGTACCAAAAGACGAAATGGTATGCAAATACCACTTCGAGAAACACTACACAGCAATGTGTAGTAGTAAAGCCGATTGGAGCGACGAATCCTCAGCATACCACATAGAGCAAAATGCCATCAAGTGGTATACAGATGGTTCGAAGACAAAGGAAGGTACTGGTGCAGGAGTGTTTGGACCTCGTACCAGGTACTTCGAATCCATGGGAACATCCCCAAGTATCTTCCAAGCAGAGGTACACTCAATCGAAAGATGTGCCCAGTTTCACCTCGAGAGGAATTACCGCAAAAAACGAATTGCTATCCTGTCAGACAGCCAAGCAGCCATCAAGGCCATTAGCTCATACACCATCAGATCCAAACTGGTATGGGACTATGTGGGGAAGCTGAACAAGCTTGGCAGGGATAATAAAGTAACACTATACTGGGTACCAGGACACACTGGTATAGACGGAAATGAAGAATCCGATCACCTAGCAAACAAGGGATCCAGTAGCCTCTTTATAGGTCCAGAACCCTTTTGCGGTATGAGTGTGAACACCATCCACAAAAGTTTAGATGAAGAAACAAGAGGAAAATGGATGAAAACCTGGAAAGAACTTCCAAGGCTAAGGCAATCCAAAGTGATGCTGGGATCTTTTAACCAGAAGAGAACAAAAGCTTGCCTGAAACTAAGCAGGAACAAGCTCAGAATTCTGACAGGAGCCCTGACGGGACACTGCAGACTTAGGAAACATCTCAAGGCCCTAGGCCTAGAGGAGGATGACGGATGCAGATTCTGTGGCTCAGCAGAGGAAACCCCCATACATCTGTTCAAAGACTACGGAGCATTACTCCGCAAGAGACAGATGTACCTTGGGGCTCACTGCTTGAACACAGAGGAGCTGCAGGCCTTGAATCCCACCCATAAATTCCTAAAGGAATCAGGATTGGAGGAGGCGCTCTAAATGGGTAAGTATACCAAGACTTGGAAGAGGAGGGTGGGGTACAATAGATCTATAAAGGTCGCAGTAAAAAGTCGTCACCACCATATCTACAATCTACCCCTTGGACAGAAGAGAGAAGGCAAAGGTCAACAAAGCCCAACAGTTGAACAAACGTGGTCCAAAGTAGCCTATTCAAAAGAAGAAGATTGGGCTGGAAATAAGGCTACGTTGGTCTCCATAATTCTCATCTTTTACTAACCTGTATCAACAGAACTGAAGATATCACCAGAACTAGCAGTCAAATCTCTCCTGGCCAAATTCAGCAGAACATGATTCCTCCCGTCCCCGCCCCACTGAGGCAACCGCTGCAAGGCTTTAGAATCCAATGGCGGTAGATTCAAATGATTTCCAACATTCTCACTAACATCGTCTGTGTCTTTTAAAGCTTCCCCGACCAACACCAGGTAAACACAAGCTTCTTTCGGGTCGCTCGTCAAATGTGGATTGTACCCCAAAACCTGCTTCAATGTGGTTTTTAAAAAACCGTCGACATCCCAGCCCTCATTCATAACGGGGAATTGATCGGGATCATATAGATAAACAGGGAAATGGGAAGTTAGAGAGCAGCGAGAATGGTCGAAACATGAAAACATTTGACAGTTTTTTGAGATTGAGCGTGGGATTGGAGGGTATGTTGCTGGGAGGGTGTTGGGGAGGAGTTTTTTGGGAAGGGCGAGATCTGGGGTGTTTTGTTGTAAGGCTTCACGTTGCGCGACTTGCGCTTGTTCCACAGAGATTTTTAACCGATTGAGTTCGGTTTGTTGGTGGAGGAGTTCGGCTTTGAGTTGCTCGATGTTCTTCGTGTATGATTGAATTTCTTGTTGGAGCTTTTGGCGTTTGTATTCCATTTCCCGAAGTTCGGTAGAAACAGAGCCTTTGATACGGTACAGCTCTTTGACTAAGAAGTCTGCATTTTTAAAAGAGATGCCTTCTTCGGGGAGATCGAGGTGGGAGTGGGCGCTGTGGATTATGCTGGAGTCGGTTTCGATGTGCCAGAGGTTGCTGTAGGTCAAGACGGTTACGACCATGAGGAAGATTATGCCTAGGATCACGATTTTTCTTAGCTTCACGTGAGCCAACCATTGGCAAATCTCTGCTTTGTTAACCTCTGGACTAGTTGCCATTATTTCCAATTAAAAAAATGCACCAAAGAGTAACTCACTTAACCATTTTTTTTTCTTGAAATTATTTTATCTCTCCGAACCCACACAATCACTCCAGACACTTCTCCAGCACCAAAACATTTTTACCACAATTCGAACGAGATTTCCTTATCTTAACCTTCATAATCTTATCAATTTCCTTCACAAAAATTAAATAAAATCATTTGAATAATTTTGACATCAAAACATCAACTGATTAAACAACACGAATGCAGCAACAGTTCCTTAAGAAATAAATTATGGTAAAATTTAAAAATAAATTATTTGAAATAAAAATAAACTATTGTACAAATATGTTTGTATATTAAATTATCAAATAATTTGTTTATTTTATTTTTGTAAAGGCTTTCTAATTTGGATTTAAATTTAAATATTTCTGTTTCAATTGTAGTTTTACAGTTTAGTTATTTATTTCTTTTGTGGTTGGTATAAGTGATAGTACGATGTCATTATTATTCTTTTAAAGTTGTAACCTTAAAGTGGAAAAGTTTTTGTGGAGAAAAAAATTGTTGCGATAAAAGCGCTGAAATAGATATTATGGAGCCCCCGAGACAAGAAGCCCACTTGAGATTCCCCCCGTTTCAAAACCAGTTTACGTTTTCTTTCAATCTGTGTTACAAGGATGAGTCAACCGAGATCTCCAAGCCCCTTCAGATCACCCAAACCGCAACTTTCACCATAAAGGAGTTCTTCGAGCAGCTCCAAAACAGGTTGATCAAGATCTTAGAGAACAACGAGAGGCTCCAAAACAAGGAAAATATCGACCAGGAGGTGAAAACGTACAAAGTGAAACCCACGTTCAAAAACAAGAAAAAAATCGTGCCCGTCGTTTTCACTGTGAAACAATTAGAAAACTACAAATATCTAAACTTCTCCGTTTTCAAAACCAACTATAAAGTAATCATCAACTCACCCCATATTGAGTCTATTAAGCTTCCGGAGATTATCTATCATGGTAACAGCGTTTCACCCAGTCAAATAAAATCCGTGCTAGTAAGTCATGAACTCTCTAAATATTATTGGTACAGGTCCAAGGACAAAACGAACTGGACCAAAGTCGGCGAAACTTTCTTTTATAACGTCGAGGAGACAGACGTTAACTATTACCTCAAATTGGTTTGCTATCCCAAGAACGAGGATCACGAGGGGGCTCCCTATGAAGTCATCTCTGAAAACGTTATCGAATCATTACCCGAGGTGCCTTACTGTCCCTTTGAAGAACGACATAAATACACAAAAGATTTCACAAGAGGAAACATGTAAGCAAGAATTCAACAAAGCCACAAGTGTTGTTATTGAGGATTGACTGCACTGCATTATATTCTAACCCAAAACATGCAATTAACCCTTTGGGTACATTTGACGGCTAAGGCTTGTGATGCTTATGAATGCACTTATCCTGCATTCTCTAAATAAATACGTACCCGAAGGGTTAAAAAAGAAACCTAATTTAAACTTGATATTTTCTTTTGTTATAGATTTCGAGTTGTGTCTTATAATACATTATCGTTACGATACACTTACACGCAATATCCTTACTGTCCGATAAAATACCTGTCGATAGATTATCGGAAGCAGGTTTTGATGAAGGAACTTGTCGGGTACAAGGCAGACATAATGTGTTTGCAGGAGGTTGACAATAAAATCTACTCGTATTATTTCCGTGACGAGTTCAAGAAATTGGGGTACAACAGTATTTATAACAAGAAGGGGAATAGGATACCCGAGGGGTTGGCCATCGTTTTCAACAAGGAAAAATTTGGGTATCTATTCTGAATTCCTTTTTGATCAGTGTTTCAAGTCTATTTTAAGTTTTGCAGGACAGGGTCACATAGTGTTTAGCATGGAGGTGAAGAAGAATCCGTGTTTGCGCAGCGTGTTGAGGATTGTGGAGAAGGACGCTGAGTTGAAGGATGTGTTTATGCGGCAGGCCACTTCCATGCAGTTTGTCAAGCTGAAGAATAAGACGACGAATCAAATGTTGCTTGTTGCCAATACTCATCTGTATTACCATCCTGAGGCTGCTAATGTGCGCCTGATCCAAACTGTCTTGTGTTTGGAGTATTTGAAGAGTTTGTATAAAGCTGATTTAAAAAATGTAAGGTATAAGTTTAGTTTTGTGTAACTTGGTAATTAATTATGTTTTAGAGTAAACGATCAAATTTATCTGTGATATTCTGTGGGGATTTTAATAGTACACCTTCTTCGGATGTTTGCAAGTTTGTGCTGAATGGTTCGGTGCAGTATGAGGATAGCAAATACGCGACGACTCTCTTCCATCCATTTCAGATGTCGAGCGCTTGTGGTATGCCAGCCTTCACCAACTACACTGAGGAGTTCAAGGCGTGCCTGGACTACATCTTCTTGGAAAGCAGTCTGGAGTGTCTGTCCTATGTGCCTTTACCCGACGAGGCAGTCCTGTGCGAGAACGTCGCATTGCCTAGTCAAGTCTTCCCTTCCGACCACGTAGCGCTGGTGGCCGACTTGAAGTTCAAGGATGCAACGGAGGAGAAGAAATGATTTTGTGTGTGTGTGTTAAACATGAAAGGAGATTTAGTATGTTTTTTATTGATTTGTTTGTAAAGGCAAAATTATGTTTAAAAACTAAATTTAGCTCTGTTAAGGCAAGATTTCGATGTCTGAAGGGCCAAATTTGGTTTAAAAAAATATTTATCTTATCTTATCTGATTTCATTGTTTAGAAAACTAAATCCAGACAATAATTGATTATCAAACTGAAAAAAAAATCAAATTTCGCCATAAATTTCGCTTTCATGTTTTATTTTATCATCTTTTTTCTTTGTCTATTTTGTGCAAATTTCCATTTCATCTCTCATCTGCTTCTTTTTTAGGTGTAAATTTCGCTGCTTTTGCAGATTTGTTATAATCTATCAACTATTAATTTATTGGCGGAGATTTGTTAGCATAAGAGCTAGGTGTTATCTATATACTATATATTTTAAACAAAATTGTAAGTATTTCATATGTATATCTTCCTTGCAAAAAATTCTATATTGATTATGTAAATTATGTTGTTTTTTATTTAAATAAACTATTTTTCTCTCATTTAGGAAAACCAAATTTAAAAACTGTCCTAATACTTTGGACACCTTTAACCCTTTCTCTGCCATGGACTGCTATAGCAGTTCAATTGATTTCACGCCCAGGTGCTATGGACTGTTATAGTAATCCAATTGATTTGGCGGCCAGATGCTATGGACTGCTATAGCAGCCTACCGACTTCATGAATTCATTGTGACTTTTTAACTTAACAAAGAGATTAATAAATATATACACTATCATTGGAGCGTTGCGTTACCCTGGGTGAAAGATTCGGGACTCACCCCTGCACTTAGGGTCTTATCGTTAGAAAGATGAATATTTCAAAAAAATCACAAAAATATAATTGTAAACTATTTATTTTTGTCTAGTCTAAGTAGTTTTGTCTAATCTTGTCTAGTCTGGTCTAGTCTTGTCGAATCTTATCGAGACTTGTCTAGTCTTGTCTGTATCTAGTCTTGTCCCTTTCTTGTCTTGTCTATGTAGTCTACTATAGTCCATTTTTTTTAAGAATGCAGTATAGGGAAGATAGGGCTTATTTGACCTTATTCTCTGATCGCCTTAAATCGAGGAGAAGTTCACACCGACGATATTTTCTTCTCCATTTCAGCCTCTTTTCTCTCTTTCTTTTCACATACATTTGCAGCTGTTAGTTGTCAATGGCTGCTGTGTCAATTCACAATTGTCAGCTGATCTGTTTGTATCATTTAGATTTTTTGCGTTTTTCTCCATTTATTTGTTTGTATTTTATTACTATTGTTGCCATTTTGGAAACCATAAATAAATTACCAATTTTATATTCAAGTAACTATATTTGAATTTAGCGCCAAATTTTGTAACTAAATTGAGCATTTGTCATAGTGTAAATCAGGTTTCTAGTTACTGCATTCTTTAAAAAAATGTACTATAGATTAAAATGTACTTAATTTAGTGAGTAAAGTTTTTCCGATATTTTTGTATGGAGCGGAAACATGGATTTTGCGGATGAAAGTTCGACGCCCTAGAAATGTGTTGTTGGAGGCGCATGCTGGTAATCAGCTGGACCGCTCACCAGACTAACGTGTAAAAAACCATACTCAAGGAGTTAAAAATTGACCAGCGTATCTCGTCGCTTGTTCAGTTACGAATCCTCAGATTCTTTGGACACGTTACCCGCAAAAGTGACTAAATGGAACGGCTGGCGATTCCGGGCACAGTGGAAGGTAGCAGATCTCGTGCCCGATCACCAATTCGATGAACAGACACCATCAAATCTGTCACTGAGACTCCTGTGGCAGAATGCGCCATGCGACAAACAGGAATCTATGGAGAAGATTGGCGAAGGCAGCAGTGAAAAAAGCAGACGACTCCCCATGACCACGACCACTCTGTCAAGAGTGAACCACTCAGAAGAAGAAGAATTTAATGAATTCTCTACAATGCTAACTGAATTGGACTAGATGGATTAGATTGTACTTTCCATGACCCACTTAATTATTATAAGTTGATAGTCAAGTTCAATATGAAGTTGTTGCAACTTGAAGTTGTCACAATACGAAGCCGCAACATGGAGTTGTCGCAACATGAAGTTGTTTCAACATGAAGTTGTCGCAACATGAAGTTGTTTCAACATGAAGTTGTCGCAACATGAAGTTGTTTCAACGTGAATTTGAAGATGAAATAAGGATTCGAGGTGAAAAAAATCTCTTCTCGCAGTTGAAACTAGATTGTTTCGATGAAGTCGCTTCGACATGAAGTTTTTGCAACATGAAGTTGTCGAAATAAGTCGCAACATGGATTTCTCGCAACATGAAGTTGTCGCAACATGAAGTTGTTTCAACTTGAATTTATTTCAGACAAGACAAGACTAGATGGACAAGTTTAGACAGACAAGACTAGGACAAACTACACAAGGACAGACAGGACTGTGATATACAAGTCTAGGACAGATAAGACTAGGACATACAAGACTAGGACATAGTGTGTCCACTAAAATCACTAAAAAAACAAAATTTGCTTCAAATAGAGATTTTGGTTTTTGAAATTTTGGCACTAATTGCAAATTATTTTCACGTTTTCGTCTAATTTTGACATCCAAAACAAAAGTATTTCGCAAAGTTTTTCCAATCAAATTATTTAAAAAAAATTGCTTCAAATAGATATTTTGATTTAGGAAATTTGACAATTTTTGCAAATTATTTTAAAGTTTTTGTACAATTTTGACATAAAACAAAAGCATTTCGCAAAGTTTGTCCACTCAAATCAACAACATTTGCTTCAAAAATTCTTCAAAAATAGGGATTTTGGTTTTGAAAATTTGACAATTTTTGCAAATTATTGTGACGTTTTCGTCCAATTTTGACATAAAACAAAAGTATTTCGCAAAGTTTGTCCACTCAAAAAAACAAAATTTGCTTAAAAAATAGAGACTTTGGTTTTGAAAATTTGACAATTTTTGCAAATTATTTTGTCGCTTTCGTCCAATTTTGACATAAAACAAAAGTATTTCGCAAAGTTTGTCCACTCAAATCAACAAAATTTGCTTCAAAAATTCTTAAAAAATAGAGATTTTGGTTTTGAAAATTTGACAATTTTTGTAAATGATTTTGACGTTTTTGTCCAATTTTGACATAAAACAAAAGTATTTCGCAATGTTTGTCCACTCAAATCAACAGAAAAACAAAATTTGCTTCAAAAATAGAGATTTTTTTATGAAAATTTGACAATTTTTGCAAATTATTTTGACGTTTTCGTCCAATTTTGAAATAAAACAAAAATATTTCGCAAAGTTTGTCCACTCAAATCAACAAAAAAACAAAATTTGCTTCAAGAATTCTTCAAAAATAGATTTTGATTTTGAAAATTTGACAATGTTTGCAAACTATTTTGTCGTTTTCGTCCAATTTTGACATAAAACAAAAGTATTTCGCGATGTTTGTCCACTCAAATCAACAAAATTTGCTTCAAAAATTCTCCAAAAATAGATTTTGGTTTTGAAAATTTGACAATTTTTGTAAATTATTTTGACGTTTTCGTCCAATTTTGACATAAAACAAAAGTATTTCGCAAAGTTTGTCCACTCAAATCAACAAAAAAAACAAAATTTGCTTCAAAAATTCTTCAAAATAGAGATTTTGGTTTTGAAAATTTAACAATTTTTGCAAATTATTTTGACGTTTTCGTCCAATTTTGACATATAACAAAAGTATTTCGCGAAGTTTGTCCACTCAAATCAACAAAATTTGCTTCAAAAATTCTTCAAAAATAGAGATTTTGGTTTTGAAAATTTGACAGTTTTTGCAATTTATTTTGACGTTTTCGTCCAATTTTCACATAAAACAAAAGTATTTCGCAAAGTTTGTCCACTCAAATCAACAAAAAAACAAAATTTGCTTCAAAAATTCTTCAAAATAGTGATTTTGCTTTTGAAAATTTGACAATTTTTGCAAATTATTTTGACGTTTTCGTCCAATTTTGACATAAAACAAAAGTATTTCGCAAAGTTTGTCCACTCAACTCAACCAAATTTGCTTCAAAAATTCTTCAAAAATAGAGATTTTAGTTTTGAAAATTTGACAATTTTTTCAAATTATTGTGACGTTTTCGTCAAATTTTGACATAAAACAATAGTATTTCGCAAAGTTTGTCCACTCAAATCAACAAAAAAACAAAATTTGGTTCAAAAATTCTTCAAAAATAGATTTTGGTTTTGAAAATTTGACAATTTTTGCAATTTATTTTGACGTTTTCGTCCAATCTTGACATAAAACAAAAGTATTTCGCAAAGTTTGTCCACTCAAATCTACAAAAAAACAAAATTTGCTTCAAAAATTCTTCAAAATAGAGATTTTGGTTTTGAAAATTTGACAATTTGTGCAAATTATTTTTACGTTTTTGTCCAATTTTGACATAAAACAAAAGTATTTCGCAAAGTTTGTCCACTCAAATCAACAAAAATACAAAATTTGCTTAAAAAATTCTTCAAAAATAGAGATTTTGGGTTTGAAAATTTGACAATTTTTGCAAATTATTTTGACGTTTTCGTCCAATTTTGACATAAAACAAAAGAATTTCGCAAAGTTTGTCCATTCAAATCAACAAAAAAACAAAATTTGCTTCAAATAAAGATTTTGGTTTTTGAAAATTTGGCGAAAGTATTTTCATGTTTTCGTCCAATTTTGACATCCAATCAAAAGTATTTCGCAAAGTTTGTCCACTCTAATCAACAAAGAACCAAAAATAATTGCAAATTATTGCAAATAATACAAAGTTATAAAAGTATTCCGCACGGATTATAATGTAATGTTCAGAACATTGAGCACACATGGGTGAGCATGACCAGGGGTGTGCAACCTTTTTAGGTGATGGGTTCGTACTAGCTTTTTTTTCCTGCACGCACCTGCGATGCAAACGTGCGCATTCACGTGTTTGAGCGCGTTATTGTTTGCGTCAAGCCTCGACAGTAGGGAAAGATGATATGTTCTAGAACCACCGCCACCACTGACCTTAACTTTGACCAGATCCGGTGACCTTCACCTTTTCCTTACCCACTCCCTTCCCCTAATGCCGGTGATCTTGACCACTTCCGTTTCCCACCCCCACTTTCGGTTCCCCACCTAATCGATGGATCTAACAGCCCCATATATTCACACGACACTACTATGAAGTTTATCTCCGTTTCGGCAAATACCCTACAGCTACTCACATCGAATCTTATGATCTCCTCATAGCCCACCCCAATTGATAGGCTAACTACCTAAACTCAATAAGGTGCACAAGACTTCGATATTAAACTGCTTTTAATCAGCACAAGACTGTGCACAACACTTCGATATTAATGAGCTTTTAATCAGCCTTTAATCAGCTTTTAATCAGCCCTAATACACTAAAAGAGTGGGAGGTCTATGTAACCCCACGAAAAACAGTGTATGACGTCTATGCATCCCCACGCTAAATATGGTGTGAGGTCTATGTAGCCCCACGCTAAACAGGGGCCTATGTTATCACACGCTGAAGTGGGTGTGAGATCTATGTCTGATTGAGTGCTGATTAAACCTATTTAAAAGCTGATTAAAGTTGATTCAAGCTTAGTCAACTTTAATCAGTTTTTAATCAGCTATTAAACAGGTTTAATCAGCACTTAAATAGACATAGACCTCACACCCTCTTTAGCGTGAGGTAACATAGGGCTCACACCTTGTTTAGCATGGGACTACATAGACCTCACACCATGTTTAACGTGCGGTTACATAGACCTCACACTCTTTTAGCGTAATACAGCTGATTAAAAGCTGATTAAAACTGATTAAAAGCTGATTAATATCAAAGTCTTGTGCACAGGTAAGCGCTCAGCTTAATGAGTTTACGGTAGTTAGCTCATCAATATGGGTGGGCTATCATAAGAAGCAGATCATAAGATTCCAAGTGAGTAGCTGTAGAGTATTTGCCGAAACGGAGATAGACTGCATAGTAGTCGTGTGAATATATGGGGCTGTTAGATCCATCGAACCGAAAGTGAGGGCGGAAGTGGGGAGAGAAAATGGCGACCAAAAGTGGTCTTGGTCAAGGACACCGGAAGTGGTCGGGGTCATGGTCTGTGGTGGCGGTGGTTCCAGAACATATCATCTTTCACCACTCTCGACCTTTACGAAAGTCAGCAATGTTTCCTCAAAAGTCGTTGAAATTCCGCAAATGCTAAAAATCAAAAATTTCGAATATTTTTTTAGAATTCGGCAATTTGTCTCAAGAATCGATACCAAAATTAAAAGTCATATTGAGTTCAATTCTTCTTGTCAATTCTTATGTATTAAAAACAGATTTTCGCGGTGCGCATTGAGCACTTTCTCGGGCCGCAGTTGGCCCGCGGGCCGTAGGTTGCCCATCGCGGATTTAGACTGTCCTGGTACTTTGGACACCCATGATATAGACTCCTATAGTCTATTTTAGACAGTTTGTTTTAGAAATAACAAACATTGTTTCAGGCCGTGGCATGTAGTTGTGATGAGAAATGTGTTTTGAGAATGTTGTGATGAATCGATTAAATAATGCGAGTGAAGGAATGCGAAGTCGCATCGGAGGAAATAAATCAAAAGTTTGAAGTTCGCGTGATCTAAATCGGCGATCGTAGCATGTGTAAGATTTTCCGATGATGTTGCACGAACGCCGATAAATTTCCGACAATATCCACACTAATAACTACATTCTTCCTACGCAAACTACGTTATATTGTCTAACTAAATACATCTTCTCCTTCTATCCTTAATTATAATCTTGTCCTTGTATCCATAATTTGAATCCTTAAGAATCTACATTTAGTTATTGTGAGACAAATTTTTGTCAAATCTTGTCTATATATAGTGTTCAGACAGGGGCGTAGCTGCCGTATCACTGATGCGAGTCCCCGACGTGTGTAAGCAAAAATTTGGGCTTCGCTGCAGTCGGGTACAGAGACCCACCCCCCCCACGCCCCAAAAACACTTTGGGCGTTGGTTAAAACTTGTCTTTATGAAGCTATATTTAGCGTTCAGACAGGGGTGTAGCTAGCGCTGTATCAGTGATACTGCAAGGACCCCGACGTGTGTAAGCAAAAATTTGGGGAATAAAGGCCCCCAAAACAAATTTGATACAGGGCCCAATTAGGACTTTCTTCTTCCTCCGATTTTGGCCTACTATGGACCACGTGAAATAACTTCTCATGATTGATTTTCTTCCCATCCTTTGTGTTTCCTGGAGCTTTGGCTGGTTGCATGTTGTTTCCGGCTCTCCAGAATCCGATGGCCCGATTGCGCCGTTCTTTGTGACGGAGGATTCGCTGTTTAGGAATCCAATTTCAGTCTTTAGATGTTGTAATCTTGTCTTAGAAACTAAACGTGGTCTTTAGAAATTGTAATCTTGTCTTAAAGAAACTGAATGTAGTCTTTACACATTGTAATCTTGTCTGAAAGAAACTAAATGTAGTCTTTAGACATTGTAATCTTGTCTTAAAGAAACTAAATGTAGTCTTTAGACAATGCCATTGTTTGTTTGAAAATTAAATTTAGTCGTTAGACAACGAAATTTTGTTTTTTGTGAGATTAAGAGAATAAATGTGAATTATGGAATGTGCGCGTTATTAATGTATTTATGAAACAAGTTCGGAATGGAGTTGGTTTTCGCGTGCCTTATTTGGTCGAGATATTAATTATTTGCTGTACCCACAGGTACTAGTCTGTGAGACTAGGGCCGTGTCGTCGGCGGCCGCTACAGGTATCAGCCAGGTCGGATCGCGGTTTTACTGCCGTAATCAAATCAGTCGAAGGCACACGACCAATATGCTCTAATCCACTCGCTCTCCAGCTCACCACAAGGCAAGTTTATTTATATTGAACGCACTTATTACAAATAGATTTTAAGAATTACAGACAGACAAAAGCTACTTAGTCTGTTTTAGACAGTCTCACTTTGTTTACTAATTACTGACAGACAAACAGAAAAACTAATTTAGCAATGCTAGATAGAGAAACTTAGTCTTTTTTTAGACAAACTCATTTAATTTAGAAATTGTAGACGGACAGATTTCGGAAATTTTAGACTTTCTTGACTAATTTAAGAATTACAGGCAGACAAAGCTACTTAGTCCGTTTTAGACACTCTCACTTTGTTTAGGAATTACTGACAGACTAACAGATTTTGAAAATTCAAGTCTGCACAAAGTAAATTAGCAATGACAGACAAACTTAGTCTTTTTTAGACAATCTCATTTCGTTTGGAAATTGCAGACAAACAGATTTCGGAAGTTCTAGACTGTCTTGACTAATTTAAGAATTGCAGACAGACAAAGCTATATAGTCTATTTTAGACAGTCTCACTTTGTTTAGGAATTACTGACAGACAAACAGATTTTTGAAATTCAAGTCTGCATAAACTAATTTAGCAACAACAGACAGACAAACTTAGTCTTTTTTAGACAATCCCATTTCGTTTAGAAATTGCAGACAAACAGATTTCGGAAATTCTAGACTGTCTTGACTAATTTAAGAATTGCAGACAGACAAAGCTATATAGTCTATTTTAGACAGTCTCACTTTGTTTAGGAATTACTGACAGACAAACAGATTTTTTAAATTCAAGTCTGCATAAACTAATTTAGCAACGACAGACAGACAAACTTAGTCTTTTTTAGACAATCCCATTTCGTTTAGAAATTGCAGACAAACAGATTTCGGAAATTCTAGACTGTCTTGACCAATTTAAGAATTGCAGACAGACAAAGCTATATAGTCTATTTTAGACAGTCTCACTTTGTTTAGGAATTACTGACAGACAAACAGATTTTTGAAATTCAAGTCTGCATAAAATAATTTAGCAACGACAGACAGACAAACTTAGTCTTTTTTAGACAATCCCATTTCGTTTAGAAATTGCAGACAAACAGATTTCGGAAATTCTAGACTGTCTTGACTAATTTAAGATTTACACACAGACAAAGCTACTTAGTCTGTTGTAGACAATCTCACTTTGTAATTATTATTACTTATAAATTACAGAAAAACAAATTTAGAAAATTAAATTAAACTAATTTAGCAATGGCAGACTAACAAACTTTTTTAGACTGCAAATGAGACTTGTTTATAAATTACAGGCACACAAACAGATTTTCAAAATTCGTCTAGACCAGGGGTCGGCAGACAATTGACCTTTTTACGGGTAGTTAAGCGCATGCGCGTCCGCCATTGTTTAAAGGTGGGAATATGAAAGTTTCGGGCACATTTTGTTATTTTCACTGTCACAAACTGCACGTAAAACATGGCGGAAATTGACGCATGCGCACAAAAAAATTCAAAGAGGTGTATTAAATGAGAAAAGCCCAGTTGTCAAGGAAACGAGATAACGAAAGTATCAGACAATATTTGTTTAGCTAATATCTCGTTTAATAATTAATGTATGTTATCTCATTTTCTAGATAATTTAATCTAGTTTAATGAATAGGATGGTTGCGACAGTTACTACATGATAATTCATACTTACATTGAATTGAAAAATTCGATGTTTTTACCACACTTGTGTGGTAAAAACATAGTGAATTTTTCAATTCAATGTAATCTAGTTTAAGTACATTCTTAATTAATTTAAATACTGTTAATAGCTTGGAGAAATAATAATAAATGTGATAGTCAATTTACAAACGTCGATGGTTAGCTGAGTATTAACAATCTCTCTCTCTCTCTCTAAGGCTGCTATAGTCTTAAGTAAGACCTAGACATCCTCCCACAGCCTACACTTGTGCTTACTCACCCACTCTACTCTACTCACCCACCAAAATGAACACTCTAATACAGGGTTGAGCAATGAAAATGTGCTATGAAAACTACTCTACTGCCTCAAATTTTAATAAACGAGATCAATATACCAGCCTTACTTTGTGTAGCCCCTATACTCGAGCAAATAATAGTAAATTTGTTATAGTTCCAAAAAGGTTGCTCATGCCTGCTCTAACATATTATTGCATGTGAATGTGTATTATGTAATGTGTGGAAATCTCGAATACACAAATTTAATTAATTAATGGTAATAACAGCACTCGGCGAGCCATAACCGCATGCATATGAGTGCTGTTATGAATCCATTACAGACGCAAAATAGAAAAGAGTATATTAAAGGACGAGTTCAATAAGAGCGATTTTCAGCACGCGTCCAACGCAACTTAGAAAAAATCGCGCTTACTGAACTCGTCCTTTAATATACCATTCCAGATTTTCTACAGCAAACTTGTGACGTTTGTCACTTAATATTAATTTGTAGGCTGAAAATGACCTCTTTACGCCAACTGACGTTACAGGACAGAACTTGAAATTTGGCGCAACTTCTGCAAAAACCTCTTCAGGTAGAGTTTGGCTGGTGCCTTTTATAAATGCAATTACTTCCTTTATTCCTTCAAGACTCGGGTTTTTATAGAGAACAACATTTAATTTGCCACGGACCTTTTCTGATAGTGAACTCGGAAGGTCGTTGCTCTGTTCAATCATTTTTTCCAATATTTCCAAGGGCTTGCACAGAGGAAGGTTTTTAGTTTCTAGAGTCTCAATTACGTCGGGAATTTTGCTGAAATGTGTTACAATTAGAGCAATATTTTGTTTGCTTAAAGGAGCCTGAAATACCAGAAAAGTGTCAGAACTTTTTGACCTAAACTAAATATGTGCCCGAAACTTTCATATTCCCGCCTCTCAAACTTGGCGGATGCGCATGCGCATAATTAACTGTAAGAAGGACTATTGCAATGGCTTCTGAACTGTTAAATTGACCAAGTACTTCTTTTATGGCCTCAAAATTATAAGCATAAAACAATACAGCTTTCAACCATGTTCCTCAACGCGTTAATGTTGGTTCTAGAGGTAGTGCTAGGTTTTGGTAGTCGCTTTTTATATTTTTGTACGCGCGATGGTGCTTTTAAAAACACTTTCTTTGTAGGGGAAATCATTTTATTGACTAGTGCAAGCCAGTAGTCGGGTTGCCGAGTGTGAGGTGCCCGCATGGCACGTCACTGGCTGCGACCTGCCACCGTTCCCGCCTAATACAAAACACATTTGTGTTGAAACACTACTGAAAATCTACTGAAATAAGCACCATAAATGTAGAAGCACTAAAATATGCAATAATGCTATAAAATAGCGTTTTACGCATTTGCATATGCAAACATGCAAATGCATATAATCCGATGTCTAGTTATTACTATGGCTACAACTATGGCAACGTGACTAAACAAAAAACATAGACTTAGTGAAAATAAATTTTCTGACGTGCACGCAATGTGATTACAAAAAACTCGCATCTCATGCATAAAAGCCCTTCTTCACACACTTGTATCATAAACTACTATTATTGTATACATTCATATACTTGTCTAAAAATATACAAAAATGTATTTATTATTAATTATTGGTAACTATTAAAATATTTGTAAAAAACAATAATTTGAAAAATATGATTTTTAATTAATTTAAATTTTTTATTTAAAAAAAAATATGATTTTCTTTCACGGTCAAATTTTTGATCCGAGTGAATACTCCGATGATTGTCCGATGATGTCGTGATATTTCTCACATGAATTGGTCAAATTATTTTTTTTCTCATCAGTACAGCTTTGCTTGTTTGCACAAAAACATTTACTTGTTATACACATAAAAGCTAAGCTGTACTGATGAGAGATAAATTATACGACCGGATTTTCTGAAAAAACTATGAATTTTTTTATAACTGCTTGCAATATCTTGAAGAATGGACAGTTCAATTGGAGGATATTACAAAATTTCATTGGGCGACACTAAAAAAAAAAAAGATTTTAAGGGAATACGTGAAAAAATCTTATTTTATATATTACAGTACATTTAAAATAAGAAATGCAGATATTTTCTAAAAGGCGGGACATTTTTAAAAATCGGCGGGACGCGGGACTGTCCTCCAAAAAGCGGGACTGTCCCGCCAATATCGGGACGTGTGGTCACTTTATGTTAGACACAAGTGTAGGGAGCCATTACAGTTTTTAACGTGGTTGGCGAGCCGCTATAGACCTTTTTACGGTTAGTTAAGCGCATGCGCATCTGTCAAGTTTGAAAGGCGGGAATATGAAAGTTTCGGGCAAGTATTAAGGTTATACGTCAAAAAGTTCAGGCAATTTTGACGTATAACAGGAAATTGACGCATGCGCCCAAAAAAAATTCAACTATGAAAAGGTCTATTAGGGGAGGGCTACATAGACGTATTATATATCATTTCAAAGCTAATTTAATCTTATTTGTGAATTCTATTAGCAAAATTCCCTGCATTTTAAATAATGGTGGCATATTTTTAAAATTAGTTTTGTATATCTTGTATCTCAGTTAGTTGCTATCCTTGTATCTTAGTTAGATCAATCAAAATCTGAGAACGTTTAAAAAAAACGTTTCATGTTAGAAGAGCCGTTAGAAGGCCTACGTGAGCGAACCGCGGTATGCCGATCCCTGGTCTAGACTTATTTAACATTTACAGACAGACGCACAAATATTTAGACTATCGTGTCTAATTCCCAATGAACTTTGTTAGTCAGACAAGACAATACTAGACAGACAAGACTAGACAAGCCAGACTATACAGACTACACGTACTAGACAGATTAGACAGACTAGAAAGACGAGATAGACTGACTAGATAGACTAGACAGTCCAAACTAGACAGATTGCTATAAATAGTTGCAGACTAATTTTATATAAAATCCATTCAATTTCCTGTTCGTGCCGCATTTTTGCATTAAGCAAAAGTTTTCCTTTTGTAATTTTATGATATTATATTACGATCAAGGAAAATGTCTTATCGATTTCGAATTATTTGCTTCGCATGATATATGTCGTCCTGATTTTACACAATTTTCCCCCAATTTTGCAATCTAGACTAATTTGCAAATTAGGTTTAGACAGTTTCTGTTCGTCTGGACAAGCAGATATCGAAATTTCTTGAATGTCTGGACTAGTTTATAGCCGGCAGACGGACAAACTTACTTAGTCTGTTTCAGACCATCTCAATTTGTTCAAGATGTCTGAGCGCAGGAGGAGAGGCCGAACGCCCTCAATGATGAAGTTAGCTAGCCAGAAGAAGGAGTCTAAATTGAGGTACGAGGAAGCCAATGTTCACGTCAAGTCTGGAAACTTACTGAAGGCTCTGTTTTCTTACAACAAGGTAACGTATGGATTAAAGTTAATTTTGTTTGGAAATCACAGACAAATTTTTAAAATTCCAAACTTGTCTAGACTCTTTATAGAATAAGAGTCTAGACTAGACTATAATTCTAATCTAGACTAATCTAAAATCTCTGGTGAAAATGAATTGTGATTGAACTGTCTGAACGAAGTGTCGGGGCTAATTTAAAAATTCCTGATGAAAATGAATTGTCGTCGAAGTGTCGTTAAAGTGTCGGGAAGTGTCTTTTGAAATCATAAAATTTTAATCAGTGAAGTTTCGCTAAACTGATTTTCTGTCGAAGTGTCGGGAAAGTGTTGACATTTGTACACTTCGACAACACTTCGGTTGCGCTTAGACCACACTTCGTTTGTCTCGGAAAGACTTCGTTGAGCTTCGACGGAACTTCGTTCGTTTCTGAAACACACGGAGGTATCTCGAAAACACTTCGTTTGACTCGGAAAGACTTCCTTGTACCTTATGGGCGACACTTCGTTTGTCTCGGAAACGCTTTGTTTGTTTTGGGAAGACTTCGCACGACACTTCGTTTTTCTCGGAAAAAATCGTTGCACTTCGACGACACTTCGTTTGTCTCGGAAACGCTTTGTTTATCTTGGGAAGACTTTGTACGACACTTCGTTTGTCTCGGAAAAAAATCGTTACACTTCGTTTGTTTCAGAAACGCTTTGTTTGTCTTGGGAGACTTCGCACGACACTTCGTTTGTCTCGGAAAAAAATCGTTAAACTTCGACGACACGTCGTTTGTATTGGAAACGCTTTGTTTGTCTTTGGAGACTTCGCACGACACTTTGTTTGTCTCGAAAAAAATCGTTACACTTCGACGACACTTCGTTTCTCTCGGAAAAACTTCGTTACTCCACGACGACACTTCATTTGTCTCGGAAATATTCCGTTGCACTTCGACAACACTTAATATGACACTTCATTTTCACCAGGGGTAATAGACAAACTTACTTATTGTTAGTCTGTTTTAGACAGCATCACCTTGTTTAGAAATCGCAGACAAGCAAACAGGTTTCGTATACACGAATTTGGCAATGAAAGACATAATCTGTTTTAGACAATCTGAGTTTGTTTAGAAATTACGAACAAACGAATTTCGAAAATTCTGTGTATCTTATCAATTTTTGACTGTATGCGTTGATTGCAAATATCGATTTTGCACCCTTGTAGTTTGCAAACTCGCACAATCCATCACCTAGTTTCCCTAGCGGGAGATTCATATCGCTCTGCACTTGCAATCAGTTTTGACCTACAACATTTTCAATTACCTTATTAATAGAACACACATCAACCAACAGGCGATGCGATAACAACACAAGAACAATAAGAACAATTTAATAATTCTCACCTGTCTAGACTAATTAACAAATAACGGACTTAGTCTGAATTAGACAAACTCGCTTTGTTTAGAAATCAGAGACGCATAAACAGGTTTTGAAAATTCTTGACGGTCTAGACCAGTGGAGGCGAAGCTATGGCACGCGTGTCATACCTGGCACGGAGGAAAATTGTATTGGCACGCGAATTATTTCTCACGCGTGCCTTCTAAACTAAAATTTTATCAGACAGATTAGACTGTCCAAACAAATCTAATAATTATCATCTGTCTGGACTAATTAACAAATAACGGACTTAGTCTGAATTAGACAAACTCGCTTTGTTTAGAAATCACAGACGCATAAACAGATTTAGAAAATTCTTGACTGTCTAGACCAGTGGTGGCGAAGCTATGACACGCGTGTCATAGCTGGCACGGAGGAAAATTGTATTGGCACGTGAATTATTTCTCAGGCGTGCCTTCTAAACTAAAACCTAAACAGACAGATTTAGACTGTCCAAATAAATCTAATAATTCTCACCTGTCTAGATTAAATAACAAATAACAGACTTAGTCTGAATTAGACAAACTCGCTTTGTTTAGAAATCACAGACACATACACAGATTTCGAAAATTCTTGACTGTCTAGACCAGTGGTGGCGAAGCTATGGCACTCGTGTCAAACCTGGCACGTAGGAAAATTGTATTGGCACCCGAACTATTTCTCACGCGTACCTTCTAAACTAAAACCTTAACAGACATATTTAGACTGTTCAAACAAATCTAATAATTCTCACCTGTCTAGACTTATTAACAAATAACAGACTTAGTCTGAATTAGACCTACTCGCTTTGTTTAGAAATCAGAGACGCATATACAGATTTAGAAAATTCTTGACTGTCTAGAGCAGTGGTGACGAAGCTATGGCACGCGTGTCATAGCTGGCACGTAGGAAAATTGTATTGGCACGCTAACTATTTCTCACGCGTGGCTTCGAAGCTAAAACGTTAATAGACAGATAAGAACAGACTGATTTAGGCTGTCCAAACAAATCTAATAATTCTCACCTAGTCTAACTCTAGATTAAATAACAAATGACAGACTTAGTCTGAAAGAGACAAAGTCGCTTTGTTTAGAAAACACAGACGCATAAACAGATTTAGAAAATTCTTAACGGTCTAGACCAGTGGTGGCGAAGCTATGGCACGCGTGTCATAGCTGGCCCGTAGGACAATTGTTTTGGCACGCGAACTATTTCTCACGCATGCCTTCTAAACTAAAAGCTTAACTGATAGATTTAGACTGTCCAAACAAATATAATAATTCTCACCTGTCTGAACTAATTAACAAATAACAGACTTAGTCTGAATTAGACAAACTCGCTTTGTTTATAACTCACAGACGCATAAACAGATTTCGAAAATTCTTGACTGTCTAGACCAGTGGTGGCGAAGCTATGGCACGCGTGTCATAGCTGGCACATAGGAAAATTGTATTGGCTCGGGAACTATTTCTCACGCGTGTCTTTTAAACTAAAACCTTAACAGATAGATTTAGACTGTCCAAACAAATCTAATAATTCTCACCTGTCTGAACTAATTAACAAATAACAGACTTAGTCTGAATTGAACAAACTCGCTTTGTTTAGAAATCACAGAAGCATAAACAGTTTTCGAAAATTCTTGACTGTCTAGACCAATGGTGGCGAAGCTATGGCACGCGTGTCATAGCTGGCACGGAGGAAAATTGTATTGGCACGCGAACTATTTCTCACGCGTGCCTTCTAAACTAAAACCTTCTACTTTTCTAATAGAAATATTAACTTTCTCATCCACTTTTGTGCTACATCAAAGGCATAAAATATAAAACGTGTGTTATTCGGGCTATGAATGAATATTTGAATGAATGAGCATTTCTGATTGTGAAAATCAGTTACCGTATGATTTTCACAATCAGAAATGTTCATTCATTGTAAAAGTTACCTGACACGTCAGCATTTCAAAATGTGAAAATTTAAAAAGAAAATGGCACGCGGCCGGAAAAAGGTTTATGGCCACCCCTGGTCTAGACTAATTTAGATATGAGAAACAAACTTACTTAGTCTGTTTTAGACAGTTTTACTTTGCCCAGAAAACACACACAGATAAGCAGATTTAAAAAATCTAGACTAATTTAGAAATGAGACAGACTTATTTATTCTAATTTAGACAATCTCATTCAGTTTAGATTTCTCAAAATATTATATTAAAACAGACAGACAGACCCATTTATTCTCTCACTTTTTAAGGGTGTGAAAATTGATCGCACCTTAGTTTCTATGGCAACTACATAGTGCTAGTTTTCGCAGCTAGTTCAATACCCTCGGCAACACTTAGCTTTAATCTATCTATTATTACATAAATATCAGTGCTCTTAATCCACGTAATGTTGGAACCCAGTAAACCACTCACGTGTCTGGACACCTCGCGTGAATCCGAGATCCTCCAGAGTTTCGTCCGCGTGAACCTCCAAGAGCCCCCGGATGACACCGTCTCCACCAAAACCTCAGTTCCCAAACCCCCTAAACAGAGTAAGAAACCGAAGCCTAAAAGCAAGAAGGAGAGTAATGTAAGGAGGAAGAAGCGCAGGGGCAAGGCGGAGGAATTGTATACGGATAAGGACAGGGCAGCGGCTGTCAATATGGGGACGAGGGATATTAAGCAAAGTCTTAAGTTGAAGCGCCAGGAGGATAGATCTAGGGCTTTGCATATTCCCGAGGAGGCTGATCCTGCGACTTTCCTAGCACTCGGACAGTACGAAATGACCAGGAACGATATCGATATTGCTTTAGGTTTCATCAATAAGGTTTGGTTTTTCAAATAAAATTCACAAAATTTATCCGCGCGAACGGTAACGGCTGGTAAAATGCAATTCGCATATAATAAACCTTTTCATAGTTGTCAATTTTTTTGTCATAGTTGTCATGTTTTTCGGGCACTTTTTGACGTATAACCAGTGAAAATAACAAAATGTGCCCGAATGAACTTTAAAATTCCCGCCTTGGAAACATGGCGGACGCGCATGCGCTTAACTAACCGTAAAAAGATCTATTACGAATTAATCAATTGTCACTTTTGAACAGTTCATTCTAGAGACTTCGAGTTTTCACCGTTGGATTCAGCATGTTCGAGTTAGTTGGGGTTGATATAAAGTTTTGCCAGAACGCTTAAAATTTCGAAATGCGTTGCGACCCAGTCATCAATATTTGGAGATCTTTTCCTTGATTTCTCGAGAGATTTTGAACCGATTTCAATAAATTTAGTCTCAAAAGACGCGCAAGGAATTGTTCTGAATGAATCTGTGCAAAAGCTCTCTCAAAAAATTTTTGCAAAATGTCCTAAACAGCGAAAAACTTTCTCAAAATTGGTAATGGTACCAAGTATGAGAACCAAATATCAATATAATCTTCCAGGGTACAATATTTACCAAAAACATTGTACACTATATACCAGTCTTGCTGAAAATGAAGTGCCCAGGAAGTGTTGTCGAAGTGAAACATAGTGTCGTCAAATTGCAGCGAAGTGTTTCCGAGACAAACGAAATGTCGTCGAGGCGCAGCGAAGTATTTCGAGGCAAACAAAATATAAATGCAACGTAGTGTTTTCGAAACAAACGAAGAGTCGGGTGGTAATGTTACAACTTCGACGACACTTCACAATAAAATGTAGCTTGACTGTTCAAATTTCAGTGTTCTCAAAGACACTTCCTTGACACTTTGACGACACTTCGTTCGCCTCGTTTAGACATCTCGACGATATTTTATTTTCACAACATTTCACAATAATTCAAATTTCAGTGTTCCAAAAGACACTTCCTTGATACTTGGACGACACTTCGCTGGCCTCATTCAGACATCTCGACGATATTTCATGTCGTCGAATTGCAGCGAAGTGTTTCCGAGACAAACGAAGTGTCGTCGAGGCGCAGCGAAGTATTTCGAGGCAAACAAAGTATAAATGCAACGTAGTGTTTTCGAAACAAACGAAGAGTCGGGTGGTAATGTTACAACTTCGACGACACTTCACAATAAAATGTAGCTTGACTGTTCAAATTTCAGTGTTCTAAAAGACACTTCTTTGACACTTTGACGACACTTCGTTCGCCTCGTTTAGACATCTCGACGATATTTTATTTTCGCAACATTTCACAATAATTCAAATTTCAGTGTTCCAAAAGACACTTCCTTGATACTTGGACGACACTTCGTTGGCCTCATTCAGACATCTCGACGATATTTCATGTCGTCGAATTGCAGCGAAGTGTTTCCGAGACAAACGAAGTGTCGTCGAGGCGCAGCGAAGTATTTCGAGGCAAACAAAGCATAAATGCAACGAAGTGTTTTCGAGACAAACGAAGAGTCGGGTGGTAATGTTGCAACTTCGACGACACTTCACAGTAAAATGTAGCTTGACTGTTCAAATTTCAGTGTTCTAAAAGACACTTCCTTGACACTTTGACGACACTTCGTTCGCCACGTTTAGACATCTCGACGATATTTTATCAGTGTTCCAAAAGACACTTCCTTGATACATGGACGACACTTCGTTCGCCTCGTTCAGACATCTCGACGATATTTCATGTCGTCGAATTGCATCTAAGTGTTTCCGAGACAAACGAAGTGTCGTCGAGGCGCAGCGAAGTATTTCGAGACAAACAAAGCATAAATGCAACGAAGTGTTTTCGAGACAAACGAAGAGTCGGGTGGTAATGTTGCAACTTCGACGACATTTCACAGTAAAATGTAGCTTGACTGTTCAAATTTCAGTGTTCTAAAAGACAGCTTCCTTGATACTTTGACGACACTTCGTTCGCCTCGTTTAGACATCTCGACAATATTTTATCAGTGTTCCAAAAGACACTTCCTTGATACTTGGACGACACTTCGTTCGCCTCTTTCAGACATCTCGACGATATTTCATGTCGTCGAATTGCAGCGAAGTGTTTCCGAGAGAAACGAAGTGTCGTCGAGGCGCAGCGAAATATTCCGATACAAAGTATAAATGCAACGAAGTGTTTTCGAGACAAACGAAGAGTCGGGTGGTAATGTTACAACTTCGACGACACTTCACAATAAAATGTAGCTTGACTGTTCATGTTTCAGTGTTCTAAAAGACACTTCCTTGACACTTGGACGACACTTCGTTCGCCTCGTTCAGACATCGCGACGATATTTCAGTGTTCCAAAAGACACTTCCTTGACACTTGGACGACACTTAGATCGTACTAAAAAGTGTACTAAAAATCTTCTAGACTAAATCCTAATGTATATTAAAAACCTTGAAGACTGAATGATAAACTAATATAACTAATAGCTTTGTAGGGTAAATGCTAATGTAAACTATGTATACTATAATGTATACTATAATGATTGTAACTATGTATACTATAATGATATTATAAACTAATAGCCTTGTAGACTGAATCCTAATATAAACTAAAAAACTTGAAGACTAAATGCTAACATAAACAAATAACCTTGCTAAGTGTATCTGTTTATATCATCTATCTATCTGTTATCTATATCTATCTCTTTTATTTCAGGCATTGGAACTGGATCCGTTGGAGAAGAACTCGCTGGTGGCTCGTAGCAAGTGCTACATCTTGCTCGGGCAGCCGGAGAACGCGCTGAAAGACGCCGAAACCGCGCTGACCATCGACAAGAAGTTCCTGAAGGCGTTCTACCAGAAAGCCGAGGCTCTGTACTACCTAGGCGACTTCGAGCACAGCCTTATGTACTTCCACCGCGGGTTGCACATCCGTCCCGACCACGACGACTTCCGGCTAGGCGTGGAGAAGGCGCAAAAGGCTATCGAAACCGCGCTAGGGATCGGGATCAAGAAAAGTGCGTCGCGAGCCTCGACGGCTAGGTCTAAATCTTGCAGTGGGAGGGGTGGTAAAGGCGACGGGTCGCAGAGGTCGAATTCTAGTGTGAGGAGCAAGACGGGGAGGAGTCGGCTGTTGAGAGAGCTGGCGGTCGATAAGGAGTATTTGGAGGATTTGTTGGTGAATCCTGATATTAGGTGTAGGTTCATCGAAGGTGATGATCCTGTGGTGGGGTATGTTAGGGAAGCGGTGGAGTACTTGAACAAGCGGCAGGAGTTCTGGAGGCAGCAGCAGCCTCCGATGAGCAGGAAATTTTGAATGTTGATAAAGGTTTGTTCCAACAGCAGTGAAAACGGTCAGCAAACTGTTGCAATATCATTCTCAGTGCTACTGGGGCATAGAATTAATTAACGAATAATTTAGATTTTAAGATTAAGAAATAATTAAGAGTTTGTTAGTTTAAATAGATTGTATGATTCGTTAAACATGGAAGTTTTAGTGTTGTTTTTTTGTAATCTAAATTTTTCGAAATTCTTGGGGCAATACCGGTCAACCTTCAAATTCCGCGAGGGAAAAGGGAACTGTTTCCTGCCACCGCAGGTCAAGCTCGTCTACAGTTCAGACAATATTGAATCTAGAAATGAATATTTTGGAACAAATCCAAAACATACGAATCTATTAATCCACAAATAATTGATCCTTGCAGGCACGGAATTTTAGATAATTTTCAATATTCCGCCATGCGTATTTTCGCATCACGGGTGGGTCAATTTTAATACCACCGTGTCTCAAAGAATTTAAATAATAATTTTTTATTACTCGTGCATTAAAAGCATTATCTTGTCGCACGTTTTTTAGTACGAGAAATGCTACTTTTATACCACGTAGGGCTTCACACGAGACGAGATAGAGCGAGAGTTTCAAAAATCTCGTCTCGCTCTCGTTTGTTGTGTAAACAATTACTCTCGTCTCAGTCTCGCTCTCGCTCTATGAATCGTTAGTCTCTTCTCGCTCTCGTAACCTTTAGTCTCGTCTCGCTCTCGCTCTCGTAACTGTTAGTCTCGTCTCGCTCTCGTAACCGTTTGTCTTGTCTCGCCTAATCTCGCCAAATATCGTTCTTGCTAGAACTTATTGTTAAGATAGTCCAATCGACGACCATAGACGAGGTAAATCATTCATTTTATTGTAAACTAATCACTGTCTCTTAACATAAATTTTCTATTTGGTTACTATTAATATCTTCTAATTTCGCTTTCTTCCATCCACATGAAAATGTAGCGATAACACACCATAAATGTCTGTTTATATAAACCTTCTATTTTTTTGACGATTTAAAATTAATAATAAAAACGAACATAATTTGAAATTGTCTACGACATCTAGTTCATAATACGAAATCTTCTCTTTTAATTGTTATATAATGAAATATAACTTGCCCGAGCCCGCAGTTCAAATTAATGCAAGAAAATATTACGGCTGCCCGTATCAGAATCAAAGATTGAAGAAGGAGTATGACCGGAATAAGAAACAAGACTCTCGTGTCTCGCGAGAACGAGACCACATGCGACCACATATACTCTCGCTCTCGCGAGAGCGAGACTACATACGTTCTCGCTCTCGCGAGAATGAGAACACATGCGATCTCGTCTCGTTCTCGTCTCGCTTTTACGAGACGAGACGAGAAAAATATCGTTCTCGTGTGAAGCCCTAATACCACGTCACTTTTTTAATATTAAATTAATTTTAATTTTAAGTTACATAACATTTTTACATTTTATAAGTGTGGTTAAAACATAGTGAATTTTTCAATTCAATGTATTTATTTAATTGTTTTTAGGATTCTGTACCGAAAACGGAACCCTTATAGGATCACTTTGTTGTCCGTCTATCTGTCTGTCTGCCAAGACCATTTTTCTCAGGAATGCGTAGAGGTAACAAGTTGAAATTTGTATCAAATACTCGGATCTGTGGTCTCTTTCAGCTGTGAAAAAATCAAACTTGTAAGTCAACGCGATCAAAAGATATGACCGTTTATGTCGCATATTTTGCGATTTCACAAGGGAATCAAAACCTATAGGGTACTTCCCGCTGACCTAGAATCATGAAATTTGGCAAGAAGCGTTGTCTTACAGCACATGTAAAGGGAAAACCCTAAGTATGTAGTTTAATTACAAGAAAAATGCGAATTTACTATTAGAAACTTATGAAAATACACTAACGTGTTGCGTGGTATTATCAGGCAGCAGAAGCATATGGGTTGCATACAGTTAGATCCTCCTCCTATATTTTTTGGTAGTCAATTGCCCAAAAGCAGTCAATTGAACAACTGAATGTTAAGAGTATCGAAATAGATCTAGAAATTTTGTTTTGCATTCAATAACTTCGCATGGCTACAGTTCATTTAACCGTTAACGACAACATTATCGTACAGGATGTAATTTTTATGCCCGGCGATGGCAGTAGCTTGTTTCATGCTATAGCTTTTTCAATTTATATTTCAACCAATTTTGGACAAACACAGCTTTTGAGAGCTACAATAGTTAACTATATAAATGATAATTGGGACTTTATATTATTGGGACTTGATATTTGGGAGTTTTGTTTGTTTACTAGCAACGCCTTAACAAGTTAACTGAATGTGCTTGCTACGTCCTCCACAAAAAAAAGATACCTTACTTACAAGTTTGTACGGAACCCTCGGTACGCGAGTCACAACTCGCACTTAGCCGGGTTTTGTTTAATGTAACCTAGCGATATTAAATATTTGCGTGCGTTACCCAAGTTATGTGGTAATGCAACCAAATGTGGTATTTCTCGTACTTAAAAAACGTGCGCCAATATAGTACTTTTAATGCAAGAGTAATAAAATATGCTATTAATTACTTCGCTGTGCCTAAGACAGGTAAATCAGGTAAAAACCGGTAATCCACGTCAAAAACTGACAAGGGATCACGTTAAATATCTATCTACTTTAAATTAGAGATTATATTCATTTAGTTTTAGGCCTAGGCCGCACTACGGCTAAACCGGTTAACCGGTTACGGTTACACAAGTTATGTGGTAATACAACCAAAAGTGACATTTCACGTACTAAAACACGTGCGCCAAGATACTACTTTTAACACATGAGTAATAAAACATGGTATTAATTACTTCGGCGTGCTTCAAACAGGAAATCCACATAAAAACAAATGACAAGGGGTCACGTTAAATATCTATCTAGTTTAATATGACACAGATTAGATTAGTTTGGAGGGAAGGTTAGGAGGTCTTTCAAAGAATTAAAATAATATTTTTTTATTATTCATGTATTAAAAGTATTATCTTGCCGCATGTTCTTTAGTACAGAAATGCCACTTTTATACCACGTCACTGTTTTATTATTGAAGTCTTGATTGTGTTTATTTTATTTATTTAATTTTTTTTAATGTAACCTAGCGATATTGAATATTTGCGTGCGTTACACAAGTTATGTGGTAATGCAACCAGAAGTGGTATTTCTCGTACGAAAAAACGCGCGCCAAGATAGTATTTTTAATGCATGAGTAATAAAATATGCTATTAAATACTTCGCTGTGCTTCAAACAGGTAATCCACATAAAAAAATGACAAGGGATCACGTTAAATATCTATCTAGTTTAATATGACCAAAATTAGATTCATTTAGTTTGAGGGGCTGTCTCAAAGAATTAAAATAATATTTTTTTATTA
Source organism: Phosphuga atrata (assembly GCA_944588485.1). Taxonomy (NCBI): domain Eukaryota; kingdom Metazoa; phylum Arthropoda; class Insecta; order Coleoptera; family Silphidae; genus Phosphuga; species Phosphuga atrata. Next base: position 62,302,198 of record OX155901.1, on the reverse strand, counting down.
CTCATGCATTAAAAGTAATATCTTGGCGCACGTTTTTTAGTACTAGAAATGCCACTTTTATGTTACACTTTTTTAATACTGAGGTCTTGATTGTGTTTATTTTATTTATTCAATTATTTTTTTTTAAATGTAACATAGCGATATTGAATATTTGCGTGCGTTACACAAGTTATGTGGTAATGCAACCAAAAGTAGCATTTCACGTACTAAAAAACGTGCGCCAAGATAGTACTTTTAAAGCATGAATAATAAAATACGCTATGAATTACTTCGTTGTGCCTCAAACAGGTAATCCACGTCAAAAAATAACAAGGGATCACGTTAAATATCTATCTAGTTTAATATGACATAGATTAGAAACATTTAGTTTTGAAGGGGTGTCTCAAAGAATTAAAATAATAATTTTTTATTACTCATGCATTGAAAGTATTATGAGCTGTACGAGTATGCCAGTCAGGACGTACGTAATAATTTCAACGACATACGTCCCAAAATCAACATTATACGTCATAAAATCAACTTCATACGTAATAAAATCAACGTTGTACGTCATAAAATCAACGTCATACGTCATAAAATCAACGTCATAGGTCATAAAATCTATGTCGTTCTTCATAAAATCAACGTCACACTTTATAATATCAACGTCATACGTCATAAAATCAACGTCTTAGGTCATAAAATCAACGTCATAGGTCATAAAATCTATGTCGTTCTTCATAAAATCAACGTCACACGTAATAATATCAACGTCATACGTCATAAAATCAACGTATTAGGTCATAAAATCAACGTCGCGCGTCATAAAATCAATGTCTTAGGTCATAAAATCAACGTCTTAGGTCATAAAATCAACGTCACTTGTCGTAAACTCAACGTCATGCGTCATAAAATCAACGTCATACGTAATATCAACGTCATGCGTCATAAAATCAACGTCCTAGGTCATAAAATCAACGTCATGCGTCATAAAATCAACGGTCCTTCCAAATTTTACTTTCGTATTTTAAACGGTATGAGCTGTACGTTGATGAATCAATCCGTTAGTCAAGACTATATATTTTATCTCCTAGTATACAGGGTGGGCCATTTAACGTGATCACCCCAAATATCTCCGTTACCTTTAGAGTGACGAAAAAATATCAAAGGGAATTTTATTGATTTCGAAGGGCCGACGCATTGGTTAAAAATTATTTTCTGTCAAGGTCATACTTTATGTCGTAGTGTTACTACACTACGGCAGAATTCTTTGGTGATCACTAGTTTTTGGACTGCACACACACCTATTAGCCTCAGCTAGCCTCACTCAACGAGTAAAAATTCTTTACGAAATTTGACTTTAAAATTATTGTTATTTATTTAGTTGTTTATTTAATTTTTCTTTATTTATTTCTTTATTTTTTTTTACGATATGTATGTATTTATGTATGTATGTTATTTTGATTTGTTTTGTTTTAATTTTTAAGTGACTTATTTATTTAGTTTGCCTGTGCTTTGTCCACAGAAATCATTTATTTCTATTGACAATAAAGCAATATATTATTATTATTATATTCTTCAAGGTCATCAATGGTGTTTCAAATAGGAACATGTTATTTTTTTGTCAAAACATTGTAGTCACTATTCAGACGAATCCAGTAAATGGCCCACCCTGTATATTATCCCCGAATTGAAAGGTTACTTATTAATGGAAATGAATTAATTTGAGTAACAGAGCACCCTCGAAAGAGATGGAGAGACAATTTGAATGCACTGCAATAGGCAAGTTGACGAAGAATAAACAGGCGATTCGCCAAAAATCAAGAAGGAACAAGAAGAAGAACAGAGCATGTAATGTCACGAATGTGTCTGTTTACAACGAATCTTAATAAAATCAACTTCATACGTAATAAAATGAACCACAAACATCATAAAATCGACTTCATACGTAATAAAATCAACGACATACGTCATAAAATCAAATTCATACGTAATAAAATCAACGTGGTACATCATAAAATCAACTTCATACGTAATAAAATCAACGTCGTACGTCATAAAATCAACGTCATACGTAATACAATTAACTTCATACGTAATAAAATCAACGACATACGTCATTAAATCAACTTCATACGTAATAAAATCAACTTCATACGTAGTAAAATCAACCACAAACATCATAAAATCAACTTCATAAGTAATAAAATCAACGTTGTACGTCATAAAATTAACTTCAAACGTAATAAAAACTTTTATACCATGTCACTTTTTTAATATTGAGGTCTTGATTGTGTATTTTTTTTTTTAATGTAACCTAGCGATAGAGAATATTTGCGTGCGTTACCCAAGTTATGTGGTAATACAACCAAAGGTGGCATTTCTCGTACTAAAAAACGTACGCTAAGATGGTACTTTTAATGCATGAGTAATAAAATATGCTATTAATTACTTCGCTGTGCCTCAAACAGGCAATCCACCTCAAAAAATAATAATATATGATAAGGTATCATGTTAAATATCTATCTACTTTGATATGACAAAGGTTAGATTCATTTAGTTTTGGGGGGTGTCTCAAAGAATTAAAATAATAATTTTGAATTACTCATGCATTAAAAGTATTATTTTGGGCGCACGTTATTTTATTTATTTAATTGATTTTCGCATCACATTTGGGTCAATTTTAATACCACCGTGTCTCAAAGAATTAAAATAATAATTTTTTATTACTCATGCATTAAAAGTATTATCTTGGCGCACGTTTTTTGGTACGAGAAATGCCACTTTTATACCACGTCACTTTTTAATATCGTGTTTATTTTATTTATTTAATTGTCTTTTTTTTTAATGTAATTTATCGATATTGAATATTTGCGTGCGTTACACAAAAAAAAAACAGTTAAATGAACGAAATAAACCCAATCAGGACCTCAATTTTAAAAAAGTGACGTGGTATAAATGTGGCATTTCCGTACTAAAAAACGTGCGCTAAGATAGTACTTTTAATGCATGAGTAACAAAATATGCTATTAATTACTCCGCTGTGCCTCAAAGAGGTAATCCACATTAAAAAATGACAAGGGATCACGTTAAATATCTATCTAATTTAATATGACAAAGATTATATTCATTTAGTTTTGGGGGGCTGTCTCAAAGAATTAAAATAATATTTTTTTATTACTCATGCATTAAAAGTATTATTTTGGCGCACGTTTTTAGTACGAGAAATAGCACTTTTATACCACGTGATTTTTTTAATATTTGAGGTCTTGATTGTGTTTATTTTATTTATTCAATTGTTTTTTTTAATGTAACATAGCGACATTGAATATTTGCGTGCGTTACACAAGTTATTTGGTAATGCAACCAAAAATGGCATTTCACGTACTAAAAAACGTGCGCCAAGATAGTACTTTTAATGCATGAGTAATAAAATATGCTATTAATTACTTCTCTGTGCCTCAAACAGGTAATCCACGTCAAGAAAAGACAAGGGCTCACGTTAAATATCTATCTAGTTTAATATGACAAAGATTAGATTCATTTCGTTTTGTGGGGGTGTCTCAAAGAATTAAAATATTATTTTTTTATTACTCATGCATTAAAAGTATTATTTTGGCGCATTTTTTTAGTACGAGAAATGCCACGTTTATACCACGTCAATTTTTTAATATTGATGTCTTGATTGTGCTTATTTCATTCATTTAATTTTTTTTTTTTAATCTAACCTAACGATATAGAATATTTGCGTGCGTTACTCAAGTTATGTAGGACAACCAAATGTGGAATTTCTCGTACTAAAAAACGTGCGGCAAGATAGTACTTTTAATGCATGAGTAATAAAATATGCTATTAATTACTTCGCTGTGCCTCAAACAGGTAGTTCACGTCAAAAAATGACAAGGTATCATGTTAAATATCTATCTAGTTTGATATGACAAAGATTAGATTCATTTAGTTTTGCGGGGTGTCTCAAAGAATTAAAATAATAATTTTGTATTACTCATGCATTAAAAGTATTATTTTGGCGCACTTTTTTTAGTACGAGAAATGCCACTTGTATACCACGTGATTTTTTTAGTATTGAAGTCTTTATTGTGTTTATTTTATTTATTCAATTGTTTTTTTTAAATGTAACATAGCGATATTGAATATTTGCGTGCGTTACACAAGTTATATGGTAATGCAACCAAAAGTGGCATTTCACGTACTAAAAAACAAGCGCCAAGATAGTACTTTTAATGCATGAGTAACAAAATATGTTATTAATTACTTCGCTGTGCGTCAAACAGGTAATCCACGTCAAAAAACGACAAGGTATCAGTTTAAATATCTATTTAGTTTGATATGACAAAGATTAGATTCTTTTAGTTTTGGGGAAATTTGCACACAAATCGACGATTTGCAAATGATAAGACTAGTGCGAATAAACTTTGGCGAAAAAATCCTTTCGGTTTTCGCGACCGCAATCGCGAATTCCGCGAAACCATCCACGTTTCCGGTTAGATTAAGTTTGAATTAGTCCGCCGTTTTATTAGACGCCGTTTTAATTAACAATCAAACACAATTTTTATTTCAGCGGAATTAGTAAACTACCATATCGGGTTACACATTTTATTATTACTCAACTTGCACTTGATTAGATAACAACAATTAGTGCGAAATATATCATTCAATTATTTTATTTCTTACATTTTTTTCAAGTTAGGCCGAGGCCGCACTACGGTTTTTTCCCGCGAGCGACAACCGCTATAACCGCTCGAGAAACACACAGTACGCTATTGGAAAAATCAGTCGCGGTAAAAAACCGCAACTGAGGCCGCTTGCATTAGCTTAAGCCGAGGCCGCACTACGGTATTTTCCCGCGAACGGTAACCGCTATAACCGCGAAATCGCTCGAGAAACACACATTACACTATGGGAAAAATCAGTCTCGGGAAACAACCGCAAGTGAGGCCAGGCCGCTTGTATTAGCTTACTTGAGTCACAAAATCACGCGATTAAAAACTGCGCCGGTTTAGCCGTAGTGCGGCCTAGGCTTTAAACTAGCCAAGGCTAGACGAGACTAGACAAACCTATATAAGACTAGATATAACTTGACTAAACAAGACTAGACAAGACTGGACAAGACTGGGCAAGACTAGACAAGACTAGACAAGACTAGACAAGACTAGACAAGACCAGACAAGACCAGACAAGACCAGACAAGACTAGACAAGACTAGACAAGACTAGACAAGACTAGACAAGACTAGACAAGACTAGACTAGACAAGACTAGACAAGACTAGACAAGACTAGACAAGACTAGACAAGACTAGACAAGACTAGACAAGACAAGACAAGACTAGACAAGACTAGACAAGACTAGACAAGACCAGACAAGACCAGACAAGACCAGACAAGACTAGACAAGACTAGACAAGACTAGACAAGACTAGACAGGACTAGACAGGACTAGACAAGACTAGACAAGACTAGACAAGACTAGACAAGACTAGACAAGACTAGCCAAGACTAGACAAGACTAGACAAGACTAGACAAGACTAGACAAGACTAGACAAGACTAGACAAGACTAGACAAGACTAGACAAGACTAGACAAGACTAGACAAGACTAGACAAAACTAGACAAGACTAGACAAGACTAGACAAGACTAGACAAGACTAGACAAGACTAGACAAGACTAGACAAGACTAGACAAGACCAGACAAGACTAGACAAGACTAGACAAGACTAGACAAGACTAGACAAGACTAGACAAGACTAGACAAGACTAGACAAGACTAGACAAGACTAGACAAGACTAGACAAGACTAGACTAGACTAGACAAGACTAGACAAGACTAGACCAGACTAGACAAGACTAGACAAGACTAGACAAGACTCGACAAGACTAGACAAGACTAGACAAGACTAGACAAGACTAGACAAGACTAGACAAGACTAGACAAGACTAGACAAGACTAGACAAGACTAGACAAGACTAGACAAGACTAGACAAGACTAGACAAGACTAGACAAGACTAGACAAGACTAGACAAGACTAGACAAGACTAGACAAGACTAGACAAGACTAGACAAGACTAGACAAGACTAGACAAGACTAGACAAGACTAGACAAGACTAGACAAGACTAGACAAGACTAGACAAGACTAGACAAGACTAGACAAGACTAGACAAGACTGAACAAGACTGGACAAGGCTGGACAAGACTAGACAAGACTGTTTTAGACTGATTTATCTCTCATCAGTGCAGCTTTGCTCTTATGTTCATATATTTCAAAATAAGCAGAACTGTATCTAGTTTCAGAAAGTCTAAATGCAATTAGTTTGTAGTTAAGATCGCGGTTGGTAATTGAGCCAAAATCTTAACAAGCAATTTCTGCTAAATCTAGGTTTAGTATTAAGAATATTTCGCAAGATAGTCAAAGTCTATTTCATGAGTAAGTCGTAAAGTAAATTAGTTGAAGGTTTTAAGTGTCTGTTTGTCTGTAATCGAATTATTTGGCGAGATGTGTTGACTTTGTACTCACACAAAGTCAACACATCTCGCCAAATAATTCGATTAGAGGTAGTTTTGGATTAATTTGTTGGATGTAGTCTAGGTGAGTGTGAGGAGAGTGTGTACTTGGAATCAAGGAATCTTGATAATATTCAAAAAGGCGAATTGTTTTTGTTGGGATTTGATGGAACAGGAAACCGGAAGTTTGTTCGAGACCATCGCGTCAATTAAACGACGGATTTACGATTAGGAAATAATACAAAAATACGATTCTGGTATTGATTTGGGAAAAACTTTAGAATTTACTTATACATTGATACTTAACCCGTTAACCCCTTGACATACAATGACGTCTCTGGGACGTCGTGTAACTTGACGTTATTTATGACAAGATCACATGTATATGGACACGTCAACGAGCATTTTATTCGTATGTCAAGGGGTTAACATACATTGACGTCTGTAAGACGCCATGTATATGTGATAAGATCACATGCATATGGACACGTCAACGAGCATTTTATTCGTATGTCAAGGGGTTAACATATAATGACGTATGTAAGACGTCATGTATATGTGATAAGATCACATGTATATGGACACGTCAACGCGCATTTTATTCATATGTCAAGGGGTTAACCAGATAATTTACATTGTAAGGTTCCTACAGAGGTACAGTATAATCTCGGTAATCCGACACATATGGGACCAGACTACTGCCGGATTATAAGAAATAGTGATGGGATGGGATCCTCCAGGCCGCCGGATTACTGGACGTGTCGTCCGATTAACCAACGACCGAATTACCGAGTTTATACTGTATTTGCAAATCCTGTACATAGGCCTGGTTACATACAAGAAAGATAATGATATTCCGATAATTTGTCCTAAATCAACAAAAGTCGCAAACCCAAAAGGCAAACATCATAATTGGATTTTATTTTCGATTTGACGACGGACAGACGGACGCTTGAACTTCCGCCTTTAACTATTACCGCCGACGCGGACTAGACAAAGCTAACTGCTTTATTTGTACAGATTTCGAGTCTTGTCTACCTGTGTCAACTAAGACTCGCATTTACAGCTCAATTGAAAACGCAATTTGCTTTCGTTTTTATTGTCCTCCGACTACTCTTATCGCCCCGAAATCAACTCCACAAAAAAGGTCTATACTTATCTACTAATCCAACTTTTACTTCACAAAATTACATGTTGTAAAAATGAGTCATTGTGTTTATGTATATTGGATTTGGTCTAGACGGAATTTTAATAATTAGACAGATAAAATTAGATAGATAAGACTAGACAGACAAGATTAGACAGACAAGACTAGACAGACAAGACTAGACAAACTAGACAGACTATACAGACAAGACCAGACAGACAAGACTAGACTAACAAGATTAGAGAGGCAAGACAAGACGGAGAAGACTAAATAGATGAGACTAGACGGATAAAATTACGGAGATAAGACTAGACAGAGATTGATTTGTCTGTATCTTCGTCATTGAGTGTTAAAAAGGGAAGAAGACAGAGAGGTAGATATCAGAAAAAGGGCAAAAACCCCCCGAAAGCGAATCTATCCGTCTCACACAATTCTCCGATAACTTCTCCCACTACGAGACTGCGTTTCCACACGGCGCTCTCGACACTCGCTCAGTTCCGAGCGGCACGTCGGCGACGCGACACAAACTCGAAGAAACCGCGTCAGCACAAGAAGCTTCTACGTGTGACTAATCCGAAACCCCGTCTTCAATCCGCGTTTTTTTGTTCGTCGAGTGGCGCGTTTACTTCCCTCGCAGCGATGCTGGTGATCGACGCCGCGAGCTGCACGGCGTCGGGACGCTCCTCCGCCAGCCCCAGCATACTTGATTCTCCCACGCTCGCCAGAGTCGAACGTGCGATGATGAGACACGACGAGGGAGTGCGCAGGGACGGCGCTCATCTACAACGAGCCGCATTCACACAAGTAACATATCTATATAGATAACAATTTTAATAATATATCTAGTAACTAGTCACCAAAGTATTTAGTCTAGTGACTAAACTAAGCTAAATTCTCTAGTCTACTGACTAAACTTGTCTAAAGTCTCTAGTCTATTGATTAAAGTAGACTAAAGTCTCTAGTCTACTTATTAAACTAGGCTAAAGTCTCTAGTCTACTGACTAAAATTGACTAAAGTCTCTAGTCTACTGACTAAAATTGACTAAAGTCTCTAGTCTACTGATTAAACTAGGCTAAAGTCTATAGTCTACTGATTAAACCAGGCTAAAATCTCTAGTCTGCTGACTAAACTTGACTAAAATATCTAGTCTACTAATTAAACTAGACTAAAGTGTCTAGTCTACTTATTAAACTAGGCTAAAGTCTCTAGTCTACTGATTAAAATCGACTAGTCTCTAGTCTACTGATTAAACTAGGCTAGTCTCTAGTCTACAGACTAAACTAGACTTTCAGGTCAGGTATCAAGGCTATACCTGACCTGAAAGTCTAGTTTAGTCAGTAGACTAGAGACTAGCCCTGTCTAGTCTTGTCTAGACTTGTCTAATCTTTTCTAGTCTCATCTAAAATGTCTAGTTTTGTCTAGTTTTCTCTAGTCTTGTCTACTATTCTCTAGTCTAGTCTAGTATAGAGCCTTGTCTTGTTAGTTTATTTCTGTCTGGTATCTCGATAGATAAGTGTAAATGTTATCTAGTGCAGAGCCTATGCTTACTATATCATGTAAGCTACAACATAATAAGCCAATGCTAATGTCAGCCTTCTTAGCACGTTGACTGCCGCGCGTATTCCTCGCTCAGGCCAACTATTTGTTTTAAGCTAATTTTCTTTGAGATGATGTATTTAGGACTAGCCATAAGAAATCTATGCTAAACATAGCATACACATGCCCAAAACGAACTTAATGTTCGTGTATACAAAATGATACACGCGGCGTACAGGACAGCGGAGAGTAGACAAGATACGCATGAATAGGGAAGAGTAGACAGACAAGTTTAGATAGACAAGATTAGACAGACAAGATTAGATAGACATGATTAGGCAGACAAGACTGTATAGTCTATACAGACTAGACAGACAAGACTAGACTGACAAAAGTAGACAGACAAGACTAGACAGACAAGACTAAACAGACAAGACTAGACAGAGAAGACAATACTAGACAGACAAGACTAGACAGACAAGACTAGACAGACAAGACTAGACAGACAAGACTAGACAGACAAGACTAGACAGACAAGACTAGACAGACAAGACTAGACAGACAAGACTAGACAGACAAGACTAGACAGACAAGACTAGACAGACAAGACTAGACAGACAAGACTAGACAGACAAGACTAGACAGACAAGACTAGACAGACAAGACTTGACAGACAAGACTAGACAGACAAGACTAGACAGACAAGACTAGACAGACAAGACTAGACAGACAAGACTAGACAGACAAGACTAGACAGACAAGACTAGACAGACAAGACTAGACAGACAAGACTAGACAGACAAGACTAGACAGACAAGACTAGACAGACAAGACTAGACAGACAAGACTAGACAGACAAGACTAGACAGACAAGACTAGACAGACAAGACTAGACAGACAAGACTAGACAGACAAGACTAGACAGACAAGACTAGACTGACAAAAGTAGACAGACAAGACTAGATAGACAAGACTAGACAGACTAGACTAGACAAACAAGACTAGACAGAAAAGACTAGACAGACAAGACTAGACAGACAAGACTAGACAGACAAGACTAGACAGACAAGACTAGACAGACAAGACTAGATAGACAAGACTAGACAGACAAGACTAGAGAGACAAGACTAGACAGAAAAGACTAGACAGACAAGACTAGACAGACAAGACTAGACAGACAAGACTAGAGAGACAAGTCCAGACAGACAACACTAGACAGACAAGACTAGACAGACAAGACTAGACAGACAAGACTAGACAGACAAGACTAGACAGACAAGACTAGACAGACAAGACTAGATAGACAAGACTAGACAGACAAGACTAGAGAGACAAGACTAGACAGAAAAGACTAGACAGACAAGACTAGACAGACAAGACTAGACAGACAAGACTAGAGAGACAAGTCCAGACAGACAACACTAGACAGACAAGACTAGACAGACAAGACTAGACAGACAAGACTAGACAGACAAGACTAGACAGACAAAGTAGACAGACAAGACTAGACAGACAAGACTAGACAGACAAGACTATATAGACAAGACTAGACAGACAAGACTAGACAGACAAGACTAGAGAGACAAGTCCAGACAGACAACACTAGACAGACAAGACTAGATAGACAAGACTAGACAGACAAGACTAGACAGACTAGACTAGACAAACAAGACTAGACAGAAAAGACTAGACAGACAAGACTAGACAGACAAGACTAGACAGACAAGACTAGATAGACAAGACTAGACAGACAAGACTAGATAGACAAGACTAGACAGACAAGACTAGAGAGACAAGTCTAGACAGACAAGACTAGAGAGACAAGTCTAGACAGACAAGACTAGACAGACAAGACTAGACAGACAAGACTAGATAGACAAGACTAGACAGACAAGACTAGACAGACAAGACTAGACAGACAAGACTAGACAGACAAGACTAGACAGACAAGACTAGACAGACAAGACTAGACAGACAAGACTAGACAGACAAGACTAGACAGACAGGACTAGACAGACAAGACTAGACAGACAAGACTAGACAGACAAGACTAGACAGACAAGACTAGACAGACAAGACTAGATAGACAAGACTAGACAGACAAGACTAGACAGACAAGACTAGACAGACAAGACTAGACAGACAAGACTAGACAGACAAGACTAGACAGACAAGACTAGACAGACAAGACTAGACAGACAAGACTAGACAGACAAGACTAGATAGACAAGACTAGAGAGACAAGTCTAGACAGACAAGACTAGACAGACAAGTGGAGACAGAAAATTAACTATATTAAGTCCATTAGATGTAGAGTACACGCTTAATTAGTAATTAGTATAATTAAGTAGATTAAATAGAAACTGAAGCAATTAAGCAAGAAGTTGTCTCAACGATGTTTAGTTTAAAAGACCAGAAATTAAATAACAGAAGTAATAAAAATGTTTAGAAACAACAATGCAAATAATCATTAAGATCATTTAATCATAATCGTAGAGTGAGTAGTAATTGATTTTTCGTTCGTTTCCATTTGCAACTTTCGATTAATTTTCGCGGATTGCTCTCGCGGTGCTTACCTTAATTCCGCCGATTACGTGCGAACTCGCCCGCGGTCCGAAACGACTTGCGCAATAAATCGCGAGAAACCGGCGGGGAAAAAATATGTAAATAAATAAATAAACGGGACGATTCAGACCCAACGGGAGTTTTATAACGGACATAAAACTGCTACTTTATCGAATAGAAATAATACAACTTAAAAGTTTCGATGAATATGAAAATCTAATTCACTCTGTCTAATCTTGTCTGTCCAGTCTTGTCTGTCTAGTCTTGTCTGTCTAGTCTTGTCTATCTAGTCTTGTCTGTCTAGTCTTGTCTGTCTAGTCTTATCTGTCTAGTCTTGTCTGTCTAGTCTTGTCTGTCTAGTCTTGTCTGTCTAGTCTTGTCTGTCTAATCTTGTCTGTCTAGTCTTGTCTGTCTAGTCTTGTCGGTCTAGTCTTGTCTGTCTAGTCTTGTCTGTCTAGTCTTGTCTGTCTAGTCGGTCTAGTCTTGTCTGTCTAGTCTTGTCTGCCTCTTTCAATGCGGGAGACCCGGGTTCGAATCCTGGACTGGGAGACGACAACTAGGGCGGTTTACACAAACTGTCCGGGCTGCCCACCCTGAATGAATGCAAAATATGCGATACTGGGGTGGCGCATACTAAAAGCCAAGGTGGAATAGGGGGTTTAGTGAGAGTCTTGTCTGTCTATTCTTGTCTGTCTAATCTTATCTGTCTAGCCTTGTCTGTCTAGTCGGTGTAGTCTTGTCTGTCTAGTCATGTCTGTCTAGTCTTGTCTGTTTGTCTTTTTAGTCTTCTCTGTCTAGTCTTGGTTTTTTTTTATTGGGGACGTAGCTAAATTGAGCAAAAGGACCCCCTGAAAGCCCGAACATCCCGGAACCGCTCCACGCATTACTTCAGGTTGGTGGCATATCACATTCTGTGTTTCGACTGGTTAGAACTATGAGTAGCCTTACATCCCCATCCACGCAATGTGATTAGTGGTTCAGGTGT